>OZ038000.1:5922450-5937450 GCA_964035705.1 Porites rus
GAACTGAGGTGGCAAAAGCTATTGGAAGAGTCAGTAAACGTGGAGATGAACGACGGAGGCTTCTTTCAATTGTGGCATGGAACTTCAGTCAATCAGTACTGCAGTCCTACTTCAGTTGCTCAAAGAGCACTATAACAGGAGCAAGAGTTCATGCTGTATTATTTGGCAGGGGCGGTGTCCCTCAAGATGGACTCCACTTTACGAGGCAGGCTGTTAGTTCAGAAGTAACTCATGAATTAGAGGAATTCCCTCACCGGGATGAAATATCCCGTCCATCATCCTGCAGGGGTGTTCTCGTGGATCGAGGTTTTTTTGTAATTTTATTTTTGGTTCATACGATTTCAATTGATGCTCAAATACACTTTTAGTTGAGTTTAAGAAACGTTTCTGCTTTTTTTAAGGAGTTTTTTAGAAGATAGAAATAGCCATGGCCACAGGGCAAGATCATCCGAAGAGCAAACCTCCCCTCGAATCGTAAGTAGAATGAAATATGTTATCTGCGAATGAGAAAGACAGACATATTCCATCGACCGCTTTTTGACATTAGCAAGAGTAGTGATAGACGGCACTGGGGCGCTCAAAGGATGCCGCCGCCGCTATTGTTTAAAGGCTATTGTTCTCAGTTGTCAATCAAATTAAAAATTCAAGATGGCGCTCGGAGAGGACTTAGAACTTTTTCGGAACTTTTTGTGAAAAAACGACTCTACCAGGACTTGAACCTGGAATCTCCTGATCCGTAGTCAAGCGCCTTATCCATTCCGCCATAGAGTCTCTATTAAAGAAAAACAGGGCATAGCGAGGTTTTGATCCCCGTACCTTACATTTCGCTACCATGCCGCTACAAGCTATTCAAAGAAAAATAAAGATCTAATGCTAAAAGTAATTTATTACAGTGTTTTCAGATAGCGTTGACATTTAGCGCATGAGATATCTAGGTCTCCGACCATATTATCGTAGATCAAAGTCTTCTCTTCTTTTTTCACTTCTTTCTTCTCAGCGTCGCTCTTCTTCTCTCTTTGTTGTCTTCTCATCTCTTTTCGTTTGAGGATTCGAATAGTCTCTTTCAGTGTGATAATATGAGCCTTGAGATGTTTTATTTCTGTTTGACAGCCATACCAAGCATCCCCGACTTCCTTAGATGTTGACATCTTTACAGCGTGAGCAATCTAAAAGTTCCTAGAATGTGTGTGTGTGTAGTTTTATAAGACACGCGTTCCAGTGAATGGTTTCGTATGCTGATACATGTTCGCTTCAAATTTGCATGAAAAACTTGCTGAGTCAGCGAAAAATAATATTGCTCCTAGGTCTTAGAAAAAAGAAGACCTGAAAGAGAGAATTGAACCCGTAAGCTTTAACGTAATGAAAATTTACCTGTCGTCGGTACTAACGCTTAACGCTTTGCGCTAAGCCCGTTCCCGACGAAAGTTTACTACAAAATAAAACTAGTCTTTCTCATTATTGGTCATTGACTTTAAATCATTTGGTGGTTTCAAAGAAACCGTTTGTGGGTTCGTCAAAAGACGAATTAGTAGGATCTCTTCTTCCTACTCAGAAATTTACTATGGTAGGCGAAGTTAAATGGGTAGGCCGAGATTATTTGCCATTTTTCGCCTGGTACTTTCTCAGAATAATACACAGCGAGGTGTTTGGCAGGAAAGCCATCCGGATCTGCACCAATTTGCCGGTTTAGTTTAAACACGAACAAATAGAAGTGTCCATGATATTCGTTCCATCCCTCGTGTATGACGGACACGTCTTCGCTGTTTTCTTCCCAGGTGAGTTCGGAGACAGTCTTTAACAAATCGACTAAATCAATTTGTGACTCAAACTTCGACGCTCTCACATGTACATGTTTTAAAACATGCCTCTCGTTAATATGGTCTGCTTGTTCTTTCGTTAGGAACGTTCCCTCGGTTTCAAAAGGCGAAGCCATGGTTGAAAATAAAATTTTTTCTGGTTCATCTTAAAACAGATTGCAAAACAAAAAGAGTCCTACTTGAAAAAGAGCGAAAAGGGTTATTGTTTCTGCCGCCTTAAAAGAGCAGCGAACTTTTTTGCCGCTAAGGTTTAAAAATTTAAAAGAACGGCGAAAAGGTAATCGGTTTTTGCCGCGCCGCATTTGTTGTCCCCGCACCAATGAGCGTGAATCTCCCATGAACAGCATAAAGCAAGGCTAAGTTTGCGAAAAGTCACTCCGCTCTGCTCTTCACAGTATCAAGACTTCCAATCCGTTGCTGTTCCTGTTTCCAAGATGAAGACATTATATCAGCTCGCATTTGACGCAGTTCCGAATAAAGGACTAATGGCAGAAACCTTCCTAGTACCATGGCATCCAGTTGCCCAACAACTACAACAGCAGCAATACCTTGAAGACAGGAATCGCTTTCGAGAAGAACATCGCGTCAATTTCAGGTTTGTCTACGCAGATTTGTGTTTTATCGAAACATTGTTTTCAAGCTCAAAAATATACCCAAGCGATGTTGCGTTTTTAAATCGATTGTGGAAACAAATCGACGATTTACTTTAGTTCATGTTCCGTTTTAGGCCTATTCTGAAATCCCTGTTTTGGATTAGAGATTGCACATGGTTAAGTGTGAAGACCAAATGTTGTATGATTGAACTGTAAAAACGTGTTTTTAAACGCGCTTGTTGATGTTTTATTTTAGAAATTGTTTGAATCAGTTGAAACAGCGAAGATGGGCCATGTATTGTCATAAAACAGAATGGATTCCCGTGAATGCAAAGATTCCTATGTGTTCCCAGTGTAAAAGAATTAGGACAACGCAGTTAACATTAGACGGTTTACGTTTGCAAAGGCAAAAGAAATTTGTTGATAAAAATGAAGAGGCTCGTTTAATTCGCCGTTTTTACTATACGCCAATTCGTAGACGCTTAGAATTTATGTACGGTTTTGTTTCTCTTTAGCAAATGTTTGCGACAAATCAAGAAGCGTCATTTTTGTAGATCGACCCAATGGCTTTCGTTTCATGAAGGAGTCTGTTCACAGTGTCTCAGAATTGGAGTTGATTGTTTGACTGTGACGCGTCAAATGAGATATGACCGTTACGAAAGAGTTAATTTTGAAATGGAACGGCGCAAAATCTTTAAGCTGTATAGGGGTACAGGAATTTTAAGAAGACGTCAGGCACTTGAACACAGAGTAATCCAATCTTTGGGTCTTTTTTAGAAAAGTGATGCAAGATATCCGTTTTTCGCCGTTAAATCCTTTTACAGAGTGGATCGAAATCAATAGGCAGACCACTGATTTTCGTATTACAATTTTAAATGTAACGATCGATGATGTAAAGCTGTGGACAATCCTTTTTTTCCTGCTATTGAAACAATGATTGAACGTTTTGAGCGAACCTACGCACACTTAAAGTTAGAATTTCCCTGGTTCTTTCGAGATTATCAAGTTAACTTTGTTGGACCAGATTCATTAGGGATCTGATATTTTCAAGTTTGTAAATAAGAAAAAAGCGCTTTGAAAAGGACTTAGCCGACTAGCGGTTAAATACGTTCCTCTCATTGCATTTACTAAGAAAGTTATTGTACCGTTTTAACGAAGGGAGGTAAAATGAAAATAAAAGTTAAGTTTGTGTGTAATTTACTTGTGTCTTTGGGAAAAAGAAATGAACTGAGATCTGTCACATGAACACTCAGGCTCGGAGGGGTTTTCTTAGAACTTAATGAACACTCAAGAAAAAGAAAAGATTAAAGCTGAATCAACCAAAATTTCTTAGAAAACGAACAAAGAGTAAAGCTGAATTAGCCAAAATTTCTTAGAAAACGAACAAAGAGTAAAGCTGACTCAGCCAAAAATGAATTAGAAAAACGAACAAAGACTTAGTCTTGAGGGATTCAGTTGGAAAAGTAATTAGAAAAAGAACAAAGAGTATAGCTGACTAAGGGAAAATAGGTCATTAGGCAATCTTGGGCAACCTTTTGTTTAGGATAAGTTAATGACATTCAAAACACATACTCCGCAGTTCATTTAACTCATTCGCGTCTCTGAAAGCGTCATTCAGTTTTTACTGTCTTACTAAGCAGAGCTTTTTGCAAAACGGTGTTTTTCGTATCATGGATCCATACATTCGCGCGCTTATGGAGGATGGGCTCGATTCCTTGTTGGAGGAAATACCTGACTGGACGACTAGTCAAGGTGAAGAATTAATGGACTCGGAGGATGACAGCGATTTGCTCATCGCAGCGCGCCGAGCAGAGCAACAAGGAGGGAATCCCTTGTTTGCTGTGAATATGGAGCGAGTGAGAGCACCGCGCTCTTTTCACCGTGGTGTAGCCATTCAAATGCAAGTCCGATTTTCTCTGGAACAGTTACGTCCGCCGAATGGGGAATACCAAGGTGAAGCGGTAGCGGAAGCCTTCCATCAAGGTTTGATTAATTTTATCCGCGATCCTCGCAATGGTATTGTCAATCCTCAGGATTATTCGATGTCTATGGCTATTCACCACAGTACAGGGACCCACACATGGACCAGCTGCCCGAGAGTTCCACTGAGTGAGTGGATTCAGGGATCGCCACTGACTCGACAATGGCTAGAAAGACTGGCTAAACAACTTAACTCGGCGGAAAGTTTTGATGCCGCGAGCGGTGATTTTTACGCCGAACTGTCTTTTCTTAAGACGCAGCAACGTGGCGGAAGACCAGCAAAAAACAAGCCTGGCAACAAGTCGTTTGAGCAGTTACTAAAAAAGAGATCTGTGATCACGATTAAGAACAAAGATGAACTGTGTTTCGCCCGTGCCTTGGTTTGCACCAAAGCCTTTGTCGATCAAGACCCGCAGTATAAAAATATTTCTGAAGGAAAAGGACTGCAGGGACATCTTGCCTACAAACTGCATCAAGAAAGCGGGGTTCCTGAGGGAATGTGCGGGTTGTCTGAAATTCAGCGAATGCAAGAACATCTTGGTCCTCAAGGGTACCAGATTAAAATTTATGAAGGAGTCTGTGGGGCGCTATGGTATTGTGACGAGTCATTTGATTCTGCGCCTAAAAAACTGTGCCTGCTAAAAGTGGAACAGCATTTTCACGGTTTACGAAGTGTGCCAGCCCTCTTAAACAAGAGTTATTACTGTCACCAATGTAACAAAGGTTACGATCAAGAAAATGCAGAACACCATAATTGTTCTCATCAAAACTGTAACAAGTGTCGAAGAAATAACGGCGAATGTTCTGATTTTCAAGAAAGAAAGCCTGCCCATGTCTACTGCAATGATTGTGGTCAGACCTTTTACGGACAAAACTGTTTTACCGCTCACAAAGAATCTAAAGGAAAGAAAAAAGTGAGTCTGTGTCAAAAATTCAAAAAGTGTCCTGAGTGCTGTAAAGTGTACAAGTATTCCAAGAAAAAGAGGCATGTGTGCGGAGAATACCGTTGTCCCAACTGCCGAGAGAAAGTTTTACCAAAGCATCAGTGTTACATTCAACCGCTTGGAATGGAATACAGCAATTTTCTGGACCAAGCAGCCGATTTTAGCAAGGAAGACCGTGCGATTCTGGAAGATCTGGTTGAAGCCGAAGCAGAAAGTCAGGAAGAAGAGGACGAGGAACCGCCCCCGCTGGTGTGTTGTATTGACTTTGAATGTGGTTTAGATGAAAATAATGATTTTGAGGATGTTCGTGTGGGTTGGCAATACGTGAATGTGGAAGGTAGCTACCGCGAAGCAGGCAAGGCGTCGGATATGTTGGACGATGTGATGGCGAAAACGGTGACGGCTGAAATGAAACAACGCAAGGTATTTGTGTTTGCTCACAATATGCGAGGGTTTGATTCGTCGTTTATTTTGCAATTGTTGTATGATAAGGGCTACAAAGTGGAAAAGGTCTTGAGTATGGGGGCGAAATTTTTATCGTTTCAGTGTGGTAATGTCATTTTTCGGGATTCCCTTAATTTTTTTAACATGCCTTTGGAACGGTTGCCGGCGACGTTTAATTTGAAGGAAGCGCATAAGGGTTTCTTTCCTTATTCGTACATTTCTGAAGACAAGATCAGTTACATTGGTGTGTACCCAAAAGCGGAAGAATACCATCCTGAACGTATGAGCGAAAAACGGAGAAAAGAATTTTTAACTTGGTACAAAGAAAAAGTTAACAGCGGCGCCATCTTTGATTGTCAAAAAGAACTATCTGCGTACCTGAAAAGCGATGTCCAAGTGCTAACGGAATCGATGGAAACATTTGCCAGCGAAATGGTAGAGTTGACAGGCATAGACCCTACTGTGGAATGCGTCACCATTGCAAGTACGGCGTTTAAAGTTTTCCAGACCAAGTTTTTGGAGCCGTACACGATTGCCTTGGAGCCTCTCGGCGGATGGCGCCACAACCAGCAGAGCCAGAGTGTGGAAGCCCTGCAGTGGTTAGAATTTGAAAATGCCAAGATTGGCGGTGGTATTCAGGTAACTATTAAGAATTTTAGAAATTTAAGTTGCAGTTAAAGTCTACACATTTTAAATTAAACTTGCAGTGTTTTACTGCAAATTTTAATTCGTGACATGTTTACGACTGTGCAATGGTCTATGCACGCTACAAATAAAAAATTACAGTGTTTTGTATGGAAATTATGTTGAAAAAGTCTGCTTTTTTCAAACTTACATTGCAGTGTTTTACTGCAAATTTTAATTCGCGAAATGTTTACTACTGTGCAAACGAAGATGCACGATCGAAAAATTATAATCTGCGGACCGTCAAGGAAACAATACCAAATGTATATATTTTTTATTTTGCAGCATGTACGAAATTCATTGAATGGGGAAGCAAAAGTGATCACCTCAGCCCAATCTTACAACGTGGATGGCTATCACGCAGCCAGCAATACTGTCTACGAGTATCAGGGCTGCATTTTTCACGGATGCCGTAAATGTTACCCGAAGCAAGGCAATATGAAGCGATTCTGCCATCCAGATCGAACCGTGGACGAAGTCTATGAGGCAACCCTAAAGAAAACGGCCATCCTCCGTGACGCTGGATACAACGTGGTTGAAATGTGGGGGTGTGACTTTGCGAAGCAGAAAGAAACCGATCCAGAGCTGGCCGAATTCTTGGAACACTTTGAATTTGTGCCACCGCTTGAACCGCGTGATGCGTTCTTTGGGGGTCGAACGGGCGCTGCGACCCTGTACTCAAAAACCGCTGAAGATGAAGAGATTTGCTATGTTGATTTTACAAGCTTGTATCCAAGTATTAACAAATATGGAACTTATCCAGTGGGATTCCCGCAGATTATCTATCGTCCAGAAAACCAGAACATTAACGATTATTTTGGTCTCGCGCAAGTAGATATCCTGGCTCCTGAACGTTTGTACCACCCCGTTCTGCCTGTCAGGGCAGATTTGGTGTGAATCCGGGCAGAAAAAGCATTGCGAAATTACTTTTGAACAGGTAACTAGTTATATTAAATTGTTTAAGTTGCAGTCAAAGTCTACACTTAAGAAAAATTAGTTGCAGTGTTTTACTGCAAATTTGAGTTCGCAACATGTTTACTCCTGTGCAATGACAAGTGCACACTACAAATCAAAAATTACAGTGTTTTGTATGGGAAATATGTTGAAAAAGTGTGCAGATTTTAAACTTACATTGCAGTGTTTTACTGCAAATTTTAATTCGTGAAATGATTACTCCCTTGCAAACGCGAATGCACGATCGAAAAATTATAATCTGCGGACCATACTAAGAAATCAATAACATTACTTTTTTCTTTTTCAGCTTATGGAGGAAGTTTGGTGAGCGACAGAACAAGCCTGTGACGCACTGCATCACCCAACCCTCGCATCTGTTCCAGCTGCTAGAAGACCCGGTGAATGAGTTTCACAGTGTACGTATCTGCTCTGAAGATGTCATGGAGTTGGTGGTGACCAAAGCGGAAGACGAATACCAGCGTTCGTTCAAGCAAAACGTGTTCATCGCGGCCTTCACGACTTCGCTGGCTCGCCTCAAGCTTTACGATGCCCTTGATTTTTTAGGTGACCGAGTCTTGTATTACGATACAGACTCGGTCATTTATAAAACCAAGCGGGGTCAAGACAAGCTACCGCTGGGTTCGTTTTTGGGGGAATTCACAGACGAGATTGACGGAGACGTGATCGTGGAATTTTGCAGTGGCGGGGCGAAAAACTATGGTTACCTGACCAAGAAAGGTAAAGTCGAATGTAAAGTACGTGGGTTTTCTCTCAATTATGAGATAAAACAAACCTTAAATTACTACACGATGAAAGAAAACATTTTAAAAGAGTTAGACGAACCGTTGGAAAAAGCGCGTCGAATGGCGATCACGATTCCCGATTTTTTTGAACGCAATCAGGTCACCAAGAAAATCAAACTCACGGAACGTAAAAAACATTATCAGCTGGTGTTTGATAAACGCATCATTGACCCTGCTACACGTTCTTCGACCCCGTATGGCTACAATTGGTTCGGCGCGAATGTGGAACTTTTAATGGATTTGTGAAAATAGTGCGGGTACGGTTTGCTTGGTAGCGCCAACCCGCTTTAGCTTTTGTATGTAGTTTTTATAGGGGTACAGTAGCTTGGAAGCGCGAACCCCTTGCATGCTTTGTTTTTGAAATTAAATTAGGATTTGTAACGTTTTATCGAAGGGAGCTAAAAACGGCTTAATAAACTAAGTTCGCGACACAATTGATTGGTGTGGTCTCTGTTTGTATAAATAGAGGGAACAGGGTTGGTCAAGTTACTTTTCGTAAACATGTCGAACATTTACTTAACCCTCGTAAGCGATGTCACCCAAACATACGTGAGTAATGTGGCAAATCAGTTTAAAGTCAAACCTGGGTTAAGATTACACGGGGAAGGATGGAAAGTCTCAATTGCTTCGGCAATTTTGCCTAAAATGTCTCTATTTAAAGACTTGCAGAGTGCCGATGTGAATTTAATGGAATTATGGGCTGAGACTGAAAAAGCAAATCAATCCGGTGTGTCGCAAAAAGGCTATATCAGTGCAAGTGATTTACGTGAATGGGAAAAAGCAGGCGCCTGTCATGAAGGGGTGGATTTTTTTAATACAGTGAAACATAGAATAGAAGAAACAGCGCACGCTAGTTTGGATGATGGTTTTAAGTTTAGTTCAGCCCGTTGGCATACATTAGCGTGGAATAAAGACGGTGTGCAACCGGAACTCGTCTTAACTCATAGCCATACGGACAATTCAATTTATATCTACAAACCGTTGGCGGAAACATTGCATTGGATAAATACCAAGTCTAATCAAGCCGATAGCATGGGACCAAATTTGGTACATAGCTACCCCAATCACACTAAAGGAGCCAGTTCCTTGGAGACGGGAAAACCCACCCAAATACTTGGCAATTGGCTTCATTTAAGTACTCTCTCCGATTGGCGTTTTATTAACCTCAATCAAAGTTTTGAAGATGCCTTAAACCTCTACTCCAGACCCCTGGAAGTCTCAGCCAAAGTGACCGCTAACAGCGTGACCGTCACGCAGTCACTGGGTCAAGTGTACTACGCACCTCAAGGAAGAGAACGCTATGCGTTTTCACCCACCCGAGAAAACTTTTACGAGGTACAAGACAATCATTGGGAAGAGGTTGAAATCACGCTCAAAGAATTAAATGGCAATCTAGTTGAATTTCAGTCAGATAGTCAGTGTGTGATTCGACTGCATTTTAAGAAAGAATAAGACACAATTCAATTGTAACAACAAATTTTTATTAAGTGAATAAAAAACAAACAGAATTACAGCTTAAGTTTGCGTTTTGTCTGCATAATGGCTTTGACGATCCGTTCTTGTTTGGTTTTCTTCCCTGGGAGGTTTGTAATAGCGCGTATCATTTTATCGTCCGCTTTCCACTTGTCCTTTAAACTTTTCGCTTTGGAATAATCGATGTCATGGATTTTCGCTAATTCGTCTAATCTATTGATGCCTCGGTCACCCCTCTTCAGTCTTTGTTGAAGGCGGGTCCCTGGACCAAGGTAATTTGCTCTAGGCCAATGAAACTCTTTGCCTGTTTTTTCAATTAATTTTTGAATATCCAACGCAGCCCCACGCTGACCGCGCTTTTTTCCCTTTTGCGGTCTTTTTCTGCGAGCCTTCCTTTTACCAATCCTTGCCGTCTAATCGTCTTTTTGCTGGTGTCCCAAACGGTTTCCAGCCTGGAGCAGTTGCGAGTTTCTTTAAGGCTCTTTCTGTAGCCCTTTTTGATGCCTCGTTAAATTTTTTTTTCAATACTCTCCCAAGCTTTTTTCCAAGGGGATTTAGCAGCAAAGCCTTCTTCTTCTTCCGCTGTACTAAAAACACTGGAAGGAGGGGAAGGAGTCTTTTTCTTTTTAGGGGTCTTGTAACCAGATGAAGGAGTCTTTTTAGGGGTCTTGGGTAACAACTGCTTTGCTTTGGATTCGGTCTTAAAGGTCAACTTGGGTTTTTTACTGGTGGAGGGAGTTTGTTTAACTATAGGTGTTTGTAACACTGAATGAGGGCTCACTGGTTCCGCTTTCCTTTTTATAGCTTTACTGATTTTTGAAATGTTCCCCATAAATTGCTGTAATGGACCAACCGCTAAATTTCCCTCCTCATCATCGCTATCGGAAACATCCTGCCCTATCCCGCGCGTTCCTCCTGGCTGACGAATTTTCTTAACCCATTGTTGTAATTCTGGGTTCACGGATTTCAAATGGGGTTCTTTCCAAGTATCTGGCGCAGGACTCTCCAGCAAAAGTTCTTTTTGAGCGGCTAAACCAGCAGCTTTGGTTAAGCGGCTATCGCCTAAAAGATTAGATTTGTATTTATCCCGCAAACGTAAAAATTTCACAGAGTTTTCAATCGGTGTGGATGAAATACCGTCCATGATGGCAAATGAACATCCTAGTCAAGCCATGCACTTATATCTGTTTGGGTCTGCATCTCCCTTTGAGTTTTTGTTGAAACTCTTTGATCATTTGTGCAATGAGAAGCACATAATCTAATATGCATAGGAGTCGTTGTAACACTTTACGTTTCATGACTTAATAACGATAATGTTTTTTAGCGCAGTGATAGCAGCGATTTAATTCTTTCCACGCACCGGCTCCTATTTGTGTAGTCATCAGATGTTTGCGCCTTTTTATACTCTGACGAGGATTCGCAATGACTCGGAGAGATTGACGATAGGGTTTTAATCGACTGACCGTCTTTCTACCAGGTCGTACAGCCCCACGCAACGTGTTCATCACCAGTTCACTCACTGCATTAATTTGATCCGCATTCGCATAACGATGATGACGAATGCGTTGGTTTGAGATAGAACGGCTATTTATATCTTCGTCAAAGGTATGAACGCGTGTTGTTCCCTCTGCTTTTGTTAAATGACTCCAAATGCGAAAACAGTCATCCGAGGCAGGATGTAAATCCAACATAAAATAACCAAAAGGACGGGCTGTTAGCTTTAAAAACAATTTGAGTACTTGACGCCATTTTTCAGGGTACACTTGAAGCAGTAAATGTCGAATGCCTGTCTTATCCCTGGGTGATTTAAAACAAATCACATAGTGTGCATTGCGGTTAATAGTTTTCGCAAACTTGCCCGGGGGAAAGAGATCTTGTGTAATATAAAGAGCGGTAATGCCTCGATGGTGAGAATTTTTCGTAAATAAATCCAAGACGCGTTTATCACTCCCCGATTCTTCCATTAAATCATCCAAAATGAGTATGCCATGATGTTCAGGTTTAAACCATTTAACAAGAGCCCCTTCGGGAGGAAGTCCTTTGTAAAAATTAACGTGTTTTTTCATGCGATCAAATCGGGGTTGCCATCGATCATAACAATATACCACTTTTTTCGGAGGAGGGTCAAACAATGTTTTTTCTTTGAGTAATTTTTCCACTAATTCGCTTTTCCCACTACCTGAGGGTCCCGCTACAATCACGCTAGAGGGTTGTCGAATCATTTTCGCCGTCTGTAATGTTGTACGTTATCTTTTATACCTTTCAGAGCTTGTTTCCCTAAAAAGGCCCCTAATTTGATAAAACTAGGAGAAGGACCAGACAACCCCATGGCTACCCCTTCTGCAATTTTATCCACAAGACGTGGTTTTCGCCTAAATCTCGCACCCCCTTTTTGACTTTTTCGTTTTATGACTCGACGTTTTCGCTTTCGGGCCATAGTTGTTGATACAACCGCGGTGAGTTCAACTGAATGAGGATTAGTATCTGATCTTTCAAATGCGTTTCACCTATTCCTTTTATATGATTTTTTAAGTCCCACCACAACTGAGCTTGCACTAAACATCGTACAAATTGCCAATGATACCCATCCCACAGATCTGCTGGATCCAGACAGAGTTTGATCCATTCTTGTTTGTGATCTTTCCAATAAGACCATTCTTTTTCTAACAGGGCATCGAGCACTTTTTGAACATCCCCCCGTAACATCATGATAAAAATGACACAGTCAGAAGTAACACACACAATTTTATTAATGAATGAAAAAAGAAGAACGGTTTACATTACATTGCTCATACTCTGTCAGCTCTGTTTTAATGAGACGCTGCAGTTGGTCTGCGACTCGCCTATCATTTAACACTAAATTATTGGAATGCCACTGAGCTAAAAAATCTTGAAAAGAGGCATGTCTGGCTTTTGCTTTTAAAAAGAAAAGGGCATAATGCCCACACGTAAAACTATCCATGGCTTGTAAAGTCTGATCACTGCTAATGATTTCTTTCCACTAGCTCAACCAAGCTTGTAAGGTAGGATTTTTGTAGGTAGAAAGAGGTAACCCATAACTGTCAAAGACTTCACATGCAGTTCCTTCGGTCCAAAGGGCTAACCAATGTTCACCCGGTTGACTAGCTGGATCTGTGTTAACAATGTAAGCATGTACTCGTTTCTTAGAAACGGGAGGTAATTGATCTGCTGGAAACACGCCACGAAAATAGGGTCGTAATTCGCGATCGTCTTCTGCTAAGTATTTGAGGACTGTATCACTGAGAGGTACAAACTCCATCCTAGCTGTTGATGGAATAAAGAATGCCTCCCCACTGGTCTATTTCATAGACATTTTCGTACTCACTCCAAATTACCACGGTCACGTTGTGACCTACATTGGCTCTGAAGTCAATTTCATAACTGACATTCCCCGTGAGTTTAGGATTTCTATAGCTAGGATCATCCGCATCCCCAGGAGCATTGTTAAACATGAGCAAGGTACAATTGTTGCCTTGTCCCCAGTCGCTTGGGAGCAGCATGGGTACCCTGTGGTGCTTGTAAGCGCCTGACGCTGTGAGGAAGCGATCATAGCCTACTAAATCTTCTGCTTTGGAATTGCCTGTTAGTTCCAAGACTCTATACGGGTATTCTTCGCCGTCAATTCGTTGTCGAACTCTGGTGACACCAAACTTTTCATAGGCATAAGGGTAATACTTCAGACTTCCATTGTAATTCGTGGAATTCATGAGTCCGATAATGACTTTGACAGGAACCTTGTTCAAGAAGACATTGTCCTGAGACCAACGAGTGCTGTTTCCATCGAACGAATACGTTCGGATTTCACTTCGAACTACAGGGTAGCGGACTCTTTTGGTTTTACTCAAACTTCTTTCTTTTTGTAGCCTGGAATACACAGAGGCATTGAGAGTGACTTTTTTCATCCACAGAGTGACACACAAATCATTGTCTCCCAGTGTTGGAATCTTTTTGTTGACAGTCGTAGTCGTGTCTGGGGTACCAAACAGAAACATATTGCTGTCATTCAAATACAATTCCAAATCAATCTGCACGTTAGGAACCAAACATTTGCCTGTTTTGAACACGGCGATGTGGGGTTTGATGATGAAGGTATGATACGCTTTGCCGAGTAAGCGACTGGTGAGTGCTTTCAAACCTGTTTTTCCACTTTTTGGGGTTGGGTTTATCATTAGTGCCTGCATTGGTAGGGGTTAATTCTTCAAGGACATTGAGTTCATTCACCCATCCTTGAGCTGCCAAGGTCGTTTCTCCTTCTTGGCGATTAAAATTCTGTAGGGTTTCTAGGTAAGCTTTCTGGTGATAGGCATTGCTTTGTTCTGTCATCAACACTCCATTGAAAGACACATTCATTTGATTAAAGAGAGAATGACCAAAATTGTTGACGCAATAGACATATTTGGTATCATTACCATCCGAAGCCCCTGTTTCATCATTGGAAAGTCCTCCTGTCCCTGTGGTGTTCATACGCACTTTCATTTCTAGCTTGGTTTCATTCAAATCATAATAATCATCCCCTGCCGGTACAGTAAAAAGAATAGGACGTGTTCCAGTATTAGCTGGTTTGAAAGGAATCCACCGTTTGGCTTCATACGGTGGATCTAATGGTTTATAGGTAGTGGATCCCCACGGGTTGGTAGGTTGTCTAAAAATAGTGCCTCCGCGTTGATAGGGAGAATGGTAACGACCCACTGATCGTTGATTCTTATGTGAGATTGTGATTTTTGTCCTCGCCGCATGTTTTACACACCTAAAATGTCTTTAACACATTGTCGTTTCTTTTTATAGGTTTGTTTGGCTTTGGTTTTAACCGCAAGACCAATAGCCGCGGGTATTTTACGTTTGAGTCCTCTTTTTAAAACGTCTCCTGAACCTTTTAAGGCTTCGGAGGCTGACGCCCCTTTTTCATAAGCATGTAATCCGTGTCCAATCGAGCGAACTACACTCGGCCCCACTAATTTTACCAATTCTTGCATAAGACCACTCCCGTACATAGTGGGGGTATGATAACGCGTCAGTGATCCTCCTAACATGTTGTTTGCTGTAGTTGTGATGTTTCCATAATACAGGGTCTCTTTTATACTTGTTGAAAACCAAGGGTAATGATGGTTTTGCCTGGGGATAAGACCAACAAGGACCCATCTGGTGTAGCCAACGACACTTCAATGCTTTCCATGTGTTGATTTCGAACTCGAATCCATTCACGATGGTAAGGTTCTATGGTCGCTCTCCCTTCTCCTTTTCTTTCTAATTCCACTTTTCTTAACAGTGAATGTCGTTGTGATCCTAC
>OZ038000.1:5944950-5969950 GCA_964035705.1 Porites rus
TGAAATAGGGTTTCCACTGTCAGCGAAATATTCAGGTGATTTAAAAGACAACACTTTTTTGGTGCTGTATGGTGTGGATGGTCATGTAGAACAGGTACCAGATATGTATGATGATCACCCGATCATTCCCTCTTCTCACACAACCACCGAAACAACGACTACCAGTACGGGGGACAAGAAAGCTTCCACACTTCCTAAATCTCATGGAGCAGACAATTTACGCCCTCTGTTTTTGTCTTGCAATTTAACCAAAAGCATTGATGGAAACAGAACCATCATGAAGTCTGTCGCTTATAATAACGAAAAAACGCTGATTGAATGTAACCCCATTCAATTTTATTCCATGCGGAGTTATTTGGTGGACATTTTAGAAGTGACTGTGACAGAATGGAATAACATTATTCCCGACTTCAATCAGGATAGTCCAGTCATTGTCACTTTACTGTTCAAGAAAAAGCAAACAGTCTCAACGCAAATACATTAAGTTGGATGAATCATTCGACCGTGACCAGCTCATATAAGCATGCATGGGCAACACAGTTCATTCATTATGTGTGAGCTCGAGTGGATCA
Source organism: Porites rus (assembly GCA_964035705.1). Classification (NCBI taxonomy): domain Eukaryota; kingdom Metazoa; phylum Cnidaria; class Anthozoa; order Scleractinia; family Poritidae; genus Porites; species Porites rus. Next base: position 5,945,523 of record OZ038000.1, read on the forward strand.
ACATCGCTAGTAAATCACTAGCTTATTGCGCTCAGTTGTTGCAACAGATTAAACAGCTCAAGGAAAAGTTTGAGAGACTCCAAGAAGAAGCGGCTAGACTGAAAACTTTGGTTCAAAAACAAGAACAGCTGGTACAAGATCTAACCGAAAGACATGGGGGCTACGACACCGTCTACTAAATTAGAACAGCTGTTAAGAAAAGTACAGCCTCGTCAATTTGCCTCCTACCAAGAATTTATACGAGCCTTGATGATTGAGACATTGGCCAACACGAGCATGACCTTTGATCAATTGAATTACGACTTGTTTGCTTTGAACCGAGAGGTATTTCATCAAGTGAACAGAGAAACCACGGCATTTTTTAAGTTATTGGCTAACAAGCAACAGTGCTTCCTTCCTGATGGACCAACTACCTCACAAGATCAATACTGAGCAGTCCAACAGATTCGAGGAAGTTTTACAGCAAATGGACCCTTCGCTACTACAAGGATACAAACAGTTTATACATGAAGTTATTATACAGGGCATCAGCTATCACAATCTTACTATGGAAACAATGAACCGATATTTATTTGACTTGAACAAAGATGTGATGGACCAAATTTTTCAAAAAGCTATTTCTTACTACGAGATGCATGCACCAGAAAAGATGAAGTCCTATGGGAATTGAGCATGCCTGGGCAATGATGTCATACATCTTCTATAAAGCTCACGTTAAGCTCAACTCATCATAAACATAATACGATGGCTTTTACTGTAATCTCTGGTGGCGCTAATGGAGTGGATTTAGAAGCAGAAAAGTTAGCAAGACACTGGTTTGCCAGTGCGTGTCCTCATACCTCCTTGTCATCCAAGAAAAGCCTCCATTAAACCGTTAACTCATCAACAATTAGCTGAAGCGATTCCTATCACAACTAAAGTAGCATTTCGTCTCAAGAAACAGTTAACCAACCCCATCAGTTTACAGTATATTCATCGAAATTATCATGTGGTCAAAGATGCGGACCTGGTGCTAGCATTTACCTGTTCTGAACCAGAAAAAAATGTTTGCATGGGCGGAACAGGCTGGACCGTGGAAATGTGTAAACTCCTCAACAAAGTAGTGTATGTGTACGATGTGGAGCGAAACGTGTGGTTGTGGTATAATCCTACTAAAGATATGTTTTACGCCTGTGATCAGATGTCAGAAGAGCAGTACGCTTTACCCACACTCGTGAAGAAAACCGCCATCATTGGAATGAGAAATATTTACGATTACCCTGAGGCTCTTTTAGAATTGCAAGAGACTTTTAAACGTAGTTTACATTTACCTAAACCAGAAGACAAGGATGTCAAGGAACTTTGTAACCCATTTAAATTTTTATCTATTTTATAAGTTAAAGCATAACAAATCAAATCTGCGACAAATTGTTTTTTCCCTTCCTCGATAGGTTTCCATATGTTTGCTTAATAAATCAGGACGTATGAAGCCTTGAAAGCAGCGTTCACAGAAAAACGTTTGACTGTCATTTGACCAAGGAACACCCCCGTAGGGATTTTGACTTCTCCTGGTTTGCAGCTGTAAATCACAGAATCGGTGTCATAGTATACCACTTGCTCGTTTAACTTTTCCAGTTCTTCTTTAAACAAGAAACATATTCTGTAACAATAAAATCACACCATTATTAAAATAATAAACATTGTTCAACTGACTACTTTGTTGTGATCAACTCGGAAAGGGGCTGATAGTACAGTGGTTTAGTATCTCTGCTTGTCACGCAGAAGACCCGGGTTCAATTCCCGGTCAGCCCGTTCTTTCTTAATCTTGTGATGATAGCAAGGTTGGGAAAGACTTTTTCCTTTTACTTATAAACCTTCTAAACATTTAAGACTAGTTTAAAAACGATTTAAAACGTTTTTACACAAGATTCGGTACTGCGCATGCGTAGTGCGCAAGGACAAAAATTCTGTCCCACATGCGTGAGTCATGACTGTCATCCACATATATAAGTTCACCTTTACATATTCATAAGTAACTAAGTTCCAAGTCCTCTCCGAGCGCTCTCCGAGCGCCATCTTGAATTTTTAATTTGATTGACAACTGAGAACAATAGCCTTTAAACAATAGCGGCGGCGGCATCCTTTGAGCGCCCCAGTGCCGTCTATCACTACTAGCAAGAGGAGGGAAGAATTGACCATTTGTCTGAACAGCAACTTTAAATGCAGCAAGACATCCAGCAGATGATCCAGCAGCAACACCAGAATCAGCGAAGACAACATCAAGAACAGCAGAGACAGCAAGAGAGGCTTCAGCAGCAACAACAGTCACAAGCAACGCTTGCTTTGTTTGAAAAATTTGCTTCCAAGAAAGATCCCTGGACAAGGGAGGTACTGTACCATGGGTACATCGAGACACACATGACTGGAGACTGAGCCCACTGTATTTACAGCTGTTTTTGTTGTGCATGGTCTTAGTTTAGACACCCAGTAGAATACCACCATCTACATTCCCTAAAGGATTCAGCAAAAACTATTTGTCTACTTTTAATGATAGAGTCAGTTATAAAATTGACAAATTTAAAAAATAATTTTTCAGCTTAACTAAGTTGGAGGTTTTACAGACTCATATTTGGAATATATTTTTCTCAGTTTCATACAAGTTATCTTTTGTCAAAAATACTTAGAGTCAAACAAAATAATCTTGCAGGCTTGGGGGATCTAGCTGAAAATACTGTAAGGTTTCATTTCCATATAAAAATGTAAGGGCATTTCGTAGTAAGGCAGATACAACATTCATTTTGCCAACGCTGAGCCCCACTTTCAGATTTTTCTTGAAGTCTATAAATTTAAAGTAGTTTTGGACATCTGCAAATAGTCATTCAACCGATGTTCGCACAGAGTTCATTGACTGGTTGTAAAGCTGCTTCTGAGGGGTGAGGTAAGCATCTCTAAAGGGGCCATGCGGATGAACCCTTGGGGGGTAGGCAGGGTCCCCATATATGCACATTGGCTGCCCTGTTGTTGAAAATGTGTGTTCTTCAAGATCTTGTAGTAGTCCAGAATCTCTGAGCATACTGGCATCATGCCTCTTTCCCTCTAGAATAAATAGGGAATATCTTATTAAAAACCTTCATATAGACATTTATTGTTTAGTGTCAATGTCAATGTCAAATGTCAATGCTACCATGTAAGCCAGAGGGAATCTTCCCTTCCCCTTGCCAAACAACAAGTTGTACTAGTTGAAGTGCCCCCTGCAGATCATCTCATGGACTTCCCTCAGATAGATTCTTTAGATTCAGGGATGTCCTTGTGCTCGTTTCTTCGAGACTTGGACTCAGGCGAACTTATTACCTTTGATCAGCCATTACATGATGTACATGTACCGATATATATATATATATGTATATATGTACCGCTCAGGAGGGGTATGACCTTCAGAAGGAGGTCAGCATTTTGAAATCAGCTGTTGACCTTTTTCATGAGGATGTCAGACCCATCCAACGAAAATTAAAGGTTATCTGAGCTACAATAAATAAAAAATCATTATTTTATTGGGAGAGGTATTGACCTAGAAGTCATATACAGGTCTATAGGTCTTAGATTAATCTTTGCACGTGACAAAACACTATAGGTAATGAAACGACATTCCAAAGACCAGGGAACAGTAATTATAGATCTATTTTTGTTGGTCTGTTTATTAACTCAATTGCATGATGAAGGGGCTGTTATTTTAAGAAATTGTCCTAACCAAAAATGCCATTAGCAATTATTTTGCTAGATTTAATACTGTTTACGGATCTCCTAGTATCTTAAATTTCCAGGGTACATCAAAAAGCACTATGACTTCCCCTGCATCGTCCACTGCAGTTGTCATTAATGAACACTCAGGAACAACAAAGGCACATACTAAATATATTGATACATAATTTCATGGTTCATTTTAATTCCTAAAAAAACCTTTTATGTCCCCATGCACCTCAAAACTGTGTAAACACATTAAATTATAAGTTATGATATTAATAAAAATAATAAATAGAGTCAAAAGGAGCTTAAATAGAGTCAAAAGGAGCTTCGACAAGGAAACACTAGAGTTGTTAATAACATCATTAGTTTTTAGCAAGATGCTTTACTGCTCATCTGTATGGTCTAATACTACACTCCAGAATATAAACTGATTACAATCTACTCAGAATTTTGCCAGCAAGATCATAACAAACTCTAGGAAGTTTGACCACGTAACACCTTTGCTTCGAGAGCTAAACTGGCTTCCTGTTAAAGAACAATTATTCTATAGAGACTCCGTTTCGACCTTTAAATGTCAGAACGATCTTGCGCCTCAATACTTAACGGGCAAGTTTACCAAGCGCTCAAATATACATACTCGTAACACTCGTACATGGAACTCTTTGCAGATTCCGCTATACAGAACGGCTATAGGCCAGCGCACATTTTCCTATAGAGGGGCCTGTTACGCCGCAAAATGTAACAATTGACCCAAAATGTAACATTAACGCGAAATGTAACAACTTTTGACACGAAATGTAACATTAACCCGAAATGTAACAACTTTTGACGCAAAATGTAACAACTTTTCAACGCGAAATATAACAACTTTTTGACGCAAAATGAAACAATATTTTTAACGCGAAATGTAACAAGCAAAATGTTACAGCCTTGAACTAACTGAGAGACTTGGACATGAGCCTTGTAGATAAAGTGTAAATTGTGTGGTGGTTACAAAAACAGTTTATTCATAAAGTTTTCTTATAATGTCAAATAAACTTAAAATGGTCGTAAAACAGGTGATAAAGTTACAAGTCATGTATAACCTTGGAATAGCAGTATGGACAATAACAACAACGCTAACTTATTAAACATAACGTATGGAAAATATCCCAAGCTATGCGAAAGGAATATGACTAGAAATGTGAACAATAACACCGAAGGAAACACGCACCAATCAGCAATTGAAATGCAAGTTAAAAGTAAAAGTTACAAAAGTAATGTTTCAAAAGAAAATTTTGAACGTAGTCAATAAGATAGATATGAAATTTCTCATTTCTTACCGGACTTCCAGTAAACGTGAGAAATTTCTTACCAGTCCAGTCCTGCTGCCTTAAAACTTAACCATGCCAACGCCCATTTAACACTGTTGATTATCTCACGCAGTCGGATGACTGCTCCGCTACACTTTCCTTTTAGGGAAAAGGGGAGGAGGTGGGTAAAAACAGACAGCGTCGGATAAAAACAGAAAGTGTCTTCACTCGATGAAAGTGTGAAAAGAATGATCAGTAGTCGATACTCGCCTCGATTTCATACGGGCTCAACTCCCTAGATGGATTATGCTAAAAATGTACCATCCTAACCCATCTAATACGTCCTGGATGTTGTAACGCCAACTTTCTTTTCAGCGTCACACGTATGTACAGAAAGATATACTAAACAACAATTCGTTCGACTGTTTCAGGAGTTAGTTACTATTAACGAAAAATGTTTTGTAAGTTTATCTGACATTATAAGAAAACTTTATAAAAAAAACTGTTTTTGTAACCACCAGACAATTTACACTTTATCTACAAGGCTCGTGTCCAAGTCTCTCAGTCATTTCAAGGCTGTAACATTTTGCTTGTTACATTTCGCGTTAAAAATATTGTTTCATTTTGCGTCAAAAAGTTGTTACATTTCGCGTTAAAAAGTTGTTGCATTTTTCGTCAAAAGTTGTTACATTTCGGGTTAATGTTACATTTCGCGTCAAAAGTTGTTACATTTCGCGTTAATGTTACATTTTGGGTCAATTGTTACATTTTGCGGCGTAACAGGGGCCTACATATGGAATAACTTGCATAATGAACTTAGGCAAAGTGCCTCATTGGCATCTTTCAAACGCACCCTGAAAGACACACTATTGAGGCAGACATTTCCTTCATAAGCTTTAAATTTTAGTAAAATACCAGCATAAATTGTGATTTCGAGTTTTTATTGTCATTTTTGCTTTTATAAATTGGAAATAGTTTGTAAATAGTTCCTGAAAAACCTGACGAGGATGTTACTATTAAAGTTATTTTATTTATTTTATTTATTTAATAATAACCAGAAAATTAATACCTTTATGGGATGTATTCTGAAATTTTACACTTAAGTAATGGTCCGGCCAAGAGGTAGGCAGGGCAACGGCAAAAGTAATTAAAAGGTGCGAACTATTAATTTTTACTATCAATTAAATCGAGGCATCTGATTGGCTGATATCGAAAAAATGCGAAAAAATCTAAGAAAAAAGTAAAAAAAAGAGCGCTTCTTATGGTTCTTTACCAAGTCCCTATTTTCTTTCTCTCGGCCAAGTTTCGCCATTGTTCTATGCGCCAGTCAAAAGAAAGAGCTGACAACGCGCGACGTTATATTGGAGGTGAGTAGTGACAGATATTTTGGTGGAGTTCTTTACAGAAATAGTTATTTATACCCATCAACTTTATATATCAGAGTTGATCAAAGTTTAAGTATCATATTTACAGCATTTTTCACATTCAATCGTTGACTGAATGCCTTTTAGGAAGTTTTGTTGTTGCCCGCAACATGCGGACTGGGGTCACGGAGATCCAGGCATAAAACAGATGTTTAACGCAACTTACGCGGAGGAAAAGTTTTGTGGTACGGGGAAATGGAGTTCTTCTGGACACAAAGAACGGAAAAGGAAGATCTGTACTTTCTGCCGGGAAAGAATTCGGATTGAAAAAAGATGCGAAACACTCGAGGTGAGATACACTGATTTCATAATACTAATTGAGGGTCACAAACAGGAGATGTTTCTTCTGAATTATATAAATAGCCACGGAAATTACGAGTAGAGGATCCACAAATATGCGACGATGTCGACCCTGATGTACGTGTAGATCTTCATCAAGTAGAAACAGATGAAGAATTGGCTGTTGATGCAACGGAGAGCGATGTAACAAAGCCTTCTCCGCACAAAGCATGCCAATTTCCTGAAACAAACAATGTTCGCTTTAGTTACGAATTGCTTCAAAAACGGCGATAACGCGCGTTTAGGTGAGAAATTTTTAAACAAAATGAAGAATCTCGTCGAAGGCTACACGTCTCTGGGAGAGGCTGGAACTCGTGCTCCAATGAGAGACATCATCCAATCAAATAAAATCCCAGAGCGAATACAAAGATCTATTTTTAAGGCCTTCTGAAACTGGACACGATGACACATTTTTGAAGTCGCTAGCAAAGGATTACAAGGAATCCAACGACCGTGAGAAAAGCAAACAAATTCACGCTCAGAGAGCAAAAGTTTCCCAGAAATTGTTGATTGGAAGAAGCATGAAAGATAGTAACTTGGAAGTGAGCGGGTTAGAGGTGCAAGGAAAGAAGAGCAGAACTGAGGTGGCAAAAGCTATTGGAAGAGTCAGTAAACGTGGAGATGAACGACGGAGGCTTCTTTCAATTGTGACATGGAACTTCAGTCAATCAGTACTGCAGTCCTACTTCAGTTGCTCAAAGAGCACTATAACAGGAGCAAGAGTTCATGCTGTATTATTTGGCAGGGGCGGTGTCCCTCAAGATGGACTCCACTTTACTAGGCAGGCTGTTAGTCCAGAAGTAACTCATGAATTAGAGGAATTCCCTCACCGGGATGAAATATCCCGTCCATCATCCTGCAGGGGTGTTCTCGTGGATCGAGGTTTTTTTGTAATTTTATTTTTGGTTCATACGATTTCAACGATTTCAATTGATGCTCAAATACACTTTTAGTTGAGTTTAAGAAACGTTTCTGCTTTTTTTAAGCGGTTTTTTAGAAGATAGAAATAGCCATGGCCACAGGGCAAGATCATCTGAAGAGCAAACCTCCCCTCGAATCGTAAGTAGAATGAAATATGTTATCTGCGAATGAGAAAGACAGACATATTCCATCGACCGCTTTTTGACATTAGCAAGAGTAGTGATAGACGGCACTGGGGCGCTCAAAGGATGCCGCCGCCGCTATTGTTTAAAGGCTATTGTTCTCAGTTGTCAATCAAATTAAAAATTCAAGATGGCGCTCGGAGAGGACTTAGAACTTTTTCGGAACGTTTTCTGAAAAAACGACTCTACCAGGACTTGAACCTGGAATCTCCTGATCCGTAGTCAAGCGCCTTATCCATTCCGCCATAGAGTCTCTATTAAAGAAAAACAGGGCATAGCGAGGTTTTGATCCCCGTACCTTACATTTCGCTACCATGCCGCTACAAGCTATTCAAAGAAAAATAAAGATCTAATGCTAAAAGTAATTTATTACAGTGTTTTCAGATAGCGTTGACATTTAGCGCATGAGATATCTAGGTCTCCGACCATATTATCGTAGATCAAAGTCTTCTCTTCTTTTTTCACTTCTTTCTTCTCAGCGTCGCTCTTCTTCTCTCTTTGTTGTCTTCTCATCTCTTTTCGTTTGAGGATTCGAATAGTCTCTTTCAGTGTGATAATATGAGCCTTGAGATGTTTTATTTCTGCTTGACAGCCATACCAAGCATCCCCGACTTCCTTAGATGTTGACATCTTTACAGCGTGAGCAATCTAAAAGTTCCTAGAATGTGTGTGTGTGTGTAGTTTTATAAGAAACGCGTTCCAGTGAATGGTTTCGTATGCTGATACATGTTCGCTTCAAATTTGCATGAAAAACTTGCTGAGTCAGCGAAAAATAATATTGCTCCTAGGTCTTAGAAAAAAGAAGACCTGAAAGAGAGAATTGAACCCGTAAGCTTTAACGTAATGAAAATTTACCTGTCGTCGGTACTAACGCTTAACGCTTTGCGCTAAGCCCGTTCCCGACGAAAGTTTACTACAAAATAAAACTAGTCTTTCTCATTATTGGTCATTGACTTTAAATCATTTGGTGGTTTCTAAAGAAACCGTTTGTGGGTTCGTCAAAAGACGAATTAGTAGGATCTGTTCTTCCTACTCAGAAATTTACTATGGTGGCGAAGTTAAATGGGTAGGCCGAGATTATTTGCCATTTTTCGCCTGGTACTTTCTCAGAATAATACACAGCGAGGTGTTTGGCAGGAAAGCCATCCGGATCTGCACCAATTTGCCGGTTTAGTTTAAACACAAACAAATAGAAGTGCCCATGATATTCGTTCCATCCCTCGTGTATGACGGACACGTCTTCGCTGTTTTCTTCCCAGGTGAGTTCGGAGACAGTCTTTAACAAATCGACTAAATCAATTTGTGACTCAAACTTCGACGCTCTCACATGTACATGTTTTAAAACATGCCTCTCGTTAATATGGTCTGCTTGTTCTTTCGTTAGGAACGTTCCCTCGGTTTCAAAAGGCGAAGCCATGGTTGAAAATAAAATTTTTTCTGGTTCATCTTAAAACAGATTGCAAAACAAAAAGAGTCCTACTTGAAAAAGAGCGAAAAGGGTTATTGTTTCTGCCGCCTTAAAAGAGCAGCGAACTTTTTTGCCGCTAAGGTTTAAAACCTTAAAAGAACGGCGAAAAGGTAATCGGTTTTTGCCGCGCCGCATTTGTTGTCCCCGCACCAATGAGCGTGAATCTCCCATGAACAGCATAAAGTAAGGCTAAGTTTGCGAAAAGTCACTCCGCTCTGCTCTTCACAGTATCAAGACTTCCAATCCGTTGCTGTTCCTGTTTCCAAGATGAAGACATTATATCAGCTCGCCTTTGACGCAGTTCCGAATAAAGGACTAATGGCAGAAACCTTCCTAGTACCATGGCATCCAGTTGCCCAACAACTACAACAGCAGCAATACCTTGAAGACAGGAATCGCTTTCGAGAAGAACATCGCGTCAATTTCAGGTTTGTCTACGCAGATTTGTGTTTTATCGAAACATTGTTTTCAAGCTCAAAAATGTACCCAAGCGATGTTGCGTTTTTAAATCGATTGTGGAAACAAATCGACGATTTACTTTAGTTCATGTTCCGTTTTAGGCCTATTCTGAAATCCCTGTTTTGGATTAGAGAATGCACATGGTTAAGTGTGAAGACCAAATGTTGTATGATTGAACTGTAAAAACGTGTTTTTAAACGCGCTTGTTGATGTTTTATTTTAGAAATTGTTTGAATCAGTTGAAACAGCGAAGATGGGCCATGTATTGTCATAAAACAGAATGGATTCCCGTGAATGCAAAGATTCCTATGTGTTCCCAGTGTAAAAGAATTAGGACAACGCAGTTAACATTAGACGGTTTACGTTTGCAAAGGCAAAAGAAATTTGTTGATAAAAATGAAGAGGCTCGTTTAATTCGCCGTTTTTACTATACGCCAATTCGTAGACGCTTAGAATTTATGTACGGTTTTGTTTCTCTTTAGCAAATGTTTGCGACAAATCAAGAAGCGTCATTTTTGTAGATCGACCCAATGGCTTTCGTTTCATGAAGGAGTCTGTTCACAGTGTCTCAGAATTGGAGTTGATTGTTTGACTGTGATGGGTCAAATGAGAAATGACCATTACGAAAGAGTTAATTTTGAAATGGAACGGCTCAAAATCTTTAAGCTGTATAGGGGTACAGGAATTTTAAGAAGACGTCAGGCACTTGAACACAGAGTAATCCAATCTTTGGGTCTTTTTTAGAAAAGTGATGCAAGATATCCGTTTTTCGCCGTTAAATCCTTTTACAGAGTGGATCGAAATCAATAGGCAGACCACTGATTTTCGTATTACAATTTTAAATGTAACGATCGATGATGTAAAGCTGTGGACAATCCTTTTTTTCCTGCTATTGAAACAATGATTGAACGTTTTGAGCGAACCTACGCACACTTAAAGTTAGAATTTCCCTGGTTCTTTCGAGATTATCAAGTTAACTTTGTTGGACCAGATTCATTAGGGATCTGATATTTTCAAGTTTGTAAATAAGAAAAAAGCGCTTTGAAAAGGACTTAGCCGACTAGCGGTTAAATACGTTCCTCTCATTGCATTTACTAAGAAAGTTATTGTACCGTTTTAACGAAGGGAGGTAAAATGAAAATAAAAGTTAAGTTTGTGTGTAATTTACTTGTGTCTTTGGGAAAAAGAAATGAACTGAGATCTGTCACATGAACACTCAGGCTCGGAGGGGTTTTCTTAGAACTTAATGAACACTCAAGAAAAAGAAAAGATTAAAGCTGAATCAACCAAAATTTCTTAGAAAACGAACAAAGAGTAAAGCTGAATTAGCCAAAATTTCTTAGAAAACGAACAAAGAGTAAAGCTGACTCAGCCAAAAATGAATTAGAAAAACGAACAAAGACTTAGTCTTGAGGGATTCAGTTGGAAAAGTAATTAGAAAAAGAACAAAGAGTATAGCTGACTAAGGGAAAATAGGTCATTAGGCAATCTTGGGCAACCTTTTGTTTAGGATAAGTTAATGACATTCAAAACACATACTCCGCAGTTCATTTAACTCATTCGCGTCTCTGAAAGCGTCATTCAGTTTTTACTGTCTTACTAAGCAGAGCTTTTTGCAAAACGGTGTTTTTCGTATCATGGATCCATACATTCGCGCGCTTATGGAGGATGGGCTCGATTCCTTGTTGGAGGAAATACCTGACTGGACGACTAGTCAAGGTGAAGAATTAATGGACTCGGAGGATGACAGCGATTTGCTCATCGCAGCGCGCCGAGCAGAACAACAAGGAAGGAATCCCTTGTTTGCTGTGAATATGGAGCGAGTGAGAGCACCGCGCTCTTTTCACCGTGGTGTAGCCATTCAAATGCAAGTCCGATTTTCTCTGGAACAGTTACGTCCGCCGAATGGGGAATACCAAGGTGAAGCGGTAGCGGAAGCCTTCCATCAAGGTTTGATTAATTTTATCCGCGATTCTCGCAATGGTATTGTCAATCCTCAGGATTATTCGATGTCTATGGCTATTCACCACAGTACAGGGACCCACACATGGACCAGCTGCCCGAGAGTTCCACTGAGTGAGTGGATTCAGGGATCGCCACTGACTCGACAATGGCTAGAAAGACTGGCTAAACAACTTAACTCGGCGGAAAGTTTTGATGCCGCGAGCGGTGATTTTTACGCCGAACTGTCTTTTCTTAAGACGCAGCAACGTGGCGGAAGACCAGCAAAAAACAAGCCTGGCAACAAGTCGTTTGAGCAGTTACTAAAAAAGACATCTTTGATCACGATTAAGAACAAAGATGAACTGTGTTTCGCCCGTGCCTTGGTTTGCACCAAAGCCTTTGTCGATCAAGACCCGCAGTATAAAAATATTTCTGAAGGAAAAGGACTGCAGGGACATCTTGCCTACAAACTGCATCAAGAAAGCGGGGTTCCTGAGGGAATGTGCGGGTTGTCTGAAATTCAGCGAATGCAAGAACATCTTGGTCCTCAAGGGTACCAGATTAAAATTTATGAAGGAGTCTGTGGGGCGCTATGGTATTGTGACGAGTCGTTTGATTCTGCGCCTAAAAAACTGTGCCTGCTAAAAGTGGAACAGCATTTTCACGGTTTACGAAGTGTGCCAGCCCTCTTAAACAAGAGTTATTACTGTCACCAATGTAACAAAGGTTACGATCAAGAAAATGCAGAACACCATAATTGTTCTCATCAAAACTGTAACAAGTGTCGAAGAAATAACGGCGAATGTTCTGATTTTCAAGAAAGAAAGCCTGCCCATGTCTACTGCAATGATTGTGGTCAGACCTTTTACGGACAAAACTGTTTTACCGCTCACAAAGAATCTAAAGGAAAGAAAAAAGTGAGTCTGTGTCAAAAATTCAAAAAGTGTCCTGAGTGCTGTAAAGTGTACAAGTATTCCAAGAAAAAGAGGCATGTGTGCGGAGAATACCGTTGTCCCAACTGCCGAGAGAAAGTTTTACCAAAGCATCAGTGTTACATTCAACCGCTTGGAATGGAATACAGCAATTTTCTGGACCAAGCAGCCGATTTTAGCAAGGAAGACCGTGCGATTCTGGAAGATCTGGTTGAAGCCGAAGCAGAAAGTCAGGAAGAAGAGGACGAGGAACCGCCCCCGCTGGTGTGTTGTATTGACTTTGAATGTGGTTTAGATGAAAATAATGATTTTGAGGATGTTCGTGTGGGTTGGCAATATGTGAATGTGGAAGGTAGCTACCGCGAAGCAGGCAAGGCGTCGGATATGTTGGACGATGTGATGGCGAAAACGGTGACGGCTGAAATGAAACAACGCAAGGTATTTGTGTTTGCTCACAATATGCGAGGGTTTGATTCGTCGTTTATTTTGCAATTGTTGTATGATAAGGGCTACAAAGTGGAAAAGGTCTTGAGTATGGGGGCGAAATTTTTATCGTTTCAGTGTGGTAATGTCATTTTTCGGGATTCCCTTAATTTTTTTAACATGCCTTTGGAACGGTTGCTGGCGACGTTTAATTTGAAGGAAGCGCATAAGGGTTTCTTTCCTTATTCGTACATTTCTGAAGACAAGATCAGCTACATTGGTGTGTACCCAAAAGCGGAAGAATACCATCCTGAACGTATGAGCGAAAAACGGAGAAAGGAATTTTTAACTTGGTACAAAGAAAAAGTTAACAGTGGCGCCATCTTTGATTGTCAAAAAGAACTATCTGCGTACCTGAAGAGCGATGTCCAAGTGCTAACGGAATCGATGGAAACATTTGCCAGCGAAATGGTAGAGTTGACAGGCATAGACCCTACTGTGGAATGCGTCACCATTGCAAGTACGGCGTTTAAAGTTTTCCAGACCAAGTTTTTGGAGCTGTACACGATTGCCTTGGAGCCTCTCGGCGGATGGCGCCACAACCAGCAGAGCCAGAGTGTGGAAGCCCTGCAGTGGTTAGAATTTGAAAATGCCAAGATTGGCGGTGGTATTCAGGTAACTATTAAGAATTTTAGAAATTTAAGTTGCAGTTAAAGTCTACACATTTTAAATTAAACTTGCAGTGTTTTACTGCAAATTTTAATTCGTGACATGTTTACGACTGTGCAATGGTCTATGCACGCTACAAATAAAAAATTACAGTGTTTTGTATGGAAATTATGTTGAAAAAGTCTGCTTTTTTCAAACTTACATTGCAGTGTTTTACTGCAAATTTTAATTCGCGAAATGTTTACTACTGTGCAAACGAAGATGCACGATCAAAAAATTATAATCTGCAGACCATCAAGGAAACAATACCAAATGTATATATTTTTTATTTTGCAGCATGTACGAAATTCATTGAATGGGGAAGCAAAAGCGATCACCTCAGCCCAATCTTACAACGTGGATGGCTATCACACAGCCAGCAATACTGTCTACGAGTATCAGGGCTGCATTTTTCACGGATGCCGTAAATGTTACCCAAAGCAAGGCAATATGAAGCGATTCTGCCATCCAGATCGAACCGTGGACGAAGTCTATGAGGCAACCCTAAAGAAAACGGCCATCCTCCGTGACGCTGGATACAACGTGGTTGAAATGTGGGGGTGTGACTTTGCGAAGCAGAAAGAAACCGATCCAGAGCTGGCCGAATTCTTGGAACACTTTGAATTTGTGCCACCGCTTGAACCGCGAGATGCGTTCTTTGGGGGTCGAACGGGCGCTGCGACCCTGTACTCAAAAACCGCTGAAGATGAAGAGATTTGCTATGTTGATTTTACAAGCTTGTATCCAAGTATTAACAAATATGGAACTTATCCAGTGGGATTCCCGCAGATTATCTATCGTCCAGAAAACCAGAACATTAACGATTATTTTGGTCTTGCGCAAGTAGATATCCTGGCTCCTGAACGTTTGTACCACCCCGTTCTGCCTGTCAGGGCAGGGGGAAAACTTACTTTTCCTCTTTGCAGGTTCTGTGTTGCAGAAGAGTTGGCCAACCCCCTGCTTGAACGAAGCAATATGTGTGGTCACACACGCGAACAGCGCATGTTGAAAGGGACCTGGTGTACTCCGGAACTACAAAAAGCGGTGGAGAAGGGGTACCAAATCCTAAAATTACATGAAGTCTGGCACTTTCCCGAAGAAAATCGCTGCGAAGGCTCTTATTAAATTTTATGGAGAATCTTTCAAGATTTGTTTTGTTATGGTTGTACTTATGATACTTCAAATTTCCATTTGAAACCCCTTAGAAATTTGGCCAATCATCCTCAAGGAAATATGTTGATATTGAAATTATAGAAACAGTATAATAAAAATGGGTTTAAAATGCTACTACAATTATTCGTACATGGAGTAGGATCTTTGAGTGTAGGCAACCATTGTAAACACAGCCATGTAACAATGTATTCCAGTATTAATATTTTACCCTGTGCTTAAACCCTCTTTGTTTTTTTTCTTAGACAATGGACCACATTGTCACAACAGTGGGGTTCTTTTCTACTTGGCGGAAGTCAACAACGTTTTCAATTTTCCGTTGAAAGAGTACAATAACTTCGAAGCTGGAGAGGGAAAGTCCAGGCTTGATTCACATTTTGCACATATCAGCCATAAAATTATACGCTGGGTGCGGTTGGGTAATGATTTGGAAAGTGGAGAGCAAGTGGCAGATTTGATAAAGGTAATTGTTTGATTCCCAGTCAGCAGAGGGGACGGTTGGAAAGGGTCTTTCTGTAAGTGCCTAGAAATTCAAGTTATAGCAGTTTCTCAGTGTTCGATACAGGTGCGATGAACAAATGACATATTATTGAAGACCTGAAAATACCCTGAACAATACTTGCACAAAAGCAAACCATGAATAGTTTCCACAACACTGAGAAACATTAGTATTGCCAGTTCACATAGTAATAATACAGTGATACAGTGTTGTAGTTGTATATTACAGAATAGGCATTGTTCTTATATGTGTATTTTGTATTGTTGTGAAGGCCTTAAGTTAGATAACTCATTGGGTTATTACGTCACCTTCGTTAAATAAAGAATATTGTAATGTATTGTATTGTACATAGCTGGTCAGAAAGCAGATGAAGATGTGATCTATAGTAGTTTTACTGTGAATAAAATATTGATGGGATGAGTAAACTTCCTTCTTTTTGATAGTTAAATTATCTGGAAATAAGAAATCAAGAAACACGTAGAACAAAGGAAAAATTAGTATGATCATGCCATATGGACCAATATTGTTTCATGATATTACATATATGGCCATAATTATTATGAAAACTTTGTTTCTAAAGACAATGAAGAATGCATCTTGCAAGAAATTAATCATTGATCGCTCTAAGGCTAAGAAAGTTGGAACCTTGAAGGACACTTCATTTTATGGGCATTTCACATTTCCTGTGGAAGGCGACTTCACTGGTGGTATAGTATTGAGATCCTTGGCAGGCATTGGGCAAACCATCAGCAAGTCCAAGGTTCAGCTTTCACAACAAACTAGATGGCCTGAAAATCCTGCTGTCCAAGCTCTTCTCAAAAGAAGAGTTGGCTTTTTCTTAGTTCCAGGGCAGCAGAGAGGTGCCCTTAACAAAGAATCTCTACAATTACTTTATGGTAAGTAATAATAATAATTTATTATTTTCCGGCACATAAAGTGTTTACACGTTTCTTAAATTTAAATAGACTTATGACAATTAAGAAGAAAACAACAACAGCTTTATAATATTTGATCCTTTTAGTATTTGGTAAGATAGGGTTTGTCAATTCCTACAATCAAATGACAATTAAAACCCGTGTCTTTCAATTGCCAATTTTTAGTGGCCATGAAGAAATACAACTGCTCGCAGGAGGAAGTTAACAATATGATAAGGGGACAACAAAAACAGTTGAGAAAACAATTCAAGAAGTAATAGTAAATATTGATTTTTTTAATATGATATGACACATTTTGTAGAATAATCGAATTCGATGTGCAGTAGATTAAAATGATTTTCACTTTAATTAATATTTAGTCAAAATACTATTTCATGAGAGTTTCAACCTTTCACTATTTTAATCCAGGGAGACATTTTTTAAAAATTTAAGTTTTTTGTACTTTGATCAACACAGTCATGTAAAGTAGATGATGTAGGTTATTGCGAACTAAAATAAAGGCACAAGTTTTAAAATCATTTTCCAATTTTGCTGGTCTTTGAATTACTTTTCTGATACTGACTTATTCAGCTTAAAGACTGAGCAAGTCCTATGCCCGGCCCTCCCGCTTGTCTGACCTTAACTTTGCTTTCGGTAATTCCCAGAAATTCCCAAGAATTCTCGGGAATTCTTGGGAATCGTTCTTCGTATTATGAAACCTCTGTTTCTGGGAATTCTTTCCCAACAATTTTTCGTACTTGGGCTCCCGAGAATTCTGGGGAATATTAGTGCAAATTAACGCTTAGGAATTTTCTGGGAGACCCCGAGAATTCCCGGGAATTATTCTAAGGAATTCTGTGGAATTCTCAGTATTTTTCTGAATAATTTCGCACCGGTTAGGAGATGTTGAGATTAGGGATAGTGGTCACACAGACCGAACCGATCAAAATGAGGACATCAGTAAGCTAACTGATGATGGAGAGGAACAAATGGCCCTTCAGTTTGTCCCGGATGAAGAAGTTGGCTTTCTGGAACCCAGAATTAGAAGTAGTAACATTGAAGACCTTCCCTATGAAGTGTTAGAAAAAATCTTCAAAATCATTTTGATGTCATCACCCGTTTATTTGCTGGTAACACATGCCATGCATACCAGAGGTTACGTGGCGTGAATTGAAGACTTAGGGCCGTGGCGCAAAATCTAACTCAAATGTTGCCAAAGGTTTATATCCCCCGTGGTGTAGAATATCATGTAATCAGTGTCCGCAGGATCATCAAAGAATATGGACCCTCAAGCGGTCTGGTGATCAAGCTACCACGGATTATTTCCAACCCAAAATGGGCAAATGCCTGGTTGGCCATTGAAAGAGGAGAGTACGGTTGGTATATGATCAAAATAATTTTTGGAAAGAGATGAGATTGAGGAACACCAAAAAAACAAACAAAGAAACAATATGACTGTCTAAAACACCTAATTGCAGAAAAGTTACCGTTAGTTTTTTGTTGCTAATGTGATATAGTTTTTTTGTGAAAAAAAAGTAAGATCGGTATCAAAAGGAAAAATAGGAAAAAGGAATGAAAGGAAAAGCAACATTAACGAGCCCCACTGTAAGTCTCACTGTCAAAGAATCAAAAGAACTGTTAATGTTTTGATAAAGATATGATGTTGAACTTGTGTCGTTACATAAGTTTTTAAGGAAGCCCTACCTTCGTTTACGTTTGTTGCCGTTGAAAAAAGATGACAACAGTGACAAGGCAGAAGAGGAAATAGAAGAAGAGGTGAAAAGAACTTCCGAAATAAGAAGCCTTGCTATAAAGCAATCGACGGAATTGTTTCTGATGTTGGAATGCTTATTCTCAACAGGCACTTGACTTAATAATTACACAGTTTTCAAGAAAGTCTAGATTCCTTAATTAAAAGTTATTTTTAAAATATTCTTATTAGATAGCATTGATCAGTTTACTTGTATTACTACACCCTAAAAAAATGTCGTATTTCACCCCTACCTCCCCCGCGGCCACTTTCGTCCCGTACCCAAGGTGGCCGTTGTAGAAAGGTACTATAGTTCATTTTTATTACTCGTTATGTTTTATATAATTGTAAACAATTAACAATTATTGGACGAGGTTGAGCAAATTATCGTGACTTTTTTTATAGAGTTTGAAGAGAGCAGTGTGCGGAAGGCAACAAAATACGTCTAAGAGACAGGAACAAGGAATTTTACACAAAAACGAAGATAAGAAGGCGACAATTGTTTAAAAAGTACACGCTTTAGGGAGCGCACAAGATGGCACATAGTAAGTGGTGACTGACTGTGGTTACAATATTGCATCTGTATGCTTATAATGTTATAAATTATATTCAAGTTTTGAGAAGTTACAGGACAGCTCTTGTTTTTAACGTGGCACATGGTAAATAATAAAAATAAAAAAACAAAATGAAAAACGCCTCTCAGAGCACAAATCCAGCCCATAAGTCCTTGAGGCAGCTGCAATTTTCAGTAGAATGAGAGCCTGGGGACGAGGTGCACTTCCAATAAACAAAATGTCCTCGCCCAGTTCATTTGGGCACAGATTTGTGTTGCACGTGGAATAGTGTCATTGACGAGTAAGGGTGATGGGGCCTGCAACTTTGACATCGTAAGATGGGGAACAACTACCTCTTTTATGCCAGCAGGACAGCGGGATATTACAATTTGATATGCGAGTTATTGATGTTTTACTCTTTCACTTCTAAGAGTATACTGACACAATCAAAATGTTATTGTCAAAATGTTCTACTTGATATCTTGGTTCATTTACACTTTGGTTTCTAAACCATGTGGGCTTGGACTCCACTTTCCAATGATCATCATTACCTCGGACTTTTTTCTCTTCCTAGTCCATGCCGCTGACCATTTACACAAGTGGAGCCAAAGGAGTGGATACGCATGTGGAACATTTATGTCATAAGTATCATCATCATTGTGTGGTGCTTATCCCACCCAGTCACCCTCGAGCCTGGTCCCTTACGCCTTTGTCCCAGCCCGCGTTGGACGCCGCCATGCCTATCATCACTCGGGTGGCTTTTCAATTAGCTCGTCATGTCTCCAATTCCTCACCCTACAGTATTTATCATGTGGTCAAGAATGCTTCCTTAGTGTTGGCTTTGGGGTATTTTGATGAGGCACTTAAGCATGTCTCAGGCGGAACAGGTTGGAGTGTGGCCATCGGTCAAGTCTTAAACAAACCCCTCTATGTCTTTGATTTGGATATGGAACACTGGTATTGGTGGTATCCTACTCTACAGCAATATCAACACTGTGAAGGCATGACCGAGGAACACGTGTGCCTTCCCACGTTACAAGATAAAACGGCTATTGTGGGAACACGAGAAGAAGTATGAGTCGTCTATCCCACTTCGGAAACTTTATCCAGACGCTCACCATAAGTAAAAAAGACTATGAAACTCATAAAAAATGTACATGTGACAGGTTCAATAACCATCTTTTTTCAATGAACATTCACAACGATGTTTTCCATGGCCAATATGAAATTCATTATTTTTTCTAAACGAGTCATCACTTTATCCAACGTGTTGTGCGAAGCGAACGTCTACCGATCATAACCGGTTGCATTCCCACTGATGACTCTATCAATTTTGATTTAAAAAGGTTCTATACAAAAGGCAACGCGGGCTTGCGGCATATTTCCACCATCATGCCAATCTGTACAACAAACCAAAAAAATCAGAATGAGGGCACTGTTCAACCATTAACAAATACAACCACTATCACTAACGGACAAATTGAGGTCCATCATTCGATGGCAGTAATGAAAATAGCTTGACCTGGGGTTATGCCACCGAACAACCACTTGATTCCATCGCAGGTCATCTCCGTATTTGCGGAAAGCCTGTGAGGTCACATTTGGGCAACAGATTTTTAGTTAAATATTCGCACCGTCACCGCTTTAACTTCCTCTTGTTTTTGGTGTGACTTATTGATTGACTTGGGCTATGAACGATCATGATCGTCTATTTTTTTTCTCTCTAGATTGTCATTTCGTGCTACGAACTATTTTCCTTCCTTCCTTTTTCAGGAACTCACTACCTGCTGAGAACAAACAATGTCCATCGGAGAAAAAAGGCCGACAACTTGTATTTGGTTTGCAAATCATGTTGGATCCATGTACGTCCCGTCTCCATGGTCCGTGAACCCTGTGGCGATTGCGAATTTTTTGATAGCACTGGTTTCGAACTAGACAAATTAAAACCAAAAATATTCTTTGGTTCGTAGACAGTCATTGAATAATGACAAATATAATGATTTTTCGAGGATGGCCACTCCAGGGAAAACTCAGTATTGTCAATCACCAACGATGTTAAAGCTCTTCAAACCAGTTGTAAAAAAATGATTTTCTTTCTTTCATTTTCTCCTCAGTCAGTCAATGGTTATTAAGTAGAGTCATTATTCATCAAGGATGGCCAGTCAAGAAACGGCTGTATCCGCTTTATTAAACTAGTTGCAAAAAGTTGGAGGGCGTGACGTCACCAGGACGTCGCACATGTCCCGTATGTACATAGGGTAATGTCATTAAACAACACAATATGATTTTTCCAAATATGCTGTGCTTTTATTGACTTCCGGTGACCTCATTCACACTGCCACAAATGCGAGGGACCTGGGGAGCATTTTGGGGGTTGACGCATGCGCAGTGGGTCAATGGGTCAAGTGAAAATGACGTCACAATTATCCAAATTAGGTCACGTGACAACACTAAACAATAGATCTATTGTCTTTGCTGCTCTCTGATTGGTTACATCCTAGTCTAGCCCCTATTACTACTGAGCGGGTGTGCGGAAGGCAACAAAACAAGTTTAAGACACAAACAAGGAATTTTACACAAAAAAGAAGATAAGAAAGCGACAATTTTTTAAAAAGTACACGCTTTAGGGAGCGCACAAAATGGCACATAGCAAGTAATAACCGACTTTGGTTACAATATCGCAAATTATATTCGAGTTTTGAGAAGCTACGGGACAGCTCTTGTTTTTAACGTGGCACATGGTAAATAAAACCAAACAAAACAAAATGAAAAACGCCTCTCAGAGCACAAATCCAGCCAATTAATCCTTGCGGCAGCTGCAATTTTCAGTAGGATGAGAGCCTGGGGACGAGGTGCACTTCCAATAAACAAAGTGTCCTCGCCCAGTTCATTTGGGCGCAGATTTGTGTTGTACGTGGAACAGTGTCATTGACGAGTAAGGGTGATGGGGCCTGCAACTTTGACATCGCAAGATGGGGAACAATTACCTCATTTATGCCAGCAGGACAGCGGGATATTACAAGTTGGTACGCGAGTTATTGATGCTTTATTCTTTCACTTCTAAGAGTATACTGACAAAATCAAAATGGTATAAACAAAGGGCTCGAAATTTCACTAGGATTTCGTACCAATACTGAAAGCAAATAGTACCATGTCAAAGTGCTCATAAAAGGGTTTCGTCCAGGGGCTCAAGACTTGGAGCTTAATTTTTCTAAATACAGTAAACACACACTAATACTACTGATCTGCCGGATAACCTCAGTGACTCTATTTCATGTTATCAAAACGCTTCTCAGAGCACAACTCCAGCCCATAAGTCCTTGCGGTAGCTGCAATATTCAGTAGGATGAGAGCCTGGGGACGAGGTGCACTTCCAATAAACAAAAATCCTAGCCCACTTCATTTGGGCGCAGATTTGTGTTGTACGTGGAAACGTGTCATTGCCGAGTAAGGGTGATGGGGAAAAAGAAAAAGAGGATAAGAAAGGGACAATTGTTTAAAAGTACACGCTTTAGGGTGCGCATAAGATGGCACATAGTAAGTAATGGCTGACTCTGGTTCAAATATCGCATCTGTATGCTTAGAATATTGCAAATTATATTCGAGTTTTGAGAAGCTACAGGACAGCTCTTGTTTTTAACGTGGCACATGGTAAATGAAAACAAACAAAACAAAATGAAAAATGCCTCTCAGAGCACAAATCCAGCCCATAAGTCCTTGCAGTAGCTGCAATTTTCAGTAGGATGAGAGCCTGGGGACGAGGTGCACTTCCAATAAACAAAATGTCCTGGCTCAGTTCATTTGCGCTGAACACAGATTTGTGTTGTACGTGGAACCGTGTCATTGCAGAGTAAGGGTGATGGGGAAAAAGAAAAAGAAGATAAGAAAGGGACAATTGTTTAAAAGTACACACTTTAGGGTGCGCACAAGATGGCACATAGTAAGTAATGACTGACTCTGGATCGAATATTGCATCTGTATGCTTATAATATTGCAAATTATATTCACGTTTTGAGAAGCTACAGGACAGCTCTTGATTTTAACGTGGCACATGGTAAATAAAACCACACAAAGCAAAATGAAAAACGCCTCTCAGAACACAAATCCAGCCCATACGTCCTTGCCTCAGCTGTAATTTTCAGTAGGATGAGAGCCTGGGCACGAGGTGCACTTCCAGTAAACAAAATGTCCTAGCCCAGTTTATTTGGGCGCAGATTTGTGTTGTACGTGGAACCGTGTCATTGCAGAGTAAGGGTCATGGGGCCTGCCCCTTTGATATGGGGAACAACTACCTCATTTATGCCAGCAGGACAGCGGGAGATTACAAGTTGGAAGGCGAGTTATTGATGTTTTACTCTTTCACTTCTAAGAGTGTACGAACAAAATCAAAATGTTGTTAACAAAGAACTCGAAATTTTACTAGGATTTCGTCCAATAATGAAAACAGGGGCTCAAGACTGGGAACTTAATTTTATGGATCCACAATTGACTCTGGGAGAGTAAAGGGTTTTAAATGTAAACAACTTAACAACAATACCTCTTCAGGTGTTTATTTACCCAGTTAAATGTATCTATTTATAACTTTATATGCTTTGTTCTTCATTAAACATCTAAATACAGTAAATACCCGCTAATACTGCTGATCTGCGGGATAACCTCAGGTACTCCATTTCATGTTATTAATATGCTGAAGATACCACACAGAGTGTTTTGTTTTCATTTCGGTTTGGATGAATTTGTTTTAGACGTTTTGGCCTATATAAAATGTGAGAGCAAGTGAGATTTCTTGTTGAAGGAGCTTCGAGTGACTTACGCGCCACAGGCGCCTGTTATCATGTGGACTGTATGACAACTTTTATGTCCCCTGCATCCATAACTGCAGCCCAAAACGCCAGTTAGGTTAATGAAAACGAAGACCCAGCACTTGATAGTATAGATTGACAAGCCGCCTTTAGACCCGGATACAATACTGACAGCACTCCATGAAGCAAAGTGTCACAGAGGAAAAAAGGCAAGAAGAACACTATTTTTACAAGTGACCAGCAACTGTATAAAGAAGCTGTGGTGATGAAATAGGCACATCCCAATGACTTCTCATATGTTATTCTTTGCCTTGGCGGTATGCTGGACTAAACAGGCAACCGTCACTCAATGCTGTCCTCATTAAATGTAAGATTGTTTCTTACAGCTAACTTTCTTTTTTTTTTTGCAGAAACAAAAAAACCCACATTGAGATCCGGACCATCCCTTGTAAATATACATATATAGGTGAGTTGTAAAAATGTGTATTATAGGTGTATAGAAGTGGGCATAGTTGTGTACAGATAGATATATATATGTGTATATACAGCTTTAAAGTATATAAAAGTGTATATAGGTTTTTTAATCTTTTTAATCTTTATCCTTTACTGTACACTCAATAAGCAGCAAGGCATGTGAGAAAATATGTAGTCTCTTTTTCATTCAAGTCAGTTATTAAATGTTTAGTTCGATACATCTTGTATCCTGTTGTATCCTTCTCACGACATCCCATGTTCGTCAATTTGCTATTTTTCATCCAGTTTAAGTGTATGTAGTTGTATCAAGAGAGGATCCTCTTTTGGTTGCCTACAAATGCACATGGATGCAGAAACGCCTTCTGTCGAGGTGTATCAGAATAGCTCTGAAAAAACTGATGATACATTTTAAAACAAAAATCAACGATATAAAAGGAACATTTTTCCATT
>OZ038000.1:5974950-6137450 GCA_964035705.1 Porites rus
GGCGACTAATACTCAAGTGTAAAAGTCCTAACTCTTACTTCTGACTGCATCAATACTTGTTATTGCAATGCAATGAAATTTTATGAGCAAATCAAATAGGTGACTAATACTCGAGTCTAAAAGTTCCTAAACTTACTGGCTTAATGGGTAAAGATGTGTCGCAGATTTTCCTCTCCTACTAAACTCTGAGTGTATGACGTATTGAAAGTTGCACTAATTATTACCAGGAAAGCTCACCACACTGCTCATGACAACAGAAACTGTGATTGGTTAATCCACTGATTGCATGGGTTGTGATGCTTCTTTAGAACATTGAGATTACTCAGCCATGATTGAAGTGTGAGCAAAAGATTTAATTTTTATTTTATGGTAAACAAAAACAGACATTTAGAGAATGAAGAATGTGCTTATACTTACAATCACACAATCTCTCTAAGAAAACAGTGTGGAAACTTCCTATGTTTGAAGTGAAGTAATGATGTGGGAATTGACAGGTATGCATTAAAATGTATTGTCTGTTTTCGATAGATATACATTAGTCCTCCATTAATTTTACTAGAGCAAACAGTGAAAAACGTCACTGTCAAAAAAAAATCAGCGATACAAGTCTCTGAGTCAGTGATGTGATGTATTGAGAGTTGCACTACTAATAATTACTACTAGGAAAAATGCTTGACACTGCTCATAACCACAGAAACTGATTGGTTAATCCATTGACCGCCTGGGTTGTGATTTGCTACTTTGGAACATTGAGATTACTAAGCCATGAAGTGTGAGCAAAAGATTTAAAAGACAAATTTGAGGCATTATTGCAATTCGAATACAAGTGGCATTAAAATGAAATGACTAAACATTTTTTGTGGAAATCTTAGCTAAACGCTGCCAAGGTAGCCGTGCTACAAAAGGTTAAACAAGGGGTTACAATAATATAATATACCGTATTATGAGAAATTTCTGCTCCATAATTATAGAATAAAAAAAAAATTTAATTTAAACGTTTTCTCAAAAAGATTTCAGGATTGTAAGTAGCAAGCTCGTTCTTTGGTCTAAAACTAAATATTTATTTCGTTTACCATTGATTTCCTTCAATGTAGTGTTAAGCATATTCATACTTCAGATCCAAGCACCACGTCCCTTAAATTCGTCACATCAACTGCTTGCATTTTTTTACCCATCTTGTAAGACAAGACTCTAGCAAGACCAGTCTCTTGTCTCTCAAGACAAGACTAGAGGCAATAAACTCGTCTCACGAGACAAGAGGGTGGTAACTTGCTTAGAGCAGTACTGACAGTACGAAAATATACAATAACAAGTAAAAATATCTTACCATTAATTTTCTACTTGACTCCAGTGCACAGAGAAAATAGCCAATAACTTTGTTAAACCAAGGCACTGTAGTGGAAAGTTATACATAATGCCAAAAACAAACTGTTCAAAAAGTTCAAAGACCATAACTTCCACTTGCCATCCCTGCTGATAAAAACAAGGAACATTTATAAATATAATGAACTTTAAAATTTAATAAACAATAGTAATTTTGCCAGAAAATTTGTCTATTTGATGTAACATACAAGAAGGAGCAATAAAGATTTATTTTGTCTTCAATATCTAAGCAAAAGGGGATGCAAGTCATTCAAAACTATTAAGCAAAGTCCTAGGAATTTTATACAAATTTTACTTTTTGAGGCTGTCAAATTACACCAATGAGTTTTTAACTACAGGGGAACCCTGTTAATATGGTCACCAATTCAAAAAAAAAATGGCCACATTAATATCGCGGCAGGCTCAAATTTCACGACTTAAGGGCTGTAATGACAAATACACTATACAGTGAATTTGCATTTCTTGAACAACTGTTCTCATTAATAAACAACCGGAATGCAGATATCGCATATACAGTAATTGAAAAGAAAAAAACTACTTAAAATTTCCCTTCGGCACATAAAATCTGTAAAATTTGGCTATAAAATCGCAACAAGTGCACTTATAAGACAAAAGTATTGTAGTCTAAAAACAGTACAAGAAACAGGCTCAGAGAACTAGGCCAATGAAATTGACATGTCACAGGTATTCTAATTTTCTAAATTACGAACAAGTGGTTGTATTAACAGGGTGTTATACTACTGCACGGGAAATTTCTGCAATTTGATTGGCTTAGAGCAGTGGTATTTCAGCTTAATTTGAAATACCTACATGGGAAAATTACAAACCTTTTGTGGGTAGAAGTATAAGCAAATAATAGCATGATTTGTATGTGATATTTGGGATAAATACCACTTGTGATATTTCAAAATTGTCTCAAATTTCACTCACCTTACGGAAATTACGTTTAACAATTTCGAAATATCACTCGTGGTATTTATGCCAAATATCACCACAAATCATGCTATTACCTATACAAATTATACGAGATTCTCCTCTTTGAAATTTTAACATGTAGCCGTTGGCCATATTAAAGAGTGATCGCATTAACACATTTTTATAAGAATGGTTTTGCCATTTTGCTGGGCCGAAAAAAGTGGCGGTTATAACAAGGTGACCGTATTACCAAGGTGACTGTAAGGCGGGGTTCCACTGTAATTTGCATATTGAAACTCATCACCTTGGCATTAGCAAGGTTTTCAGTTTACCAACAACAGTGCATAATATTAAACTTATACTAGGTATACCTATCGATAGAGTGCCAACGAGCAAATCATGTGTATTTTGCTTAGGAATAAAATTCCTTTTTTTTCCCATTTGACCGTTTCTTGGTCCCTTCCTGTTGCAAGGATTATTTTCTTGAAAAGTTCTCAGATTCAGTGTGGTGGCTTTACAAACCTGCTATGTAAAAGTGTGAAGTGCCTTCAAAGAATGAAGTCAGCTTTCCAGAGGAAGCGATCGGCAATATTATTAAGTCCATCTACAAATCTACTGTCGGTTCGGTTTCACATTGTTGATAAATATTTGCACAGTTTAATCATTTAAACCTCCTTTCAAATTTCCCGAGGCTTTTTGTTACCGGATTGAAACTTAGAATGATTCGCTGGGCCATCTGAAATGTTTCCAAGGACATGCGATGTACGGCACGTCGGTATTTAATTTTAGTTCATTATTTTTATAAATCCTGAACTCGGCCAGGTTTCGAAAAAACTGGCGTTGTTTTCTTTTCCTTTGTTGTTCGCTTAGGCTTGTTATTCGTTTTTGTTCTCATTGTTTTTGTTCGCTGGTAAGATTTTTTCCCCAACACCAGATTTTCCAACAGAAGCGACTGCATTCTTCGTGCCAAGCTTTCCTTATCTCCTCATGTAATCTGATCCTATTTAGTGGTGAGAATATTGCTTGCTGCACATAGAACACTTTTGCTGTTTTACAAACTTCTCTTCGTTAAAACTTAACGTTATGGCCCCTAAAAGTAATAGAATATATCAAGTGCTCATGTCTCTTGACTGCGGTGGCCGGGTTTGACGAAAAAATTTAGGTAAATAAACACAGGAAGTCATGACGGCGAAAAGTGTGTGAAATTTTGTTTGTTATTCAACTTGAGCCCGTGCGCCGGGTACTGCCTTTTGATTGGTTCACAACTGACCACTTGGTCTCAGGGGAATCTACATTACATTGGGTTACACTTTTTTCAGCTCGATCGAGAATTTTTCTGCCTATTGCCCAGTCTTACGCGGCTCTATTCTGCTGCCGCCTCGCCATCCGAGCGTCTTCGCTCGGATGGCTCGTTGGCAATCAGGGGCAGCCAACAACTGTTCTCTGTAAATATCTGTTTGGAGAAGCAAAAATTGCCTAGAAGTATTTTTCTACAGTTTAGGGAAGGCTAAAAATTCTACAGTGCAGGCCAGAATTAAGCAGATATTGCAGACGCGAAACTGACACAATGGATGCATCAGCTGGGATGAGTGTACGTGTCAGCACTAATGAGTGTCTGCATCAGCTCAGAAGTGACAGGAAGGAAAAGATTTTTCTTTTGTTATTCACTGTGACAGCTTTGCTTTGTGGTGCATTGTTGTAAAAAACAACACAAACTCTCGGTTTTCAACTATGGTTTGAATAAGCTTGATAGTCGCTCATTCTAAGGAACTTTTCATGAGGGACTTAAGCCATGATTAATTGAGCTAAATTTAGTGACGTGCAGGGTTTCATTTGTAAAATTGCTCAGAATCCTGCTTTTTGATTGAATTCATTAAAAATAGTGGGGATTTCACTGCTGTTGCATTGTAACTGCACGACACACAACCACATCGCCAGACATTTCGAATATTATTGACATGCACAGTGAGAGGTGACACTTTCAGACACAAAATATCAAGGCAATTTTCATTACAGAGAAAAGATCAAAATTTGAAAAAAACTGTCCTAAAGGCATTTGTATTCGCCGACACCCTATCAATTCTATTAGTATTTTTGTTTAACTAAATAAATCTGACTGTAAAGGATTATGTATGGCTGTCGGCAATAAAACGCTAAACAGAGCCCAGTTAGTGTTCCAGTTCGCGTCCAAGTTCGTCAGGGAGTTGAAGATGCTTACTTTCAGCTCCAGTTACATTTTGCCCTTGCCGATTAAAATTTCTTTTGGTTTTTAACTTTGAAAACACCATAAATTTCAGTATGGACTCCACGGCTTAATTTCCTGATATTCACTTTGCAATATCTCCGCGAAGAATCATCCAAATTCCATGCAAAACCTCTGGTTCAAGAGATAATTTCTTGAATTTTGAACACATTTCAGAACAACTGACAGTATTTTCGTTTAGCCGCCACTTTTTGACTGTAAACACCATCGTGTATGTGCATCGTGATAATGAGCCCGTACAAGGCCGGATTTGAAAGGGGCTTAAAACATTAAAGAAAACATCTTCACGTAATTGACACGAAAAACTTGGTTCGCATTTTGGTTTTGAAGTTTAAATGATGCCTACAGAAAATGTACAGGAATTTAGATCAGATAGTGCATGGAACATTTTCTTTTTTGTGCACAGTTTGTATGCCGGCTTACAAAGTGGCCGGACCAATTAAGAAACCACTTGCTAGTGGCCTTCAAACGAAGCAGCATTTTCCATGATGAAGGATTTTCGGCAAAGCTTAGAAGATGTCGGTTTGCCACAACTTACAGGCCAAAATTTTAGCTCACTACCCTTCTTCTAAGATAAGGAAAACTCATTTACGTCTTTTTCGTCCGGACCAAGGACCACGTGCTGTACTCGAGGTAGCCTAAAAAGTGTTTTTATGCCGTCGTTGCGTGTTCCTTTTCCGTGGGCAAAACGTTCTAATTATTTTCGCTCTGCGACAAACATGCTTCCTTTTTAACCATACGGCGAAAATTTACACATACTATGTAAGCGTTTGAATAAAATATATTTCTTACCTGCACATAAACTTCCTGCCTTCACAGCCGCGCCATTCGGAACCTCAAAATTCGCGACTGAAATTAAAGACGATTACACAACTCAGAGCAATACATTTTTATCTTGCGAAGAATAAACGAAACGCGCCTCGAATCAACGAAAAACTTCACAAAATAAGCCTATCTTGAGCTCTCTTACCAGCTTCATTTTGTTGCTCGGCGTCCTTAGAGACATTTTGAACCAAACTATCCACAAACGGCGAGGACAAGAGGTAAACTTCAAGCGATCAACCCTTCTTCCTCGACCATGATCATTCGATGCAAAGTGTTCTTCCTTTTGATTGGCCGAAAGCCCTCCACGTGATGGGCAATAACTGCCTACAAATCAATCTCGTTTCCAGAGGCCGCGATCCTTTTGACGGAAATAACGAAGGCTCTGGGGACGAGATTGCCTTCAAGAGAGCCTTTAAAAAGAGTGCCTTAAAAGAGTGCCTACAAATAATGGTCTGCTACTGCGCAATGTTGTCAGGCTGTGTAAGTGTTTGGCTTTTGTGTGGTAGTTTGACAGCTTCATGGCCTAATGCGTAAACGAACCCTAGCCTACGTGTCTCCGTTTTTCCTTTGTCGGGGGGAGGGTGCGGCTACACGTAGGCTAGGAGTAGTCAATCGCTACAAATCGATATCTATTTATCAATCGATAAATCGATAAAAATCGGTAAATCAGATTTGATTGATATCGATTGTATCGATCAATCGGTAGAAATCGATGACACACTTGTTTGGTTTATCGATTTTTCTAGATTTTACCGATTCCATCTATTTTTAATCGGAAGATAGATTTGGAAAGGTAGTCCTCTTTTTCCGGACAAAATATTCCAAACGAAAACTCGGGTCCCATTTCTTCAAAGCCATCGTTGATACCAGTTTCAGGAAGTGTTTTGATGTTTTTGTACACTAAGCGCCATTCCGGGACGAAATGAGTCTTACCAGTCTTACTTTGGGTCGACCCAAATTGAGTTAAGATCGTCTGTTGCGTCAGACGTCGAACTTAAGACGCGTCGAACAAACTCATAAACTGAATCTGACCTAAAAGCTATTTTATATTAACTGTATACTTCATAATTTTTTTCCCGAACAAGGCTAATATGCCTCATCAACGTGTTAGACGATCCAAACTCATTCAGACACGTCAAACGAAACTTAACTGAGCTATACGTCGAACTTTTCGTGAACTTAACTTACTATATATGTTTGGTTCATGAAAAGTTCCGCGTTTGGTTTAGGCGTGAGGTTGTTTTTGTCATCCCCATTCAAATCACGTTGCTTTTTAAAATCTAGCAAAGACCTAGCTGAATCGGGTTATGTAATCCTCACGTGAAACGGAAACTTGCTTTCTTTCACGCTTTTTCGACTCAGAAAAGGCGTCCAACTTTGCACATACAATTCAGCCGGGAAATAACTTTGTATATTACCTGGCATAATTTAATCCGGTTATGTAATCCTTGCGTTTAGAAAACAATGCACTGTAGCTATTACTCTTTTTCACATATACAATTACAATATAGGCGGCCAGCACTGCGAAGATTATTCATAGAAATGGCATATACCTTTGCATGAAAAAAATATTTTAATTGTTTTATCTTCGATGGCGTCCTTTAAATACCCAGCTAGCCAAGCTTCCAACATCATATTCATAGATCACATTTGGCAAATTCTGGAGCGGAGCTTTCCTAAGTAGTGAGTATAATTCTTTTGAGTTTTATTTGACAATATCTTGTTCTTAAGTTCGTCTTGGTCTTCTTAGACTTCTGAGTCTGTTTGAAACGTTTTTGAAAAAACATCCAGGCATGAATTGAAGGAATCTCAAAGCAAAACGTAGCCCCGAAATAGTTCCTGTAACTTTAAATTGTTCCTACCTGGCAATTCCTGTCTTTAAGTGAATTGCTCACTGCAGCAGGAGTAAAGTAAACAAACGCTTTTTAAGTTTAGTTGTCTAACTTCAGTATCCAATTATATTTCCTTTCAGTTTTAGTTTTTCCTGGACGATGTCTGCGTTAAACGCCATTTTACTCGTTGGCTTTATCTTTGCTGCCACGCAGGCTCAGGGAAGCAGTAAGTGTAAAAATTACGGAGAAAACAACTGTTATTAAAAAAAGTACGAACGAAAGGGCTTACTTAATCATCTCGAAAAACGTTTGTATTGTGAGCTTGAGGTCTAGACCTTGTTTTGACCCCGTGTTAAATAACCGGAGGTCCTTTGATAACATAAATGTAGTTATGGCTAAAGTGAAAACTTACGAAAGATGATACTTCCATCCCCAAAACCGGCTTGTCGTCGTTTACTTTAGTTCAACGGAGAGTCTAATCCATGAAAATTCTTGACCGCCGTATAACTTGCCTTAAACCCTTAAAGGTAAACTGTAAGCCACGGATAAATGCCCGATAGTTTTATTTTTCAGCATTTGGAACCTAACACTTAATCCAGGGCATTTTTTCAGCTTAGTTAACAAACATACAACAAATGCTTCTTGTTATACAGGGGCGTATCCAGCCAATAGAACTTAAGACCCGGGCGTTGCAGAAGCTAACAAACTTAATAGCTTAAAGCCCAATTTTCAGTGGAAATGAAAGTCAGCCAGGCCTACAAATAGACGAAAAGCTGGCTCTCGCCCCTGTAAGACAACCAAGACCACTGTTAAGTTTTCTAACATGTGAATTCATTTTTCGAGACCTCCTTGTGACGGTAACGGTCGTACCTGCTACTATATAAATGATCCCTGTCCACCTGAAACTAATGATTGCTCCAGTCAGTACAGTTGTGCAGTGCATGCAAACCAACAAGTGCTGCTGCCCCGGTACGGTCAATATCACTATTATCTACTGTCAAATATTGGGTATTAACCAATTATCAGGCCAACTGTCACTATAAAGATTACTGCTAAGATGCTCAATATTGTTTTCCTTTTAGTGTGTTTGTTGTTGTTGTTGTTGTTGTTCAGTGTTGTTGCAAAGTTATAACTTGGAGAATGTTTTCGGGGACGGTATACAGATGAAGGGAGGCTTCGTGCTACGTGTGCTCCGAATGAGATTAAGTTCAACGAACTGCCGTGAGACTAGTAGTCTGCTACACAGCCGTTTTTAGTGTCGTCATACAACGCTCCTGCAGCCGTTTGTGGGGAGGATCGTTGCGTGACGACACTAAAAACGGCTGTGTAGCAGACTATGAGACTAGCAGCCATTTTGGCAAGGTGTAATGTAGTAACCCATAATTTTAATTAGGTCCTTTTCTGTTACAGGTTGCCCACAGGACTGGGTTGAAGAGGGATCCAATTGCTATCGAGCCATTCCAGATCTTCAAAAAGCCATTGATGCTCGAAACGAGTGCAAAAAATTGGGAGCTGACCTGTGCCTGTCATCAAATCAACCGAAGAAAACACTTTCTTTTTAAAGCTGACAGAGGATCGGAGTGAAACTTGGCTTGGGATGTACGCTGAGATGAACAATGATTTTCACTGGGTTGACGGCACCTCTGTGGCTGACACGTTTTCTGCATGGGCTCCAGGCGAACCAAACTATCCCGTTGACGAACACTGTGCTTATATGTACGTTGACGACTACAACAACAGAAAAGGAAAATGGAATAATCACATTTGTGATGCGAAGCACTATGTTGTTTGTCAGAAACGTAAATAAAGTGTCAGCACTCTTTTAAGTCATTGGCTGACGCGCAGCGAGGAAATGGTATCGATTATGATTAGTATAATTACACTGTACCGGGTGGAAAAATATTCGAGTCAGTATAAAACTTCAATAAACGTGTTGGAATACCAAGATGATGTCATTCTTACCCTAAATAGAATCATAGCCAAATAGTTATAGTTCCGGTACTTAAGTTCTCTATTATCGTCTGTAACCCATGTAACTCCTCTGTCTTAGTCATGCACCCTTGGGGAGGAATACTGCCATAAGGGCTATATAGGTATGCGCCGCTCTGGGATAGCTAGGGTATATAAATCAGAGAGTTTGGGTCTATTCTTTAGAAAACTAATCAGTTAGTTAAAGATCTTTGTGCAGACTAGAGAAATCAGGAATTGGGGGGATTTGGGAGAGTTTAGTTTAGTACAGGGTACAAAATTCAGCTGAACTAGCTCTGGTATAGGCTAAGGGTTCCAAGATCCCAGCGGTACAACCCCCGCCCAAAAATTCCTCAAGTCCCTCCCTGGGATGATTACGCGTACTTAGGTCCCGTCGACAAAGCGTCAGAATCGTGCTGAACTCGAGTTCTTTATCCTTATCCGAGTTCCTTGTTTCATCTATTTTCCTCTTTTCCAACAGCGACTAGGGAGACTTTTCAAGAGACCAGACAGATTAATCTACCTTTCAAAAAACGTGCTCTTATCCATACCAAATTTTCAAGCAGACAAATAAACAAACTCAACGGCGATTTCTTGTATTGGCAGCTTTTATCATTTGTTTGCCCCCTGAGAAACCACGTTACATTGGTTTTTTCCCATCAGTCCTTTAGCGCGTGCAAAGATGGCGGGTATCGTGAATAAGGTCTATTCGCCGAGATGACAGCCTGGACGGAAATTTATTCCAAGAATTCAAATCGAGAAGTAGGAAAAAACACTCAATTATCTTTCAACCCATTCGTTTCCTAGCCTCTGACTGCGTGTTTTACAACGAAACACAGCAAGCTAATTACATGTATAAGGAGTTGGAATTAGGATCACCTTTAATTCTTTATTGTCAGTCTGTAGACCCGTGAACGGCGCCGTGAATACCGCAGAATATTCCTCTTTTGTTTTTCAGGACATTGAAGAAATCCAGGTCGACGTGAAAGACGGCTTTATTTAAATCGAGGCCGTAAAAATTAGGTTGCCATTCCTGGCTTTGGAAGAGCTCCATTCATTGATATGGGATAAACATTCAAAGTATTCATTAAAGAATATATGGACTTTAACAAAGGCAACCGAAATCCACTTTTACTCATGGATATTCAATATCCATGAATATCCAAACTGGTAATTCCCGCTCACGCAAATAGAACTTATTTTCAAACATTAGATTTAAGTGGAGAATTCCTCAAAATAGGAAATGAGCAGACACAGGAGATGGCGGACCGACGCCGCCAAACACAGTCCAAAACATATTCTTATTGTGATAGATCTATATGAAAGAACTGCGGAAATGAAATCAAATGAAGAATGTCCACGCGGTGGAACATAATTTATGCAATTGCGTAAGAAGTCTGAAAAAAAATTCAGGACTTCAAAGGGGTTTGATACAGGTGCGATGCTCTAACCAACTGAGCTAAGAAGCCACTGATGTTGGGAGTTGGTCAATTATGTGTTCATATTTTCCCGTGAAAGAAATGAATGTGATAGATGTATATGAAATAAATCATTTAAGAACTGCAGAGAGATAAAATCATATGAAGACTGATCCTCGCAGTTGTGAACGCAATTTTGGCACAATTTGGGAGAAATTGGGAGAAATTGTGAACAGAAAAGAGACAAGTAAAAGGAAGACTTGGTCAAATGATGCAAATTCACGATTGTGCCGTCTAGTTTTATCGTAAAAGCGGTTCTAAGTCTCTCTATATTTTCTTAATTATGGGGCAAGGGCACATAGTTCGCGCGCACGTGGACCTCCTTTATAAGACGGTAGTTTTGCTATTTGCATCGTTTTGAAAGGGACTGTAGCTTAAAGAGTTGGAAATAGCCTGTTTATCATGCGCCTGTTGCGGAGCTGTTTTTCATGGTGAATAAAATATGTAGCCTGCGGGACTAAATAGGTTAACATTTGTACAAGTCGTGATCAGATTACTAAACATCACAACCCCGTTCACTTATAGAGTCAGCTTGAGCAGACGCATCGGCTGAGATCATGGGTTCCGTACAACAAGGTTCCGCTCTGTATATATTTTGTAAATAAAACAGCGTATTTCACGTCAGTTATTAATAAAAAAAACTTTTTCATCTTGCCTTTTTCAGACTGAGGATTCAACATAAAGAATAGGACGATTTGCCTTGGACAAGAAACAAATGTAAATGGATAAATGCAAGGTTGTCAGGTCTGTTTCACAAATGTCTTGGAAGAAATTAAGGGTGGCTGTCTCCTGGCTTTTTAAATAATTTTTGCCTTGCTCATTAGAATTACTTTTATTCAAAGTAGCAATAACAAAACTCCCTGATGAATTTACGTGAAAAACTGTTAGCCTTCACGTACCTGTTTATTCTATATGTCTTTTGTTTTAGACCAGAAATGGAGAGCACTGCCGTTTTTGGCCGTTTGCCGTCATTGTCAGATCCAGCATCGCCAGTGGACGCTCAGGTAAGTTAACCAAAAAAAACAAAGAACAACTCTCAAAACTGTCTTTTTAATCACTTAGTAAAATCTGAGAAAAAGGCAGCTCGAAGCTTGAATAGCAGAATGTTCTTTATTACGCTTCAGGGCATTCAAGACAATAAACTTCCATCAACATGCATCAAGAACTGAAACCGCATGCAGATATATTGACCGTTTAGGAGAAATGTTATGAACTCTTTTAAATGAGAATTTGAGTTAGAAAAGTTGCTTTTCTACAAACAGAGCTCCAATAACTTCATTCAAAATGTAACTAATTAATATTTGATGAATGCCGGTCAGAAGAAACGGGACCAGTTTTTGAAATTGAGTGTTTAGATGTTTATACTTAATCTACATGTATTTGTTTTATTTTGGTCAACCTTTCTTATCTAGAAGTCGCGTACTGTGATGAGTCTCGGAAAGGCTTATAATTGCAGCTCCTACTTTTAAGAAATTAAACGAAATTAACGTTCTTATAATGTGCATGTATGACCCAGTTGTGAAATGATCGACGAGTTGAAAACTTTAAGCCCCATCAAAGGGACCATAGTACTATAAGAGTCTTCAAAGCGAGCTCGCCTTTTGTCGAAATAAGAGAAGTTGAAATTCCCCTCCTTTTAGAAATCTGACCTCCCTAAGAAAAAACGCACTACTTCTATTGAAATTAACCACGACAGCCACTTTCGCCCTAAGCAATATCTATGTCGCCATGATTGCACATTATTTACATATGTTTACTAAATTAATCTCATGCTAATGTATTTTAAACTATTCTTTCTTGGTATTATGTTGAGTCTTGATGTGCCATCTAAGATGCGATGACGTAATGAAAGCCTTGTCACAGAACTGGCACTGAAAAGGCTTTTCTCCGGTGTGTGTCCTTTCGTGCGCCTGAAGAGTTCCGTATTGGGTGAAACCTTTGGGACAATACCTAAGTGAATGGAAAAAGAATGGAATAAAGGAGGGAAGGAAAAAAGATGAATGAATGAATCTAATTGATTTCATTTGACTTCTTTTGAATGCAGCAGGCTTTTCCCACAAGGAAATGCTTTTTATTTGCATGTTGAGAATGCATAATTTTTGAAATAAAATTTACCCATATCTCGAAAGGATGTTTTAGTTCTTTACTACAAAATTTCAAACTGTGATAAGAATTACAAAAGTTAGACAAAGGCTAAATTCCTTTGTAAGGATTTCTCTGTTTTCATTGGAAAGTTAGTTGACGAAAAAGCGAATTATATAACTGTGCCATGTAGACCGCTCATCACCAACCTTCAATCACGCTCTTGGGAACTGGCTTCCACTTTAGAAACAAGAAAAAAAACTGGAGCCGAAATGCGTCCCGCAAGTGTTTCTGTGATCGTTACTAGGAAAGCACCGGTGAGCGGCTATTGGCCAGTTTTTTCTCTCTCCATAGTGACAGTCCCGGAAGTCAACTCGGCCCAGTTTCTGGCCATGGTGGCGAATACACCGTAATTTTTAGGGAGTTATTGTAACTCCAAAAAATGGAGTAAAAATTTTAGGTACAGGATAACCCCTTTTTGGGGTTATTTTAACTCCTAATCTAACTCCGAATATGGGGTCATTTTTACTCCTGAAAAAGAGTTCTTTTTACTCCCAGTCTGGAGTTAAAATAACTCCGAAATGGGGTTACTTTTACTCCTTGCATGGGTTGTTTTTACTCTTTTTGGAGTTATTTTAACTCTGAAAGTGGAGTAAAAATCTTAGGTACAGGATAACTCCTTTTTTGGGGTTATTTTAACTCCTCAATATCTGGGATCACTTTTACTCCTGAAAAAGAGTTTTTTAAACTCCTTTTTGGAGTTAAAGTAACTCCCCAAAAAATAACTACACTGTAAGGAGTTAAATTAGCCCCATAAGAGGAGTTATTATAACTCCTTGAAAATTACTGTGTAGAACACCTTGTTCAAAACGCGAAAAGTGATATTGTATATTACCCTGCCAGGAACCGATTAGTAATCGGCTCTTGAACCTGAAGAAGACTCGAGACACTGAAAATCATACCCGGGTCTTCCACCCCCCTGGGGGCCGAGAAGCAAGCCTCGTATTCACATTCGAGTGTTTAGTTACCACTTGAGTACTGAAAACCATACTAGGGAGCTTAAGCAACCACGACGGCAACGCCAGCTAAAACGTCACTTTAAAAGTGAATTAGTGCTGTTTCAAACTTCTTTAATCTTATCCTATTTCATTCAATTTGTCAAATATTGGGGCCGGAATTTTTCTGGAATTATCTCTAAATGACTGTATCTAAGTTCAGACAAAAAAGGCAATTGTTGTCTTGTGTTCACGTCGGTCTCCATAAGACGTGAACCTACGACGTTTCACGTTGTAGACGTGCAACAACGACAAAGAAATGAACAAAAAAACGTGGTGCAAGTGCAAAGTTGTTGTTTTGCTCAATAAACCCATTGCTTTTTTGCCGTTTGCGTTGCCGTCGCTCCGTCTTTGCTGAGCTCACTTCTATCTTCCCTAGCACATACCAGGTTAGGCTTATGAGAGAGAGTTCCCCCTTCCCCCGGGTTAAGCTGTTACTATACCTACCTGCAACGATAGGGCCTTTCCCCAGTATGCTTGTACATGTGGGTCTGTAGGTTGCGGTACTGGGTAAAGGACTTAGGACAGACCTTGCACTTGTAAGGTTTATCATCACTGTGAATCAGCAAGTGACGTTGTAGATGACCATAGCGGATAAAAGATGCTGAACAGATGTCACATTTAAATGGCTTCTCTCCTGTTGGTAATGAATTAGCAAGTTAATATAAGATAACAAAAAAGTTAGCAAACTTTAAAAATGCTATCACCTATAACTGATATTCTGTACCTTATTTATAAAGTAATCTAATTGAAATAAATGTGTTCAAAAGAGGATGCAATAGCATAATTAAATAACATATTCACTCGAAAAGTGCGGCCATCAAATAAGCGCCTCACCTTTCCAGCAATTTAACAATGCATGCAGCGCTTGTTGATTTTCATTCCTTTTTAACTTTTACTAGTTCTGATGTGGCTGTTTTGAGAGGGTTTTAGACCTTGAGAATAACTTTGTTACGTTTCTTTGCCTCTTCTCTTCGGTTTTCAACAAAACAAGAGGAAAAGAAAGAAAAATTCCTGGTACCACGTAAAAAAGAGAAAAGAAAATTTATATATGCGTCCCCTCGAGAACAGAGTAACGCATGAGTAAACTTACCTTTATGAATGTACATATGGGTATGCATCTCATCCCTTCTGGTGAAAGCGCGCCCACATTCCCCGCACTTGTATGGTTTCTCGCCAGTATGTAGGCGCACGTGCATCTTGAGAGCACGTGACGTAGTAAAAGCAAACGAGCAGACTTCGCAGACGTAAGGCCTCTCTCCTGTATGCATACGAATGTGCGTTTTCAAGCCGCTGAGCCGAGTAAAATCCTTTGCACACAAGCGACACTTATACTTGTCCCCATCTTTGATGAAAAGCTCCTTAACTTGTTCACGTGCCAGGAACGTGAACATGGCTGAAAAGGGCAAAGTCCCAGGCGTTCTGGAATTGCCCCCCATGTGCGACAGCACGTGCTTCTGAAAGTTTCCAAACCACGTGAATTCACGGTCACACTCTTCGCATTTGTATGGTTTGTTGTTGTTATGGATCAGCAAATGACGTTGAAGATCGCTGGGGCGCGTGAATGACATCACACAACAGCTGCATTTGAATGGCTTTTCTTTGGGCTTGCCGGAATCTTCAACGCTGGAACTGGACTCGCGTCTAGGAGCATGGAACTCCTCCTCCAGAAAAGCAGTTTGTATAGAGCTTGAGTCGTCGGAGGGCGAATATAAGATGGAGTTTCTAGGATAGCTGGACATCTGGTGTTGGAAATCTCTCACTACGCTATGTACCGACTCTACGCTTGCTTCGTACTCTGACATATCCAAAGGTTCCCAGCCTTCCCACTTTTCTTGCGTTAACGGTGAGGATGCAGTGGGTTCATCTTCAAAAGTGGAGATTTTCTCTGGTTTTGCAACTGTTTTTACTAAAAGTGAAGTAAAGCAAAACGTGAGGAAAAATGAAAATAGCGAAATGAGGTTTAGACGAGGATGGTCTTGATCTGGTCATACCGTAAAATTCCGTAAATAAGCCCATCCAAGTATAAGCCCCCCAAATTGCCCCTCCAAATATAAGCCCCCCGGGGGCTTGTACTTGCAAATTGCCCTCAAGTACAAAGTAAAACAAAGCAAAAACGGTAAGTTTCCTTCCAACTATAAGGCTAGCTGAATCGATTTTCAAACGCAATTTTCCCTCCGTAGATAAGCCCCTCCAAAAGTAAGCCCCTCAAAAAGGGCCTTTGAAAAATATAAGCCCCAGGGCTTATTTTCTGAAGTTCACGGTAGTTAATTAAAGTGGAATGGTTGGGAAACCCTTTGTTGTAGGTTTTTGTTAGCTTTTTTGGACCTGACCGTGCACAACCTTCAACAGCATTCTTACCATTTTGAAGTTATTGACCAATAGAAACACTGCATTAATTTTTTCAGTCATAATTTGTGAACAGAAAACAAAGGATTGTGCAAGGTCAGGGAGCTTCCAACATAACCTACAGCACCATTGTTTTCAACTTTGATGTTTGCCGGGTTTCCTAACCAGTCGCCTCTATACTACTAACTATGATTTGGTTTGTGATCTCAGCAACAGTTAAGCAAAAAGTATCATATTTCTCAATATGGCGCTTTTTTCTTGAAATCTCAGATCCGTAAACTAACTGCACGCTTAAGAATGGACTGAATTTTAACTGACTTAACTATTTGTTGAGATAATCAAATTTTTTTGACTCTACTAGCTCTGTAGCCCCGTTTCTCATCATATAAAGAAAAATAGAGCGTCGATAAATTTAGAAGGATGCCAATAATATTTCTGATTTTAAGTAGGAAGTGTCGGGCGAACGTAAGTTAACATTTCTGCCTTGTATACCTCCGTTTACTTCTCAAACGCCAATACACATGCACATTATACAAGTAAACGGAAAGACGTATATCATGGGAGAAATGTTTAAACATTGTGCCTCGATAATTAAGCCTAGGTGAACATTCTGCTACATAGTATCCGCCTAACCAAAACCACCGGAGCGAAAAGTAGATGTAAGCGAGTTATTCAGCAGCAGAGTCTGTTGACTCCAAGGAGGCAAGTGTCTTTGGCAGTGATCCCCGAGCTCAAGGTCTCCATTTTCACACTGAGTCAATAAAGCCACCTGGAACTTTCGAGATCTAAAACTGTTAGCTACCCCTGATGGGTGCGATCGAAATTTCGTGCAAATGGAGTAGCTGTACGTCTTTGTCTAAATACCGAAAATTTAAAGAGACTTTAGCAATAAACGCAATATCTTGGTGATAAAATGTAAAAAAGCAAAACCTCCGAAAATCGTACCAGGTAAGTTAATTAGTACAAAAAGACGAAATATCTTACACGAATACAACGGCTATCAAGAAACTTTTAGCCTCGTGCTTTAGAAATTTTTAGGCAATAATTGTTCCTTCGAGCAGTTATTTCAGTCGCTGGGTGCCCCTGATATTTCGGATTCTGTTGCCCCCATGCAGGGGGGATTACATAAAATACCGGCTGTCACCGGTAGCTTTTTATCAAGTTGCCCCCAACAAGAAACATTAAAGGGGTTCAAAACCTTGGAGATAAACAAACTCGTTGGGAACACTTTTTTTTTGTCAGATGTTATACATTGTAAATTCGTCCAAAGGCATCTACTGAGCAATCTGAGTAGTGCGGATCATGCTTGAGCTGTTTAACGTGAGAGGTACGAATCAATGAATGAATGAATGAACAAACTGACGGACGAATGAATGAATGCATACTAACTTTATTTCTTTATTTTTGGGTCAAAATACAAGACTAGCCGAATGAATGAATCTTTCTATTGATAGTACGCAAAATGAAACTTTAAATTCTGATTTCAGAATCGAATTGTACGTGCCGTTTTCAGTCACAAAATGGCATTCTAGCTTTTATTAGCCTGTTCCAGGCTCTCAGAAAGTGAGGAAGACCCTAAAGAATGGGGAGGGCGCGAAAGTGAAAGGCACTTTCCTCCTGCTTTCCTCCCGTTTTTTTTTTGTTTTGTTTTTGTTTTTCATGTTCGCGCTAAATTTTCTCAATTCAGCGGACCCGACCATCTCGAAGCCTGAAACAGGCTAAGCTTTTATTGAATTAAAGCCGCCTACTCTTCACTCTTTTCCCACCTATCCTCCGCCTTATAAACATTTTTTCAGGTGTTGTTAAGAAATAATAAGTGAAACTATATATCAAAAAGACAAATCGCAGATGCTCGCAACAATAATGAATTAAAAGAAGCTCGGTTGTTTTAAGTCAATTCGAGTCGTGATTGAAATTGTCAAGTTTTTTTTTTCTTCTTAAAACATTGAACTCATGTTCCATTCAATTGAATGTCTCCGGCGTTTGTTATGTTTTGTTTTCTTGTCATCTTATTCTACAGTATTAATCGACTTTGATTGTCAATCGGCACGACTTGGTATATTTGTTATACTTGTATGTTATTCAGTTCTTAGTGATGTTGGCCCGCCAGTTAATTCTGCATCTTACACTTGAGAGTAGAAGGAAAAATTTGAATTACATTTGGCAAATTATTGAACAAGGAAACCAACATTCAAGTTGAATCAACTGCTCCGAGGACTTCAAATTCAAATGTCTTCCCCGTATAATTTCATTTGCGCACTGAAATATCAAATCACTTAAGAAGAAGTTTCGAAGAATTCAGCTTCTGAAAGGGGGGAATATAATATGCCAACGTACTGGGAAACTAATCGAATCAAGATACAATTAAAGAAATATTTAAATTATCTTTTGAAATTTCAAGTACGTGACTCAGATTTCTACTACCGTACATGTAACATAATATAAACAAAAACTAGTCAGATTGTCAAGCGTATAAGGGATGTACAGTACTTAATAAATTAACTTCGAATAGGAAATCGACGTCGTGTTGAAAGTAAAATTCAAAACACTTCAATCAAAGCAATCAAAATGAATGATATTGTTTGTTATTGTTAACTAAATGAATAAAGCAAGTTCTAAAACCAAGATGTATATACACTTTGCCATGTACGAATAGAATCAGTTAATTATTATTTTTTTGTTTTAGTAGAGAACATTTTTCTACTAATCGCACCGTTGCCACCCGGGCTGTGCCTATAAAAAGATCTAAACGTGCGTTAACTTTACTGACTCCTCGCCAGCCTAAACTAAAAAAAGGTGCTATTTAAAACAAAAATGATCGCTTTTTGGATTAAAGTCAAAATTGGTTAGTTCTAATGGCATTGACTATATGATGTTCTCTCAGCCGTTCCGTATGCCTATAATAATACAAAGACACTGAAGACAATAGCGACCTATTTAAGTGCAAAATAAATGGCAAAACTTCAGAGCTTAATCCACACCTCTGATTTAAGCCAAATCGTCAGACAATAATCTCAAACAAAAATTTCACTTTCAACTAAATACTTCGACCCTAAAAATAAACATAAATGTTTTTATTTGTCCTCTACTTCAGGCTTTTTTAGGTTACAGAAATTCATTTGTTTCACTTCCTTTTCATGCGATTTAATTTTTGCCATCAACGGCCAGGAAATCCCATAGCTAGGAAAGACTTTATTTTTCACACAAAGCGCGCCTTCAAACCATAGCCTTTTACAATGAAAATTTTATTTAAAAAATTCTAAGGCGTCAGAGAATTCAGTTAAAGGAGTAAAATTTTTTTGTTTCGATTCGCTTTTTTCATTGTTGAGAAGTTTCATGCTTCGTTGCCTATTTTTAATGAAAGCGCCGTTCTCATATTGGTCGTCACCGTATTTATTTAGCGGTGTAAGTGAGGACACACGTGCTTGTCATCCAGTTGAATTTTTCCTGCGAGTTGTTAGTCATCTCTCTTATTCTTAAGCACATGTCGTAACGGGTGGAATCCTATTTCGCTGGGTTAATTTAACTCTTCCTTTATCACCAGAAGATTTAACCTGTGATATGCCAAACAAGTGAAAGAGAAGAGGCATGAATATTTAATAAGGATCTTTTCTTGAATCCACCACTTTCAAACACCTGTGTTAAAGAGAGAACCTAGTTGCAACTCACTCACAGCAGGGGACCTATATTTGCTTGAAAATCAGTTTAGTTTTCACTTTTTTCTTGTAATTCAATTGTATTCTATTGGACTGTCCATTTTTACAGTCTCTCGCGTTTGTACTATGATCTGTTCACCGCAAAATTAAAAACAATAAATTAAAACAAGATACAGATTTATAAACTACTCATTGTATATACAGCTTTTTAATTTTTCTTTCTCTTTACGGTCATTTTTCTTGACCATATCTCTTCATCTGAGGGATTTACAAAGTGTTATCACGAGCAATTTTATCGCAATTTCCCGGATCTACACCACTATG
Organism: Porites rus; assembly: GCA_964035705.1. Classification (NCBI taxonomy): domain Eukaryota; kingdom Metazoa; phylum Cnidaria; class Anthozoa; order Scleractinia; family Poritidae; genus Porites; species Porites rus. The sequence goes on from OZ038000.1 coordinate 5,995,081, forward strand.
CCTGAAATTGCAGGTTAATATGCGTGCTAACTGAAAACGGCTAGCTTTTTTACCGAAGATTATTCGTGCGTAAATAAATCTTTCTTTCCGAGAGCCGCATTTTCAACTTAAAAAATGGTACTTAGAAAACAATTCTTTCAAGAGCTTTGATTGTCTGGTTTACAACTCTTCACGGATATAATGCGGTCTTATTTCAAACAATTTTTGCTTATGGTGAATCAATTATTTGCCTTTTTAAGATAGGGTGCTTGGTTTTGTTGATTTTAAGTCACAGGTTATGTGAACACGTTCAGGGTAACCTCAGCGGGAAATCGCACTAATTTGGCCGATCTTCATCGAGAAAGATTTGTCAAAAATTGTCGTTAATAGTCTCCCCTGTGAGTCTTTTTCTATTTGCCTAAAAATAAAAAGCAATCGCTTTTCAACTTTTTTTGGTAGAGAGAAATTCGCCCAGGGGAAATTAGCCGGATTGGGGCGGGCATAGTTGACATCCAGTTGTTACATCCGAGAGCCACAATATTTTATAAAAATCGTGATTTTAGCAACTTTCAAACAAAGATTTCAACAAACCGTTTTACCTTCTGAGCTCCTGCAGTGCAAATTGGCCAGGCCCGCAGATTTCTTAACCAGGAAAGACTTTGGCATTCTGAAATCTTACTAACGAACGCTAAGTAAATATTGTCGTTGGAGAACGCAAGAGAGACCATGAAGAGCTCGAGTGACACTGAAATGGTTTTCTCTTTCTCAATGTAATGTGCAGCGCACCTGCCAAAAATTGACCAATGGTAGGGTTTCAGGCGAGGCAGCGCGCATGCTCATTGCAAAGGAACCATAAAGAAAAAAAGAAGTTGTAAAGAGCGATATTGTTTAACAAAGCAAGCCGTTAATTATTCCACATTGTACGCCAGTTTTGTGGCCTAATTGGAGAGTTGTTCGTGTTTATGGCAAGAAATGATTGTACGGCTTGGACTAAGAGGAAGGAACTTTGTAAAACAGCTGCCACAAAACTAATTTTAGCGGATATGTTTCTTTACGTTGTAAAAATTTTCCTGAAAGCAGGAAACAGACATTAAAACAGTCTTAAGGAAGTGTCGTATATTTATTTTTCTTATTGTGATATTTTAGTCCTTTACTATTGCTCAATCACGACATGGGAGAATTTTAAGTGTAAACCTTTTTTTTCCCTCGACCTTACAATAAACACAAATTCACATCTTCTCTACTAACAACAATCCATTATGGATGAAGCTGACATTATCAAGGGATTACATTAAGGCCTCGCAATTAAGGGTCCCCCTAATGAATAATTCTGTTTGCTTCAAAGTGCTTCTCGTTGTAATTACCCTACTAAACGCTGCCCACATCGTAACAAAAAATAATGATTACTATTCAAATTTTCGTTTAAAAATACGCCCAGTAAATGAAAAATTGACGCTTCCAGTTTCTAAAATTCCTCCCACACAAAGAGGCGAATAGGGCATCATATTTACTTAGACCGCAAATAAAACCTTTGAAACAACTGGTAGGGGAGTTAACTAAAACGGTTGAATGTTGACTTAGAACTTGATTGCTCAATCATCAAACAAACCACAAATTACAAACCCATCGAAAGATATTTATTGATATCGCATGGAGCAAAACAAGTTAATCATAAACTTTTATGATCACTGACTACCTACAGAGAAACCGAGATTCTTATTTTTCGTCTGGCAAGTGACCGACTTCTTTTCAGTTTAGCATCAGTTTTAACACCATGGACTTTGCGTTTTCAGGTAGTAATCGGTTACTTAGGCGGTGTGATTAATTTAATTCTGTTTTTAGTTTCGGGGATTTCGTAGTTAACACGAAACGTCAAGAAAGCTTTGAATTACTTTATAAGGTGATACATCTCTATCGGATACGGAAACTCCAACCGCAGTCTCCTCTAAAATAAGAATTGACCCATGATACCCATATAAATTGTGCGTCGAATTCACAAGAATCAGACGTTGTTTTTCTAGACCTGTGAAATCTCTCTTTTTTTTTTCTTTTTTCTTGCTCTTAACACTGGTGAATCAAAGCTAATTGTATCATGAATGCATATGTAAAAAGAAATATTTTTATTATCAAATAAGACAGCGCGTTGGCGATCGGTATCTTTGTACCGAATCACCAAGCCTTCGCGTACATGCTTATAAAAGGAGAAAATCAATTTTTTACATTTACTTTGTAAAGGTACAAAAAAGATTATGCCTAGGTATGACTGTAAAAGCAATAATATCATTTCAAGATGCCATAGAAAATACACTGAAAAGCTCTTTTGTTCTACGTTGATTATTCTTTTATGCGCGAGGACATTTTGAGAAAAGCCTCAAATATTGATTACTCTTTTTTCACGTTTTAGTCTGTCGTTTGAATCAAAATTTAACAAAAGAATAAAGCAGTTTCTCCATGGAAACCATACAAGGCTAAGAACACTTTACTTTGACATACATCTTTGCGACTAGCAAAGCATGTGGCTGGTAAAATCATATCTTTTGCCAGGAAGTCATTTAAAATTCAAATATTAGTCAACTATATAAAATTTGGTGACAGTTTATATGGCCAGTTTCAACTGCCGTGAAAGAAAAACACTCTTGTTTTGAATAAAGAATATTATTTGATTATCTTATGTTTCTTTTGAGGCCATTTCCAAACTGTGTTTATTTGTGAAAGTAAAAGACACACAGACAATTCAAGCAATCAAATTTTATATATTGACCTTAGATTGCCGGCCTATCCTGTCAGCTAATAGACTCATAAGAGCTTCCATTGGTTGAAACATGAACGTCTCGCCTGGAAAAGGAGAGTTTTATTACAGCCAAAAGTAAACTAAAAGCTAGCCCGACTGGCGCTTTGAGTTTTCACGCCGTCCGCCGGATTAATTTTTAAATCCCTTAGCTTAAACCGCTTAAATCGGGTGGAAATTGCGAACGACACCTCTTGTTAGGTTTCTAATTGTATAAAAATTAGTTTTGTTTCCAAAACCAGTTGTAGCAGGTTGAAGGTTAATAGAAAAATCAGTCTAGAAAATTAAGTTACCTGTCAAGAAAGAATAAATGCCTGAAGAAAAAAATTCATTTGATTTATATCGCATAATAACTCTTGTAACACCCATATAATTATAAAGAATGAATTCTCACATGATTTAGAAAATATCTTATTGTAAATGAATGGCTCAAAAAGAGTAGGTTCCTCCGTTTGATACGTACCGACAAATAGATAACTTATAGCGATATTTCTTTATTTGCATGCCATGACTCGCGTCCAAAGCTTTAGTCGCCTTGTACAGAAAAGCTCTTTGCACTTAAAAATCTTTTAAGTAAAAAATTTCTAAAACGCAGCAACGGTTGTTTTGGTGATAGTTTAGGACCAAAGCAAACAATAAATATTACTACAGAAATAACATCAACTTGTACAACCTAGTTATGATAAATGAAGTCCTTCAATTTTTTACGAGTTACGGGCATTTTGGAAAAGAGACAGCCGTTCTTAGGCCAACGGTGAGTCTGTATTTCTTCCATTCCGGGGAGTTTTATCATTTATATAAGCAATGCATACATTTTGCCGTTCTATGTTTTTTTTTGGTTCTGAATCTGCAAGGTGTTTAAATCTTACTTTTGCGTTTTGGCTTGGTGCATTAAACACAAGGGACAAAGCTACAATGCGTAACCATGCATTCATTCAGAAGACAATAATCGGTTGTGGGTGTACTACATTATGTTCGAATTCAGTAGTTTTCTTTCACAATAGTCAGACCTTACTGTCTACGTGAAACGTTAAATATGTTTCAGTCGCAGACAGTAACGTGCATTAAAATGCACTTCTTTTCTACTGGTGTAGTCTCTACATAAGTTACATTTTAGATTTCATGTAATTTTGGGAAAGTTCGGTTTGGTAAGTCAATATTTCCAACTTGTAAAAACCTAATCGGAAACATAAGCTACTATTTAGCAAATTAAACTAAAATTTAAGAGATGTCTGTCAAATTATCACATGAATTAAATAAAAGGCTGAAAATAATAATTTGTTTTAAAAACAATTAGTTCGTAACTCATCTTTTAGTGTTTCTAGTTTTTGTCTCATTCCATGGCAAACTCTGACTTAAACGACATAGGAAGTGAAATTTTGATTACAAAACCTTGGGACAGTACGTTATCCGTGAAAATAGCCCTTTAAACAATAGTCCAAGGAAAGAGAAAAATTGCAGCGGGCTTCTAACACCTAGAAACCATTTCGGAGAGGTGCAAAGTTTGGACCAGCCAAAACAATGGTATGGGCATGCGTAAAAAAGAGGTCATCAATCATTCAGGTTGATGGAGCATCGGCACCTGTGAAAAAAGACGGGTGCTCCACAAAGTTCAGCCGCCGAGACCAGAATTTTCACACTTTAAATTAAAGAATCTCGCAATTGTGTCTTTGCAGTTCAGGAAACATCTGTTAATTGCTTCGCCACTTGGACGTGTTTGCGCTTTCTTTGAAACCGCTCCATTCAGTTCTCTTAATTTTGTGTCAGCCAATTCTTTGTCTCTTTCAGTACCAAGTTTAAAAAGGGAACGGCCAAGGTTGCCCGTGAGCAAAATATTGACATCTATTTGATACGATGCAATTTTGAAGCAACAAAATGTACTTCGCGCGGGACCTACCTATAGGTTCATTAAGGCTCTGTTAAAAAAATAGAAACATCTTTTTTGAACATATTCTCTTAAAATAACGAAGTCAATTTAATATTAAATGAAATGTGTTGGTTTATTGAAACTTTTGACAATTTCATGGCTTAGAATTAAAGCATTGCTAGTAATATCTAGCCGCGCAAATACTCCTTGTTCTTGCTGGCCAAGCGCCTGTCAGTTGTGTATTTACAAAGCGGAAATATTTATGAAGTATTCTTAACAAGCTCTCCCCTTGCGTTTCTCCTACGAAATGCGCTACTTTTTCAAGTTATTACGTTTTTCCATACCCAGCAACACAAACCAAACATTTAAGTCCACAGTAAAGAGGTTCTGATATGCGAATACGAGTCGGCAACCTTATAACTGCTCGAGAAACCGAATTCGCACATTATTATTTCAATAAACGTTAAACTAGCAACTCACTCACTTCAAACGGCGACGTAGTGATGCAAATGAATTTTTTGTGGAGTTTGAACCTCTTGGGGCCACCGTTTTCTTTATTTTGGCTTCCCCATGGCAAGTAAATCGAGAAACCTAAGAAATTTGTTTTCGGTCACCCATTTACAATCCACGTGTTTTTTGCCCCTTGTAAAATGTAGAATTCAATTACTGACGGGTAAAGAATTACTGAACCATTCATTGCTGAAAACAATAAAAAGAATACTTACTTACAAGGCCTTTTTCATAGACAAAATAAATCCGAATGCGACAATAAGAAATGGTTATTGGAATCTTCGCTATAGGAGGGGTTAATGTGTTCTATGGAAAAGGACCATTTCCCATTCAAATTACCAGTTACCAATTCGTTTATTCGTTCGTTGAAGGCCAACCTGCCAAGGACACGCTCCGAAAGTCAAATGTGACCTTCGAAAAAACCGGTATCAAGACTGACAGCAGTATTCAGGAGACACTAGGATCAACAGGCCAAACAATTCACTAAAATGCCACCACCATTGTACAAAATACAAGTTTGAGGTAAAAACTCCAACATTAGAGAATTTTCAAGAATAAAAAAAAGAGTTTTTCATTCTGTTACCGTTAGTAAAACAATCAACTTAACAATGCCAATGTACAACATAAAAAATGCAGCCTTAGTATATACGTCGTCAAATTCTCTTCCCAAAATATAAGAGTGTTGTATTTCCTGCTTAGGCTAGCCGAATATTTTTAAATTTCTGCCGTTTTCAGGCTGAACATATTCTCGTATCATTCTTAAATTGTGCAGTAGCTTATAAATTTCCGTTTTTAGAATATACCAGGGTATAAATTTTACAGTTAGTGCAGGTTATTTCGTTTTGTTGGCTAGCCACTAGAAACGGAGAAATAATTTTATACCATTGAGATGTAACTATATTGAAACGCCGGCATCAAGACGGCCTGAGTATTGCAGACACCAGCTTGAACAGGCCAAAGAAGTTCATTAATTAAAATGCACAACCATTGCACAAAATCAAAGTTTGTGGTAAAAACAACGACATTAGAGAATTGTCAAGAATTAGGAAATGAATTTTTAAATTAGTGTACAAAGACGAAAGTCACTGCTATAAATTCTGTTACCTGTTAGGAAAACAATCAAATTCACAATAGGTTCAATGAACAACATGAAAGTGCAGCGATATATGCCGTTACAATCTTTTTCTTAAGAAGGTTGTGTTTCCAGCCCAGACTGAATATTCTTATTTTTCTGCCGATTTTAGGCTGAACATATTCTTGACTGTGTTGTTCTTACATTCTTCGGCGGTTTATATATTTCCGTTTTCAGAATGTGTTAGGGTATAAATTACATTTATTGCAGGTTATTTCGTTTTGTTGGCTAGTCACGGTTTTGCCGTTTAGACAGAAGAAATCACTTTATACGATTAAGTTAAAAACATGTAATTATATTGAAACACCGTGTTCAAACGGCCTGAGTATCAAAGTTTGAGGCAAAAACTGCGACAGTAGAGAATTGTGAAGAATGAGGAACCGAATTGTTAAATAGTTAGTGTACAAAGACGAAATTCACTCGTGTGAATTCTGTTACCCGTTAGAAAAACAGTCGAAATCACAATGGCAAAAAAACAGAAAAGTGCAGTTAACAAATTTAAAAATGTAAGTTAGAATGTTTTGTTTCCAACCAGTCTGGATATTCTTATTTTTCTGGCGATTTTAGTCTGAAAATATTCTTGTATTGTCCTTAAATTCTAGGTTCTAGGTGACTTTTCCGACCCCTTTTCCGTCTCAGAATGCATTGAGGTCACTTACAGCTAGTACAGGTTTTTTTCGTTTTAAGTTGGCTAATTTTAAACGTCTCTTAAGCTATGATTGGAAGAGTTCTTGATTTCTATTAGCCGTCGTCAAAAAAGTTAGAAACACACTGAATATTTGATCAGTTTACGCGTGGGTATCTTTTTCCCTTCGCTTTTAGAGGCTGTTCATTAGAACTTTCCTTGAAAATCTCCAACTCGGTTGATCTTAGACAAAGAATACTGCGAGCAGTCTCATATTTTTTCAGCCTTTTTAGTCACAGTAGATCGAAAGCACACGTGAGGGGCGAGTGGCGAGGAACGAGGGCGCAATCTCGAACAAAAATCTTACACATCAACAAAGGTTAAAGGAAACGCCGGTGAAGAGTATCTTAACGTCTTTTTATTGTTTCCTCACACCAGCGGTATCGGCAATAACGATTGTGCCTTTTCGGTTACTAAAACTTGCTAACACTCATGTTTTTGACGAAAAGATGTGAAAAGAAAAGCCTCGTGATATTAAAAAAGTTCTTCTCCCCCCGTTCATTATCTCGGCGGGCAGCTTCCAACCCCTGCGGTACTTTATTGCAAATCATCAACAGAACTGACATGGAAAACAAAACTGATAGACTGACTTTTGATACACTTTAGCAGTCCTGGCCACAACCATAACTGGATATATAGTTTGTTGTAATTTGTTTAGTTCAGATGAGGAAAAAAATTATCAGGCCTTTCCGGGGGGGTGCGGGAAGGGGGGTTAGTAGGTTAGGGTTAGAGTAATCGACATCGGTTGTTTTGATTAAAAGTTGCAATAGGCACGCAATACGTGCGAACGTAAACAAGTCAAGCGCGCGAATATCTGCCGCGTGTCGCCGCGTGATGTGTCAAGAAACAGTATTTATCCTCGTTACATACGTCCTACAGATAACGCGCGGCAAACAAATTGGCCTCGCGGGAACCCAGCTAACCGGGCTGCCTTGGTTATCATGTAATGGCAAAGTTGACTTTTGCAGCTTTTAACCAAGGTGCAAGATCTATGCAAAGCGAGCCAACCCGGCTCATGTAATCAGCCCCTTAGTTCTACAGCCAGATTTTACGCCATCCCCCTTGACCTCATCGTTTTTTTTAAGCCCCCCGAACACACACACACACACACACACACACACACACACACAAAAAAATTTAGCCCTCCTCCCTCCCTTAATATGAGACAGACCGTCCTTTTTAGGATGGACAGGATGAAAAACTGAGATATTTTTGAACGAGAGACTAATTATGCGAGAATCGAAGGCGCGAGCCGCTATAAGGGCATGTTCCACTAGAAAATTTTTAGATGTTGATGCTCTAAAATACCATTTCTAGTCAATGCTATGAAAGGTGTATAAAGGGTTTCGTTAATCTTTTGTCTCACGATTGTCACATATAGATATTGATCGCAAAAAAATATATATATATATCGCATAGTTCCACCGCGTACTGCAGGTCTTCATCAGGCGATAGTCAGGATAGTGACGATATATTTAGTAGAACTAATTGTACCACCATGGCTGCTAGTGATTGGTGTATCACAAAAGTCGCTTGTGATTGGTGGGTTTCAATCCAAAGCATGGATGACATTATAAGAAGGGGAAACTGTTACCTCAGCGGTAGCTATGTTGTCTGATCATAGGCATCTACGCTTTAGGAATCTCAATTCCACTGTCCCAGTTGATGTTGTTAAGGTGAAGTCTTCTGTGAATAGCCTCTTTAACTCGATAAATAACTGATCATCATCATCATCATCATTTATTAGCCTTTGTGTTAGAACAAATTTTAAAGGATGCAGCAAGTTGTTAGGAGAGGAGACTTCAAGAAACCACCAGGCTCATAGGATAGGCCACCTGCGACAATCGTGAGACAAACGATTAACGAAACCCTTTACCATTTCTATCGTTCTGAGAGGACAATTTCAGTAAAAATAATGTTCTTAGTAATCAATATTCATTTTTATGCTTTTTTTTTAATTCTAGTAAGAAAACACTTTTCCAAAAAGGGACTATTGTAGTGAATTAGCGCTTTGGACAATTATTGGATTTTAGCGCTATATAAATAAAATTATTATTATTATTATTATTATTAATCACGTAGGTAATAGTCCCACGGTTCCAACGTCTTTTATTACGGTCACACCGAATAGCGATTACGGTTGCTAAAAACAAAACAAAATTAAAAGTTACTAAGGAACACAAATTACAACTATGAAACGACAAAAATACAGGAAAGGAAACAAACGAAGCGAAAATACTTAGAAACGTTGTGTGACTTGAACAAAGTGAACGGAAAATAAAACGTACGATAAGTTAACGTAAAAAACTGAACGAAACTGAAATGTTGTTGTAAACTCTAGGGCGAAAAAAATCTAAAATAAACGATGAAACTTACAAAATGATCTAACAACAAAGAAAACTATGTAGATAAATCTAACAGAATATGAATTGCGATAACTGAAAAGAATATCAAAGGAATGTGCAAAACTAAACAAAGAACTAAACACTAGACATATTTGACGAGAAATGCGGCAGTCCCGCGATGAAAATGGGATGGTCAAACAGTCTACCTAGAGAATTACCAGGATAAGTTTATAGCTAACTAAGTAAAAAAGCTGTGAATAAACCGTTTTCTTACTATTATTGTTATTATTATTATTATTATTATTATTATTATTACTATAATCATAACTATAACAAAATTCTCAAATCTGATTGGTTCTCAACTGCCCTGATTTCAGCCTTAATAGGACAGTACGCGTCATGCCTAAGTAATTGGACAGTACGCGCCATCACGCGCGCGCTTAAATGGCTTTTTTTTTTCATTCCTAGCGAAAAAATCTTGGACTTTCTTGTGTTTTGAAGTTATGATTAATTGGTAACAGAATTTCGTGTCGTCCAATTCGGTCTGTAATCATACTCGTGATTAAACAAATCGGACTCCCGCTACGCGGTCGTCCGATTTTGTTAATCACTCGTATGATTACAGACCGAATTAGACTCCACTCAGTCCTGTTACCATTACTTATTATTATTATTATTATTATTATTATTATTATTATTATCTCTTTTATCACAGTCTTTGCTGGTGTTCTTTTTGTGCATCAGCCGGGTGCAAACCACACACCTAGAGCGTCAGTCACTCTAGTCAATCATTCTGTTCATACACTGAGCACCTTTCTGAGGATTCGCGCAAATCCAAGCATGCAGATCTTTTGAATCTCTGAAATAGTAGCTCTCTCTGATACCTTCTTCATGTTTTCTACCATACTCTTCTTCACTGTACCAAGCGCACCAACAACCACAGGGATCACTACTGTTTTCATGTGCCACATTCTCTGTATTTCTAGTTCTAGGTCTTTGTACTTGCATTTTTTTTTCAGTGCGATGTTTCTATCTGATGGAACAGTCATATCAATAAGTTTGCAGGTGGAATTCACTGAATCTTTAACGATGATATCTGGTCTGTTCGCTGTTATAGTTCTATCAGTATTGACATGATGGTGATGTTGTTATCTTTATTGTGTATCACGGTCTCTGGTTCGTGTTCGTACCATTTGTCTGTAATCTCTATATCATGATCTTCACATATGCTCCAATGGAGATATGCTGCAGCATTATTGTGCCTGGAGATGTACTCTGTTTTGGCTAATACCTCACATCCAGATACAATATGGTCCACTGTCTCTTCATGTTGCGAACACAATCTGCATTTGCTCTCCACTTGCTGGCCACATATTACTTTCTGGTAGTTTCTGGTGTTTATTGCCTGGTCTTGAGCTGCTACAAGTAGTCCCTCTGTTTCTCCTTTCAAATTACTTGACAACCATTTTTTGGTGGTGACTGAGTCTACATGAGGCTTCTCTAGGATCTTTGGATACTAGCCATGCAATGCTTTGTTTTTCTACTTTTCTTCTTTCATTGACTTCATCCTGGACTTAAACACGTGTTTCAGGGCTTTAGCATTTTCAGAGGCAGATTTATCTTCTCTGTTCTCAATCTCTGGCATTGTTACTTCCCTTTTGAATTTAGTAGCATTCTTGGATATTGAATTTTTGGCTTGAGATCTTTCATGTTCAAGCACCTGCTTTCGATATTGCCCTTCCTTGTGCTTCAGATAGTGATCAAGCCCTATTGTTGCAGTTTTGAATGCTGTTTCTACATCAATCAGGCCCCTACCTCCATCTTTTCTTGGGATGTACAGCCTTTCCACATCTGCTTTAGAATGTAACATCTCGTGCATGTTCAATAGTTTGCGTGTTTTTGTGTCAATCTTCTTCAGTTCTGAGATTTTCCAGTCAATGATGCCAAAGATATATTGCACAACTGGGACTGCAAGACTATTGATAGCTTCTATTTTGTTTCTTCCATTGAGCTCAGTTCTTAGGATTAATCTTACTCTCCTATTATATTCTTTTCTTATCTTCTCTTTCATTTTGCAATGCTGGATACCATCACTTTCATCTACACCCAGGTATTTGTATACTCCTTCCTGGTCCAACTCTTGTATTTCTGTGTCATCATCTATTACTATGTTTCCAGTTGAGGCCAGTTTACCTTTCATGAAACTGGCTTTGGCACATTTCTAAAGTTTATTATTATTATTATTATTGTTATTATTATTATTGTTATTATTATTATTATTATTATTATTATTATTATTATTATTATTATTATTATTATTATTATTATTATTATTATTATAAATGTTATCATTAACACACACAGCTACAGTGTATATATAATTTTGGCTGCACAGCAGTCGGCCAATAGCTTTATCTTATTCCCTCCCACTTCTGGCTGCTTCCGGTGAGCATATTTCAATCACTGTGTCATCATACATACGTATAAAAACCCGACGTGTCTAAATATCAAATACCAAAGTGTAGAAAAAATGAATAAATAAATAAACAAATAAATAAATAACGCCTGATCGCAGGGTTACCCGAATACCCAGAACCGCCTCGTCTTTCGTTCTCGCCCCAAGCGTCCTCGGTAGAACAGTGACGCCTGTTACATGTTGCGTTAAAGATGGCGGATCATTGGGTTGCGGAGGTTTTTCCTCCCAGATTTCAGTTCTCAAGCGTTGATGAGATGTTACAAAATAACAAGGAAGACGAAACGGAGAACAAAAGGACTCATACTGGCGATGAAGTGTATCGTAAAGTTTATTATGATGAGGAAAAAGCCAAGAAACCAAGTGATGAACAATCAAATTCCAAACGACGTCGTGCTCGTGGAAAGCGCGAGACTGATCCCAGTGATACAAGCAGAAAAGAGAAGAAGATTGAGATGAAATCACAAACTAACAACGATGGTGAATGTATATGGAGTCAAAGTGAACTGAAGATGCTACGAAAGTTTCTACAAAAAGCTAAGATGCAAAACCTTCAACTTGCTGCACTTCTGGAATCGGCACAAAGCGAAATAAGAATGTGGAAAGAAAAGTTTAAAGATGTGACCGAATCGGAGGATCTCGTAAAAAATAGATATCAAGTTCTGAAAAAGAAGTATGAACGATTGAAAGTCAACTATAGAGCACTGAAGGAAGACGTCAGAAAGTATCATAACAACTTGAAAGTTACAAGAAGAGATTATCAAGAACTACAAAACGAGAAAAACGATATTGAGAAATCATTCAACGAGACAAAGTTAAACCTGAACAGGGAAAAACTCCACAGTGAGCAACTTCAAGCAAAGTTAGAGAGGAGAGAAAGGGAATTTGAGGAAAGTTTGAAAAGTTGTGAATTCTTCTTGGAACAACAACATTTACTTGAGAAAACAAAGTTGCAAAGAGACATTGATAGACTGAGAGAGGAATGCGAAAAGGAGAAGGAAGAAAACAGCTTAAATAAGAAGGCACTTGAACACCTAAGGACCCATTTTGCCAACCTGCAGATACTTGGAGATAGAACAGAGGGAAGGAAAGAAACAGATAATGTGCTTAGTGTTGTAGATATTGACTATCTGCCAACATAGCTGGGGGGGCTGAGCTTTTCTCTATGAAGCTACATGACACTAATGACAGCTAACTTTTCGCAATGTTGCCTTGAGTAAAACATTTTTTTTTTGTCATTTTGAAAAAATCTTACAGCAAGGAATGAAATTTTCTTTGTTTGGAGAAGCATCGGTCAGATTCCAACTTACCTTTCTAATGTGGCTTCGATATTTTTGTTAAACAGCCCACATAGAGGAGATGTCTTAAAAAAAGAGTGTGTGCTGGTACATCTGCTGGAAAACACTTTCCTGCCCTCAGGGTTCCGCTCTCAATATTGTAATATAAATATTGTACATGTAGGGAGTCAAAGCTCTGAACCTGTGAGGCCAGACAAATTAGAACAAAAGTGAGTCACCAGGGGCCACAAGGTAGAACTAGAATCTGACCAAAACAACTATTTGTGACTGGAAAAAGGCAGCTTCCATCCCATGATCTGAATGGTTTGACCTCAATCCAGGAAATTGAGACCGGATCAGTAAGTTGACATCCATTTTGATCAAACATTACTTCTTAAAAGGACTGTGGACCCAATGCACTTTGCATTGTACTAGAAGTTGTAGGGGTTGGGTTCCCTTTTCTTTTGTTTTCCTGCCCTTTGAAGTCACATGACCTTCTCTTTCGTTCTTCTTGTTATGTTGAAGTTTTAGGTGTTCACCTAAAGTAATGACAAAACAGTGACCAAAAATCTAACTTGAATGACTGCATTGTTGGGGATGACTTTATTCATTTATTGGCACAATTCAAATCTTGTAACTTTCTATCGCAGTGAAAATAAAAGTCTGTGTACACAGTGAATAATTCATTGCCACAATAGTATTTAACTTTTCATTAACTCCAAAATCTCATTTTTGAACATGCAGTTACATTCTACACACTGTCAGTGGACCCCAGAGTTTTTCAATACCAGGGTTCTTTGTTTCTGTAAAATGTATCATATGCCTCCATAATAAACAGCTATTAGGTACTAGGATTGGACCACTTAACTATGACTTAGGGCCAATTAAGTTGAAACTGGCCAAAACCAGCTTACCATTTAAAAAGATAAACAAGATAAACACTCCCATCATTTTTGCAGGGGTGTTCCCTTGGGGGACAAGTAATCCTGCAAAAGGTAAACAAACAGACCAGCAGTGCTACCCCCTACCTCTATTGTTGCTATTAGAAATTTTACCGTCCCCAGCATAAGACAAAGTGTGATCTGGGTGCAAGATTTAAAGGAGAAACATATTGGTAAAACCGGAGAGACTATGGTAAAACAGAGGCTGCAGGGCTGGTGATCTGTGGACTGTGGTCATGAGTAAAAGAAACTTTCTCTAGTCCCACTACTTAGCAAAAGTATTTCTATTATTATTATTATTATTATTATTATTATTATTATTATTATTATTATTATTATTATTATCATTACTATTATTTACTACTATTTGTTTCTTTAACGATTAGCTTTAGAGATGTCCTCCCTCCTTGAATAATTCCAAAAATATTCCCTTGATCAAGGAAGAATTAATGCTGCTCAACAATTTTCGCCCTCTTTTCTCTCAACCACATTTTCTGCCTGCCACTTAAAAAACACTTAAAAAATCAGTTGAATCAGCAACCTTATAGCTACATTTGGCTGCATATAAATTTACCTCCGGGAGGTGGCAACAATGGACAGCTGTTTCTCCTATATTTGGGCTCACCAGCATGGCATAGCAGGGGTAGATCCAGGATTTTTCTTAAGAGGGGATACATCACTAATTAAAGGAACTACCATGCATATGCATTTAACTACCATTTTTACATAAATTTCTCAACCCCATGTCATGTTTTTCTTCAACACAAATAAACCTCAAAGTCTTTTTTTTTTTTGCAGAATACCAGTTGTATCAGAACGCCGCAGGTCGTCACAAGGGTATGCACACCCCCTGCACCCTCCCCCTAGATTCACCCCTGTAGCTGTGAATCTAAGCCACATTTTCCCTTAGTTAACCGCAAAAGCACTCCTTTAAATTCCAGCTCGCTCCATGTTTAGCATTGTGGTAGCTGTTGCCACTTCAACAGAGTTGTGTGGCTAACCCAGCTAACTCCCACCCCCACCCCCTGAGCAATACAAACACCCATTTACTACAAAGAAAGCTTTGTTTTGGTACCCTGGCCTCAATATATACCTAATCTGAAATAAACTTGTTGACGCGGCAAACCATCAGTATCGATAAGAAAAAAATATCCTCTGGAACCCAGGGTATTGTTTCGGTTGCTTATTTGCTGTTTCAATTATTGAGCAAATCAATATTGTTTTAACCCAAAAATAAACCACTATCTTGGAAAGGGCGCATTGAAAGCAGTGAACTCTATACAGATAGTATATGGGTATGACTTGCATTCCTTTTGTTGATACAGTACTTTAACTTTTAAAGACAAATCATTTTATATTTGCCGACATGTCGACTAAACTGCGGGGAAAACAAGATTTCGCGCAATTTTCGGGCTCTTGTTTTTTGAACAATAGTTAGCCATATATGGTTGCCGAGAGAAGCCTAGCAACACTCGATAACAAAGACATGCCATTTACAGCCATTATGCAAAGCTGAGCAGATGAGCAATCAGTGTATTTGAAGCACTAAGAGTACGTGTCTGTATTCGATTAAAGGCTGCAGAAGTCGCTTTTAAGGCTTCGTAAGTGTTTGTTATGAGGAATGAAAAGACGAACGAAAATCTCCACTTCGAATCGAGCGCTTCGATTGAACACTAGTCAATATCGCCGGGAGTACAAGAGCGGTGCTGTCTACCATGGTGAACTCGAAGGGACGAAGAAAAGTGGGAAAGGGATTTTTAAGTGGCCAAATGGAGCTTGCTACGATGGAGAATATGTTGATAACACAAGGCATGGTTATGGGAAGCAATTTTGGCCGGATGGATCGATTTATGAGGGAGCATTAGTGCGAGATCTTCGGCATGGCCATGGCACCCTAACATGGCCAGATGGCGAGGTAAGGTCTGAACAAGGTTATTAAACATAGTGAAGGAAGAGGTTCTTCTCTTCTGAGATTGATTTCCATGGAATCATTTAAGCCTTTTTATTTATATCATTAGCCATTTGAAAGTACGTTCAAGAGGATAAACTTCTTGGTCTTGTCAGAACGTTCAATTAAGCTTAAAATAAGCTTATGTTTTCGAGTATGTTCAAAATAAATTAAGATTCGAACGAATAATTTCTTGTTCTAAACACCATTATTTTTCACAGTTTCTTGACAGAAATTTTGCACTTCGTCTGTCAATACACAATGTTGTGAGTTTATCGTCTAAAGCTTCTCATAATTTATTAACGAAGTGCAGGAAAATAAATTTCTGATGCCATGTTTGTGGACTGCAAATTAAAGCTTATTCACGGCCAGTTACAAATTCCTTCGGGTTATTTTAGGTCAGATGACTTTGCAAATTACACCTAATTATCAGAGACGTGAAATTTTCACGTTTCTTTGTAGATTTTACACCCAACAGCTTTATAATCCATTCATATGTAAATGTTACAGGTCTAAATTAATTCGGGTTAAATTTTTTTAACCTTAGCAGTGGAGTTGATTCTCTGTTTCCTTTGTATGCTAGCCCTAATTGTTAAAGGGCTAGGAAACAAATGAAATTGGGAATCAACCTAGGTTAAATAAGTTTAACCTGAATATGATTTTGACCTGTACCAAAAAAGATAGAAGTGATCGCGACAGGATACATTTGTGGGCAATTCACTCTTTTCATGTTGACCACAATGCGCCTTGTTTACCCCCCAAAATTTTGCTTGATAACTGTTGTCGTTGATTTCTCTTAGGATGACTGTAATACCTAGGAGAAATTTCAAAGAATGGTTACAGCTATATGCAAATTTTTGTGAGGGAGGGGAAAGGGGTGAACAGCTCTCGGTGAATAAAAGGCCCGGGGGTAGGGGTGGGGGGTACTACCATATATGGGCTATATGGGTATGTGCTGCTGTGAAGGGTATGGTTTTCAAGCAGTTTACTCTGAGAGTTTGGGTCTAGAATAGGGTATCATTTTTCAGGAAACTGATCCATTGGTTGAGGATTTTAATCTAGACTAGGGAAACCGGGAATTGCCACTCAAAAATATAAAAAAATCAAATCGGCAAGTTTAAATTTACACAACTCAGCTTGAAAGCTACTCTAAGATAGGAGGGATTTGAGGAGTTTAGTCTAGTGTAGGGCAACAAAATTCAGCTGAATTAGCTCTGGTATAGGCTAACGGTTCTCAGGGGTCCCAGCGGAACAACCCCACCCCAAAATTAACCATTAAATAAATAAAATATTAGTAAAATTTAATATTAAGCTCTCTCTTAGTGAAATTCTCCAGTGTATGACTTATAATATGTTTAACAATAATCTTGTTTGTAATATTAGAGTTACAGTGGAGAATTTTACCGTGACAGAAAGCACGGTAAAGGAGTGTACACTTGGCCAGATGGTACAGAATTTGATGGATACTTCGAAAATGACAAAAAAGAAGGATTTGGAACATTCACATTCCCAAGTGGCAACAAATTTGAGGTTTGTACAATCAATCAATCAATTACATGTAAAGGCAAAATTAACACTGGTCCATGAATTTTTTTCTCCTAGACTCATGGTGAGACTATTGTCTTCCATTATTGATCAATATGACAAGTACATTTGTGATAAAAATCACAAACCCTGGTTCAGTCAGTTTGTTTACATTGTACACTTTTGTAAGTCTTCTTGATTGATCATTATAAAGTTTAATTATGTAATATAAGAGTGATGAGTACATGTGTACAATATTAAAAGAAAATGATCACCTATCAGGCTGAATTAAAAGTTACCGCTACCCTTAGTTAGCTCATTTGGGTGAGTGCTTGTCTGCTTAGTGGGAGGATGTGGTTTCAAACCCTGCCCAGGCCAACAACCGGGGTCTTATAAAAACTGCTAATATTATGCTGGCTGTGATTCAAGATCTTGTCTCGGTTCAGGTGATCATGTCATGCACAGTGAAGTTAAGCTGTTGGCCTGAGTCCTTTATCCTGTCTAATCAAGGAGATGGGGAACTTTTACTGCTTTTCGAAAAGGGAAGGGAACGTACACCCTCCTGGCCTGATGGTGTGATCTATCTCTCAAGGGGGAAGGGGGTTTATTACAGGCCTGCAGTTATTGCTGTCAAGCACTGTTGTGGTGACCCTGCCAAGATATTACCCTATTTCCTTGATTAATAGCTGGGGGCGATTCTTCTGTTTTTTTTTTTTTTTCGCAACAAAAGGGGACAATTATTCAAGGAGAGTTGATTATTCAAGGGAGGCAATTATTATTTTAAATACTGCTCACTGAAAGTCATGCCCTAAATATTTTGTATTACCATCCCATTAAATAAAAAAAATAATCACATCAATTATACTGTACATGGACTTTATATGTGTTTCAAATTTGGTCCCTTGGTTAATTTTCGATGTCAATATCCTCGACGTCAGAGCACAAAATAACATCACTGATCGGTTTTGCTGCATCAGTCTCCACTTCAGCTTTGTTTGTTATCCAAGGTGTCAATTTTTAACCCAACAGGGAGGAGATAAAAGAAAGAGAAAATGGTGAGAGGGGCAAGGGGCGTTATTCAAGGAAGGCAATTATTTTAAATATTTCCGTCAAAGCGCGGCGATTATATGAGGGAGGCAATTAATCGAGGGACGGCTATTGTTCGAGAAAATATGGTATTTTTATCAAACCTCAGTAAATAAAAAAAATGTCCAGATTGAATTTGAGACTGCATGTGTAATAATAAACTGAATATAATGACTTGAAAAGACTTAAGGCTTTCCTTGTTTACCGTCTGTTTCATACAATCAGAGTATTTTGCATTTTATGGCTTTCAGAGTTTGTAGGTGTCTTACTTGATTACATTTACTTACTTACAACTTGACAGTGTAATGCATACCTGCCAACCTCCGGAGATCTAAAATCTGGAGACTCTCTATTTTACACTACACCCCCCGCTCCAACCACCGAATGCCAATAGCACCCACACCCCCACCCCCCCCCCCCCCACGCCAACAAATTGCCTTAGGACATTATATGACATCTTACATGAATTACATGGAATCAAAATGCCCTTTCATCATTGTAATGACGAACTAATCTTTGTCATTGACTAAACATGTGCAAAAATGTCCCAGAAACTGTACAATGAATAAAAAAAGTTCGAATTTTGTGAAAAAATGGACTAAATTTCAAACTAAAGCACAGAAATGCTCAAAAGTCCATTTTATGCGGGAGATTTGGTGCTCTAACCGGGAGACCGGGAGATTTGATGAAAAACTTGGAGACTCCCGGGAAAACCGGGAGAGTTGGCAGGTATGGTAATGTTATTGTTTCTACTGAAGTTGCAACCATTGTTACTGTAAGCTCTCTTAAGTACAATGTATTACGACATGAAAAGAAATGGAAAACACCCTGGGGGATTATATACATCTTGCTGTTCAAGAGGCAAAATCATAAATTTTTAAATATTATTAATATGTTTGAATTGGCTACTGTGTTTTGTCACTTTACAGGGAATTTATAGAGGTGATGAACGAGATGGGCCAGGAATTATGACTTATGTCGACAGTGAACAAGATGTTGGTTTATGGTGCGGAGAACGCCTCATAAAACTCTGTTCAGTGATGGACAGTGCATTTCTTTTTCAACATTACTCAAATTACAATGTAAATGCAGGGAACAACCTTTCAGGCAGAGTAAGGCGAGCCAACACTGCAAAACAGAACATCAGAAACACGTCACCTTCCTTGCAAGACTTTGAAGGAGTTGAGGACAGTAAACTGCAGTCTCAGATTCCAAATTCATTTCCATTTTCAGATATTTTAGAAGGTGTGCGAGGTGATAAAGGTCCGAAAGGACCAATTGAACAATCTTCAGAGGAGCTTTTAAAGGCCGCTGCTGCAGGAGACTGCTTTAAAGTTAGAAATTTGATTGAGAGTGG
This sequence comes from Porites rus, assembly GCA_964035705.1. Classification (NCBI taxonomy): domain Eukaryota; kingdom Metazoa; phylum Cnidaria; class Anthozoa; order Scleractinia; family Poritidae; genus Porites; species Porites rus. The sequence goes on from OZ038000.1 coordinate 6,014,993, forward strand.
GAAAGTTCACGTGGATGTTGCTGACAAAACAGGATACACTGCACTATTGGCTGCCTCGGTAAGTAGTACAGGGTGTACCTTTGGTAACTCCTAAATCTTACTCCTGGTTGTTATTTTATTTCCATATGTATGACATGAGTTTGAAGCGAATAAGTTAGAATCAAGCATATGGTGCAGGGATCGAGTCTTAGATAGCAAGTTGCTGGGTGGGATTTCCTCACTATCCTCCCTACGGTGGCCTAGAAGGGTGACACATGCAAATTAAAAATGTTGCTGCAAACTAAAAATTTTACCTGCAAATTAAAAATGTTGCTGCAAATTAAAAATAGGACATAAAACATGACTGGGCCGACGGCTGTAAGGCTAGGTCGCACGGCTCGCACCAGGTCCTCATCACTCATACTGCGCGCGCAGGACTTTTCATTTTTAATTTGCATCGATATGTTTTCTATTTTCAATTTGCAGCACAATTTTTAGTTTGCATGTACTATATTTGATAATTTTGCAGGTAATATTTTTAGTTTGCATGTACAATTTTTAATTTGCATGTACTATTTTTAATTTGCAGCAACATTTTTAATTTGCATGTGTGACCCTTCTGGGCCACCGTACCTCCCTCCTAGATCTGCCCCAGAAATTGAAATCAATCTAATTTTTTTTATTCCCCAAGGTCAATTGTCACCGTGATGTCATAAACTGCTTGCTGGACAATGGTGCCAATGTGAACAAGTTAAATGATGAAGGACTGTCAGTTCTTGCAGCCTGTCATGTTCTGTTCTACACAAAACACACTTGGAAGGATAATATTGCAGAAAACATTCCTTATGAAAACTTGTTCAATTGTATACAGGAGGATGGACAGAAAGGGATTTATATTCATCGAAATTACCGTCAAAGTGCAGCTGTGGAAGATGCTAAAAAGGAGACAAACTCTGAGTTGGGAGAAGTGGATGTAAATTCTGATGATGAATTTGTAGCAAACTGCACTGAAAATGAGAACAACCAAGTTGAAACCAATGATGAAAGGACGTACAAGATTATTGAATTTAATGACAGAAAATCTGGAAATAAGGATGAATCCAGTCATGAACTTGAAAACAATTTAAGCAATAATTTAAAAAGCAAATTAGACCTCAAGAAAAATGGTTTTATGAAAGACTTTGAGAAACAAGGAATGGAAATAATCATTGACTCCACTGTTGAAAATGTACTTGATTCTGGTATGCTGACACCGAACAGTAATGCGTCTGTGACACATGACAATGTCGGTGATAAGCCTAGCAAACTAAACATAATGAACCCGTCATTGTTTAGTATGATGAGTGCGGTGAGCAGCACAAGGCAGCTGACAGAGTCTGGTGATGATTTGCGCAGTGAAAACAGCATGGAGCAAAACAAGCAAGTGTTGCTGGCTGTTCAGAGGTAACACATTGTAAACCACAATGTTACTCTCAAATGTAATAGCAATCTTGATGATACTTACAGCTTTCAAATATGAAGTGTCAAAGATGGGTATTTTGACAGCACACACCGCTGCTTATGACAAAAAATTTCAAGGTTCTGAGATATGAAGGAAATGATCTCTGAAGATAAAAGATTAATTGCAGAGTTGATTTGACCATGAGTGCAGTACATTTGTACCCAGGAGGGGGCTGGGGTGTGCTTGACCCGTGTGAGCTTAATAGAGGTGTTTGCCACCCAAAGGCTTTGGCTCTGAGACACTTTAAATGTTCAGTGTCAATACTACTACCCGTACATGTATGTGATGAAAAAATTCTTAAATAAAACGTGTTGAAATTATTCACTTCTTTGAATAATTTGCCATTAAAGTGCCCATCACCTAAAATTTTTTATTTTCTTATCTGAAACTACACCTTATTAAAATAACTTCTGCGAAAAAATTTTGCGATTTGGTCCAAAGAAGATTTTTTTAGAACTTTTTAAATACGTTCAAATTTGCCGCCATTTTGGCACACCATTCGTCTTAGTCTTCTCTCAGACTATGACTAAATATGACGTACTTTAAGGAACACGTGACCTCATCAACAGGAAAACATTACAAGTTCTGGTACGTTTTTCTATTTCAGGAAAACTTTCTTCTTGCGAAGACATTATGATTCAATCCTTACTTGTAATTTATCTTTTTTGTGTACAGCTGGTGAAGACAAGGTAATGCGAGTTCCTTAATTTACATCACATTACGTCATATGTGAGCCTGCTAGTTTGCATGATCAGCAGTGCAGGTGTACCGCAAAAATGTAGACTTCAAAAATTGGTTAAAAAATCGCGTCTTGTTCAAACCGCAAAATTTTTTCGCAGAAGTCATTTTAATAACGTATAGTTTCAGGTAAGAAAATATAAAATTTCAGGTAATGGGCACTTTAAAATAGGCACACATACAGCATTGCAAAGAAAGATTAAAAGGGTTTAAAACTTATACTTAGTTTTACATAACAAAAGAAAGATCTGATCACAGAGGTGACCACTAAAGTGTATGGCTAGGAAAAAGAAACTAGAACAAGGTTATGAGTTTGCAAGCTGAGTACAACTTTTAGAAGCCAGGTGGGAAGGCTAGTTCTAATGACAAGAGTATAAAATGGCATGATTTGGTCTGAAAAATGGTCAGGATTTTGAGAACTGGGAAGCACACCCAACCAAGACTTCCTTGGAGTAACCCCCCCCCCCCCCCCATCTCTCATCCTTTAAACAACTGTCACAGAAATTACATGAATGGGATTCTTCCACTACACATGTTGAGATCGATGTATTGATCCAATCTTTGCATCCTACGGAATGCATTCTATGAATTTTAAATTTTTGCATCTTTGGGGATTATTTCTATGTGTCAGGGACACAGGATGCAGAGGCAATAAAATCACTGAAACTCTGCTACATGTGTGATGTCATATTTTGATATTTATAACATGGTTTTTGTTTACTGGTAATTTGATTTTAGGCGTCCTCATCTTGAAGCAACAGTTCGACTTCTACTGAAGCGAGGTGCAGATCCCAATGCATCATCACTTCCAATGCCTGTACTTTTCTTTGCTGTCAAAGCTGCTGACTCTGCTGCTGTAGAAATTTTACTTCAGAAAGGTGCTGACACTTCTGCCAAGCTCTCAACAGAGGTAAAAAAAAATTTTGATAAGTGCATGCTTGAAAAAATGGTAGGAGAACTTTCTGTGCTCTGAAATCTGTGCTACTGTACAAGGTAATGAATAAATATAATCATTATTACAATTTTGAATAATGTCTGCATGTCGGGTACTTTCATCCACAGACTCAGAAGTTTGAACTACGTACTAAATAAATAGTACCATTGAAAGTCCTGCTGAAGAGGTTTCATTTGAATGGTAACACCATAGGATTTCATCCACAGACTCAAAATTTGAACTACATACTAAACAAATAGTACCACGTGAAAGAACTGCTGAAGAGGTTTCATTGGAATGGTAACACCGTGGGATTTCATCCACAGACTCAAAAGTTAGAACTACATACTAAATAAATAGTGCCATGTGAAAGTACTGCTAAATAGGTTTCATTTGAATGGTAACACCACAGGATTTCATCTGCAGACAGTAGAACTACATAACATTACCTCTAACAGCAGCAAAAATGCTATTAACAAAACACTTTTGTTATTTATTATTCTAGCATTTAGGAATTGCACCTCTCCACATTGCCGTAGCCCTGCCTGATGAGACAGGAGTAGAGATCACTGAGCTTCTTCTTAAATCAGGAGCTGATCCTAACATTAGAGACAGTGCATTTGGTTCAGGGGATAATGGAAGGACAGCAGGCCATATTGTATGCTCAAGAGAGGATAATGACAAGGTATAATACCTGTGTGTAATATTGGGGAGCTTTAGCAGCAACAATGAGATTGAAAAGATTTTTTCTAACTTTTGCACAGAATAATGTTTATTTATTTATTTTTTTTGAGTAATTTAGCGTTATCCTCAGTAGTTTTTGTTTAAATTATATGTGTCCTTGACAAGATTAAAAGGAGCCTACACAGCAAGCATTGCACTCATTCCAAACATTTGCGTAATAACTTGTGTGGAAATGCGTCCTAAGCAGGCTAGAAAAAGGAGAAAATAGAAAGTTTGTGAACAGACTACTCGCATAGATCTTCTTATTCTCACATTTGTTTTCGTAATCAAAAATAGATGGTTCAGGATGCATTATCAAAAACAAGATAAGAAAAAAAAAACAATGTTATGGAAGTGAATAGAATTGCCCGCTTATGCCTATAAGGGGTGACGAATGGTCTTTGCGAGCATTCGCGAGCATGCCGAGCACTGCGATTTTTTTGCGAGCACAAGCAGAAATAAAAAATTTGCTTTGTGAGCTTGCGAGCAACGCAAAAATTTGGGGAGCACGAGCAAGCAAGCACTCGTTTAAATTTTGCGAGCAAATCGAGCAAAGGTAAAATTTTGCGAGCAGTTAAAAATTTTAATGGACCATTCATCACCCCTCCTGCAGACTCATCTAAGCAGACCAAATCAAATAAAGAGATAATAGTAATTTTTTGAGTGTCAATGTATTTAGCACAAAAGTAATAACTGGGGACACTGTTTTTTACGTCTCCTACTGGAGACGGGTCCGCCATTTTATGTGGACATCCACTCCACGCGAAGATCCAGCCACTTGCATGGCAAAGGAAGTACCTTCATTCCTCAGTTATTTTAAGACCCTGAGTATTGGTCCGGCCCCGGGAATCGAACCCACGACCTCCCACTCTGCAGCCAAGTGCTCTACCGACTGAGCTAATCCTGCCGCAAATTATCATCAATTTTTAAAGCTTAGTTAAACTCAAATAGGAGGTTGAGGTAACAAGTCATCATGCCACAAACAAGGACTATAAGAAGAGGCATGCTTTCTCTAATAATGGAAGTTCTTGAATCCAATATCTAGCCTTCCTTACCAAAAAAGTTTTTATCAATTAAAGTGGCTTAGGCAGTGACTAATTTACACTCTGATTTATCTGTATATTTACAGGTTTCATGTGGCATAGTGCGACTTTTACTGGAATATGGAGCGAATCCTGATTTGCTTTGTGAAGGCCACTCAGCTCTCTCTTTAGCAATCTATAGTGGAAATGATCTGGTAAGATATCCTACTTATTAACTGAGAGTGAGGTCATTTCAGGGAAATCTCAGACCGAGAGTTGTACACTTGAGCCTGCAATACAGGCAGGTGACACTGGTCAGCGGATACCCCAAGGTTCTATTTAGGGTATTTGAGGGGTAGAAGCTCCCCCCCCCCAACATGCCCAGCTTCCCCCCCCCCCAAATATATTGTTATCATTACAGTATATAAGTAATTATATTGGAAAAACCATCCAGACGCGACGAGATCAGTGCACATGAAGTAAGTATTCCCTGTCTAAGGACACTATATGACAAAGAACATGATCTCGACTAAAAAATAAAATAAAATACCACTGTAACATTTCTCAAAATTGCATCTCAAAATGCACCAGATTGCATCTCAGCGCATATTTATTTCAAAAAATTACCAGGTGGCATACCCCCGGACCCCCCTAGAAAGCTCCTGGCCTTCTCTTCAGCCACTCGGGACTTCTCCCCCAAACGATAAATCCTAGATAGAACCCTGATAGGCTATGGAGCTGTAAGTAGTAGCTGCTTATCATCATTAATCATGTGTTTGTCTTGCAGGCTGTAGACACTCTACTAGAGCATGGAGCTAACCCCAGTCTTCGTCTTTCCAGGGGGGTGGGGTCTGCTCTTTGTGCAGCTACATCGTTCATGGCTGAAAGAAGAAGAACTCCGGCCGGAAGAATAAAACTTGTGAGTTCACAACTCATTAGCTGCTCCTTTCCTCTTAGAAACCAAAGTCGTCATTTCCAAAAAATCTTAAATTTATTTTCGTTGTGTAAAAAAATGGAAATAAACATCAGCACGTTAAAGCACCGTGGAAGAGGTTTGATTTGAATGGTCACGTAGACCATGGATTTCCGTCTTGAACGCGCAAGTTAGAACTATCTTACAGAGTCAAAATTACTTTTAAATCCCGAATTTTGTTTTGCGCCACTGAAAAACAATGTTTACTACATGATAGTGTGTACTGCTGTACAGGTTTTATTTATTTCTAGCGTCTGCGTAGAGGGCTAGCCGTAACTTGGTCTTAGAATGAAAGGATTAATGACCGCTGATCTCATTTCCTTATCAGATTAACAAAATGATGAGAGCGGGCGCTAACATCTTATCTCCCATAACGGTGAACCTCAAGTACCCTCCTGGTACTGTAGTGGATTATGCTTACAATGTATTTTATCAGGTACACATTTGTTTTATTTTCTAAAGGCTGTTTTCTCTCCTTTTTTGGGACAGGGGGGTTGGTTTTAAAAGAAAAGCTGGGTCAATCTAGGTTTATGGGGAAACTGTCCTCCTACCCCTCCCCTTAGCCAACATTAACACTTATTTCTCACATAGGGCAAAATGTTGGCTTAGGGGAGGGGTAGGAAGGCGTTTTCCCAAAAACCTAAATTGATCCGAAAAACTTTGGTTCTGATCTGTGTCCGTGGGTGAATTAAGACCCAGTTTGTGGTGCGGTATCGAAATCAGAAGATTTGGATGGAGAATGGAAAATTGGTACATGGTGTAAAGAACTTGAGCTTCTCGTTCATATCCAGAGGGTAGGGTGGGACAAGTTACCGCTTTTTCGGTGCCTTGTCTAGAACAGGGTTGGAAAAAGCAGCTGAAAATGGTTTTGTATTGGCCAAGTTAGTCAGGATACCAGTGCCAGATCCCAAAATCCATAGAATACCCCCTGGGGGTATTCTAATTTCTATAGTGTCTCAGTAATCTGTCAGAAGGAAATTCTTTATAGTATAGCACTTTGGCTAATTATCAGAAAACTGCTTAAGTAACTTAAAGTAACTTGGTAGTAATCTAAAATGATTAACGATATAGTTTCTCTTTTTGTTTCATCCATAGGATCGCAAGATAGCTCACACTCCTTACCATGCCCTCTCGGCGTTAGAGCGCGAGTGTTACAATGCCCGCCGGGAAATGCTTGACCATTTAGGAGACCTATTGCGAACAAAGGTGTTGAAGAAGGAAAAAGAACTGATTGAAAAGCAGATAGAGGAAGCCGAGCAACAAACTGGTAAGCTGTTTTCCCATCCTGAGTCCAGTCAGGGCTCATTTGTCAGGGTGTCTTTCTTTCTTCTCTTATAGCCAGCGAAAACAGCCGTTTCTCCTCTCTCTTCACCGCTTGTGACGTTTCGCCAGGAGAGACGTGTGCGCCTCAGCGACAGAAATTCCATACTGGTGACGTAAAATCTGTAAAATCGAACAAATTTACATGTAAAAATTGATTTACGTCATCATTGTGGAATTTCTGTCGCTTAGGCGCAGACGTTTTGGGTGGCTTTTTCGTTTTATCCAAAACTGTTGGCTAACCTTATGGGTCCGGTCGAAAGTTCGAGGATATGGAGTAGCCATACTTCCAGTAGACTAATCTAGGGGACGTTTTGTATGTAAAGCGAAATTTTCAGGAGACCTTTTTTAACAAGAAATGCAATATCTTGGTAATAAAATGTGAAAAACACAACCTTTGAAAATCGGAGATAACTTAGTAGAAATACTTCAATTATCGTAGACTAATGGAACGATCGTCCAGAGATTTCGAGCCTTTCTCGAGCTATATAAATTTTTTAGACAATATTTGCTACTTGCTAACAGTTATATTACAGAAAAAGGTGGACTAGTGCCCCTAGTACAGTGTTTAGGCACAGAAATAGTATATTGATCTCATTTGCGTCTTTCATTTCAGTAGCACAGAAACCGGAAGGAACTCCTCAATCTACCTGGGGGATCCTGAAGTCACCTGATAAAGCAAGCAAGATGAGAGAACAGCACTCTACCACTGTTACAAGAAATCTCGACTCTACCCCGGCAGGGAGAAATAATGATCCTAACTTGGCTGGAGGAAATGACAGCCTTAGGTTCAGCCGCGTAAGCTTTCGTCTTGAAAACGAGGTTTTTGGAGGGGATGAAATCGAGGCTGAAGCTGATCGTGAAGTCAAGGCTATCACTGGCGCTGACGGCGAGAGTCCGGGGACTTATGATGAAGTAGGATACAGTAATTAGTTATGCTCTCTCATTTGCTCCTTGACCGCCCGTAATCGCCCCTGCGGATCCACGTCCCTTCTACCGCTTGTGACTTTACCAGTTTTAACGGTCAAGGTAGACAGAGGTTTTCCATCTAATTTGTGCAGGATGAAGAGATCTTTCAAACCATGCCACGCCGGAAAAATAGGCAAAAAACATGTAACTTTCTTATGAGAATCTTGGTCCACCACCCAACCTTAGGATCCTTTGAAAACACTTTACCATAAGCGATTCCTACCGTAATGAAGTCTCCTAAATGCCTAGCAAAAAAACGAGGCAAAAATAGCGGAAGAAGAAAGGAGGAGAGATAGCGGAAAGAAAAAGTCAAGACTGGTGTCTCGAAATTTTGCTTTCTGCGCATGTAGATCAGAAGGCCGCGTATGGTTAAATTTGTTTGTTTGCTTTAGTCGTATTATCAATGAAATTTCTATTGGTTCGTCCTTAGGAAGAAAAGGAAGGGATAACTTCAGATACGTCGCCTGCTGCCGTTACCAGTAAAGAAAACACTCCGTGTTCCCCTGGGTCTGGGCTCAGTGCTGCCAATCAGCCGTCCATCAAGCCCTCGTCACCAGGTCGAGACGAAAACTGTGGATTACGCATTGCTGTGACCAAAGCCGCTGACCATATGAGCATTTCAGCGCTGGCAACTCAAGCTTTGAAGCAGCGGAAGCAAGTGATGAAAAACCGTTTCCGTTATTGTTATGAATGTGGGCGCTCCATTGGGATTCGTTTGTCAGCATGCACGCGGTGTAAAGAGGTGTTCTACTGCAGTAAATCTTGTAAATTAAAAGCTTGGAATGCAAGGCACAGGGAAGAATGCGTAAGATTGACAGGTAAGATGGTTAAAAAGTGAAAATAGAGAGCCTAACTGTAAGCAACCACGAGGACAACGAGAACGACAACGTCGAAAAAAAAATTGGTTTTATGAGCAAACCAGCGGCTGCACGTGCATCACGCTTTTTAGTACATTTTTCTGACGTCCACTGCGCGACTACGACGTGAAACCATCTAATGCGACGTTTTATACAGGGCGTGAACATACGACGGCGAATTTTCCTTTCTCTGTTTGAACCTGGATTAAGTCCTCAAGAATTCACCCCCCAAAAATCGCCTACATTTGATAAATTGAGCTGGTCTAAATAGACGCAATTAAAAGTACGCGATTCATTTCTTTTAGCGACGTTTCAGGGCCGTCGTCGTCGTCGTCGTCTTTGCTTAAGCTCCCCACTTTTTTCGAGACTACGACGTTTCGGCTTTCAACTAACGTTATTATCAAGTTAAAATATCTGATATATGGATAGGTTTAATCGTAAAATTTCTAGTCTACGAGCAGTCTCTCTTTTATCTTAGTCCGTCGGGCGAAACGCGTCGAGCGAAAATGACCACGCGCATGACTGAAGGGTGCAAGACGGTGGGCTACCGCCCTCTTTTCTCGCGTCTCGCGGCTCGCGGCTTCGCCGCTCGAAGCTCCCGCGCGCGTGCAGCCCCCTCACTAAATTTGAAAAAAAAGAGAGACTGCTTGCAGTCTATAACGTTTCGTGCTCGTGGAGCTGGGGTTAAGGTCGTCCAGAAAAAGTTCTGCAAAAGGGGTTAAAATTAATTTGAATGGTAACACTTTAGCATTTCGTCCACAGACTCAAAAGTTAGAACTCCAAACTAAATAAATAGTACCATGTGAAAGTACTGCCGAAGAGGTTTCATTTGAATGGTAACACCATAGGATTTCATCCACAGACTCAAAAGTTAGATCTACATACTAAATAAATAGTGCCATGTGAAAGCACTACTGAAGAAGTTTCTTGTTAAAATTTGAATGGCAACACTTTCGGATTTCGTCCAGAGATTTAATAGTTAGAGTGACAATTGATCTCTCCATAACATTTGTTTTGCTTAGGAGGAGTAAAAACAGCGTCAAGTCGCCGAGCGGACAGCCCAACTCCCACCACAGACCCGGATGGCCCACCCCCCTCTACTGCCCCCGCAAGCTCTCAAAGAAAGACGCCCTCTCGGAGTAAGGGAGAAAAAGGTCGCAAGCCACAAACGACTTCTCGAACATCGAAGCGAAGTTCTTCAACACCAGTAATGAAGGGAAAGAAATGACAGAGACGTGGACTCGTTAAAGGTATAAAGAAGGGGTCTTGTGGAGAACCCGATGCTTCTGTTGGCTGTAGGCAGAGAGAAAAGTTCGTTTTCTTATGAGACGTTTGCACGAAACGGACACGTTAGACGAGAACCACCGTGCTGGAAGGCAAACAACGCCAGGGAACCTCGAAAATTAAATCAAGGAGATTAGCTTTTTGAATGATGTAAAGTTAGCCTTTACGATCTTAAAACTTAAAATTTAATTATAGTGATGGGTCTTCGATAGCCGTCTGTAATCATGCGACAGATTAAACAAAATCGTACGACCGTGTAGCGAAGGAGGTTTAACCACAAGAATGATCACAGACGGACGGTAATTGGACTTGTTAACAATTAATAATAATTAATTTAGAGTTTGGGTTTTCCGGGTGGTTGTATAAACAGTGACAAGAACAGGGAATTCGTATTTTGGTAAAAGAGAACGAATGATTAAACATCGGCCTTGTAGTTTCGCAGTATTTTTTAATTTACATGTGTAAATAATAATTTCCTTTTATATTTAAGAATAAAGTTTTGTGAAATAGGTGATTATTTATAAGAAATTAAAACATTTTTTTACTTGATCAAATGCTAATCGGTGTATTCTCTTCCCTCAGTTCACCATTTTCACATATACCATAATGCACCCTGTTTGCCCCCCAAAATTTTGCATAACCATTGCCTTCGATTTCTCTTGGGCCGGCTGTAATACCTAGGAGAAATTAGAAACAATGGTTATGCAATTTTTTTTTTTTTTTTTTTTTTGGGGGGGGGGGGGGGGCGGTTGGTGAATGAGCACTAATAGACCTTTTTACCGATACGGCGGCCATATTTAATTAATTCGATTCAAGGAGTATTATACGATGGGGCATGAGCACATTTCGTTTGTATTTTCGAGCGCTTTCGGGACATTTTTTTCTTAAAGTTTTGTTAGAATAAGATTGTAATGGGAAAAAGATCCTTGTGCCGTGTTTGGATGTGGTAACGATCGTCTTTTTCCCGAGAAATATACAGTGAAAGACCATATTTCTAATACTGAACTAGAAAAAGGCGATCATTATTACATTTAACCCTGATAATACACTCCTGCTTGTTTTTAAACAGTCCTTAAAAAGGGGCTAAGTAACCGGGGAGAAATGATCGTATAAATCGGTCACAAATACGCATATGAGAGTTTTCATTCAATTTAATTTTCATCAAGTTTAACGAGTCTAAAACCCAATAATAATATTTACAATATACAATAAAAAGCTTGCTTGTTCTTGTCTTTTTCTACTTGCTTGCAAAACGCTTACTTTTTTCAAACATATTTACATTTGATCAGCATTCACTGAACTATTGACATTATCTACACATCCATAGACTTATTAAATAATATTAATTTTATCATTATGCGGAGTAGTCAATCGATAAAAATCGGAAGCAATCAAATGATTTTTATCGATTGATAACGGAAATCGGTGAAAATCGATAAATTATATTGCTGAGTCAAATCGATATTATCGATTTTTTTCATGATTTTAACGATACATAACTGAAGTCCGCCAAAGTTGTTTTTTGGTATAAGTCAGAAAACACATCCAGGAGTAACAATTGGTACACAAACAAGAAAAGGAGAAATGTGGAAACTATTACACACCCAGTTTTCTCTCTAAAACCCTTTATTTTGTAAATAATGACAAAAACGGTTCGGCTTAATTACATTCAGTTCTCGCAGGCTAGTATCACGAGAAATACAACTTTAGATAAACATTTCTTAGCCTGTATTTTAGTTCGAGTCAAAGCCATGACTGAAAATCAGGCTAAAAGATTTCCCTAGATAGATTTTCACCGTTTTCCGGTATCAATAGATTAAAAATCATTTGACTGGTAGGGGCTTTTATCGATTTCGATTTTTATGTATTGACTTAAAAAAAACCTCCAGGATCCAGGATGATACACCCGAAACTTCAGGGACGTTAGTTTAAAAGGGTAACAGATCTCAATCGTGACAAACTGGGCACCTACAAACCTGGCTAATATCAGTAATCAGAGGAAGATTTTAAACCTGGTTTTAAAGAAAAGATAGGATTTTTTTAACGATTTTTAAAAAATGATAATTGTTTGATCCTTCGACTTTCAATTGCAGCTTAATTGTCAAAAAACTTAACTGTTGGCATGAATTCAGTTTTCAAATTTTGATGAACAGATGTACCTTCCGATGCAAATCGAAGAAATCGGTAAAAATCAAGATAAATCGATAAACGAAACGAGTGTGTCATCGATTTCTACCGATTGATCGATACAATCGATATCAATCAAATCACATTCACCGATTTTTAATCGATTGACTATTATTAATAGTATTATTATCTATTCTTTAATATTAATTTTATTGCTTTAATTTTTGCATTCTTTTTTCTAAAGATTTTGTTCGTTTAACCATTTAAGCCATCGTAAAGTATAAAGGTTTTAAATAAGTGAATTTGTACATGTATTTGTGATGGCAATGAGTTTTACTATCATTTTCGTCCCAACGTAATTAATCTGGAAGTGAGAAATCAAAGTTTATCGGCAAGATCGGTATCCGGCGAATGTTGACACAACGAATCTCTGCGCTATTAACAGTCATTATACTGTTCTTGGACCAAACTCAACGTAAATCAGACATCAATACTATGCACTATACTTCTCTTCTGTAACTGTCAAACAACCGATGCATTTGACTGAGGAACCGCGCCTTGATTGACGCCGCGTCTACGTGGGTCGAGAACGTACAGATACTGTCCATTCCCCCGGGATCTTGCCCTCGTGTTGGGTGGCGGAGCGTGCACTGGGGTAGGCACATAGCACCCATCCCCAAGTGGCCTGGGACTAGCAGTAAACTTGCAAATGCCATCTTGTTCGCTGCTGTTTGTTGTGTTCGAGGAAACTGAGGTTGTCTCTAGAGTTGGAATTCCATAATATTTATCAAGATTATGGCGTTTACCGAACTCAAGCGCTGATACGAGTTCGTCACGTGATGAGCTATACTCTGAAGATGCGGAGTCGTATGCACGTGGATCACGTGAACCATAAGTCACGTGATAGGGGCTGTATTCTTTTGATGATGTTGATTCTCTCCTCTGAGGGGTCTGGACCGGCTTCATGACAGGAGTTACCTGACTAGAGCCCCGTTTAGAGTTGAATCCTGAGCGGCGAAGATCATTCCGCGAGGGACCTAGACCAGAGTCACGTGGTCTTTGTATGGCATTTGCTGGGCTCTGAAGGTAGACAGGATGTACAAACTCTTGACTTTGATTGCGACTCTTGCTGGGGCGACTGAGACGACTAGCGGCTGATGAGTGGCGTAAGTCAAAATTAGATTCCATGGCCCTTGAGATACTGGCAGTATCGAGTTCAGAGCCTCCGTCCGCGTGCCCACGAAAACCCAACACCCCTATCCCTGGGGTTCCATTTAACGATCTCTGTGTCGTGTAGAAATTAGCATACGTTGTATGATCATTTACGTCTACGTAACGATGCGCGGAAGAAGATGAATCGGTGTCATGAAGGGTGGGCTTGTGGTACACGGGTTGAACAAAATTCCCTTCTGAAGACGTATCACTAAAGCTCCCTTCAAGGGGTGGTGGTTGTCCAGTGTCCAAGTGATACGGAGGGGGAGGTGGAGGGTATTCTTCCTCGATGATAGGTTCGTGAGTTAAGTTTGCGCGGATTAGGCTTCTGGGAAGGCTGATCTCCGAGCCGTGAGTTGAGCGCATTGGCTCAGGCGAAGATGACAAATCCGCTAGGTTGCCATTGGTGGAAGGGCTTCCTTCCGATTGGACAAGGTTGTTCGGCCTGAAAAAAGAAAGCAGCAATTAATCACGAGACTGACATCAACAGCATCACGAAGATGATAACGATAATGATGACGATAATAATAATCACATTGATGATGATGATGATGATGATGACGATGAAGACAATTACGACGACAGCGGCGATGATGGTGAAGTTCATATTGTTTATAAAACGATGACTGTTGATGCCCAAATTAAATTTTATATTCTACAATGTGATAATAGTCCAGTTTCGAATTAAAAATTACCGCTGAACACAAACATTAACGACACATTCATACAGGGTTAGCCTAGACGTTAAGTAACATATTCTGAAATACTGGCAAGTAAGTGTTTGAAATTTGAATATACACAATAGACAGAGTAACAAACGGGTCTTTTTCTGGTTGGAATTTGTGAATATATTAATTCAGATGGAGGCTAAGGCTGTAAAAAATGCGTCTTCACTTCTTTAATTCGGCGGTCATAGCGAACTCGAAAATGGACTATTTAAACGCACTGTGCATGATATGAACTTTCATTACCATGTTTTCAGCTAGCTTCGTCATTTCATCTTTCAGATTTGATACACACACGTAAATGCCTCAGCCACAAGTAACAGTACTGGAGGGAAAAAACTTCCTTGTTCAAATATTGACCCTTTAACGTAAACTTATTTTAAAAGTTATTTTTTGTCCGAGCAGTTTTCTTAATTGTACATATTCTATAAACTGCTAAGTAATAAAACTGAAATGGCTCATAAACGATACCTTTCAATGTAATCTTCCTGTATTTGAAGCTCGTCTCTAAATACTTTTCGCCTCCAATATTTTTTCCATCCTTTAAAGAGAAATAAACATGTTCAGAATGATTTAAAGAACAAGTTTCCCTCGCGGCACGACTAATCAGAAGCACTACCCAGATCTGGGAAGTGACGCGTTATCAGTATGGAATTTCTGCGCTCGTTTCTCAGACTTCATTTTGAGGGGAATCTAATGGTGCCCAGCCAACTGAGAAAATTATGAGGGACTTATATGAGATGGTGTGCTTTTCCATTTTAGTAAAATCCAACTAGTGGTCTATTATCAATGCTGCGTTCTGATTGGTTGAGCTACTACTAGGTTATATGTTATAGCCCCCTAATAGCGAAAAGCACGGGCTTTTTGGCTGCAAAAAAAATTAAAGTCTAGCTTTAATTAGCAAAAATTTTTTTATTCTCGATATTTTTGATCAACTAGTTGGATTTTACTAAAACAATTATTCCTCTCGCCCTCATGGCCTCTGACTCAATAGCCCATTCGGGCTTGAGGAATAATAGTTGTTTTTCCAGCGCTAAGGCAGCCGCGTGAAACGAAATTTATTCAGTTTTTCTTTCCTTCTCCATCAACGAAAAAAAATTGTGCTTTACATTTTCATCGAGTTACTTAAAAAGTTGGCGCTTTTAGAACTTCTCAGTAGAGACCTTACGAGTGAGAAATCAAGTACAAGAACGACTTAGAAATTTCGATCTAACTGCATTACCCAAAACATCAGCTCTTTCCTGTTGCTGGATAACTTATAAATAAACATTTTGGGTAGGAGTTCGAACGAGTGGTGTGATAAGTGGTTATGAGGCACACGAAATTGGTTTGCAAACGAGGAAGGAAGGAATTAAATAATTTTATCGCCGAGTATTTTAAAAAACCTTTCTTTCACATTAAACTGACTTTGTTGTGAGGCAAACTGTAAACGAAGCCAGTATCAAAGATTTATCAACAAACAAACATTAGTAGACTAAGGGCGCTTCCCGTTTGTCACAACTAACCGGCTAAGGACAATTCCCGTCGCAATGATATGATAATTTCCCTTTTTATCAGATCCCTCCAGCCAGATCAGTCAAATCCTGAATAATATGTATGAAGGAGATGGCTTTTCAACAAAAGCTCTTGGAAAACCCTATTTCACTATCAAACTGACTGGTCGGGCAATGGTGTGGCCGGCCAGTTTTGACACATGGAAAGCGCCCTACGTTTTTTAAAACTCACAAGAAATTTTTTTACGAGGACCGTACCTTGAATCTTGTCGGCATTTAGGTGTCCGGCTCGAAAAGCCACCAACAGCAAACAGACAATGACAATAACTATCAATGCACAGACACCGATAAGCACCCCAAGGAATGTAGGGTTACGGTAAAGCTGACTGGTCTGGAGAGTGGCTTTGGTGTCATTAGGTTCTACAACCTCTTTTACAATGACTTTTCTTCCTTCTGAAAAAGACAAATCGATAAAAACAGTTGTCTTTACGTGTTGACTTTGTAAATATTTTATCCACGTTAAAAAGCCACGAAGCCAAGTAAGAGATAAGTAAGGTTTCGCTCAAGAAAATTTCGGCTCTTGACCCCGGCCTTCTTTGGGGTTGGGGGGGGGGGGGGTATTCAATTATTTTGCCCATACGGGTACGCTCCACTGAACAGGGTATGGTTTTCAGTGTCTACATACAGGGAATACAATTTCACTCTTTAGCGTCTTTTGACAGGAGAAAAAGACAAGATTGAGAAGGTCAGCGAGGAGCGGTCTACATTAGAGAGCTTTAGATTCTAAAACGGAGACGACTACGGGTACGAGATTTTCTAAATACTGAGTATTGCTCACGTGTGAACCAGTGTCATTTTGGCGGGAAAACGTGGCAGCCGTCGTCATTCTACTACGAGTTTTAGTGAGAGTGTCGTAGTGGCGGGAACAAGTTATCAAATGATAGAAGTTTTAGCATTTTTCGATCGGAAGAGGTCTTAAATTAACCTCCTTCAATAATGATAACAGCGCCAACTTTCCTCGTGACAAAAAGTACAATGAAGAATTCCAAAGTGTCTATTTTTTGACAATACGCGAAAACCATACATAATGTTAGGGCATAATGTTATTTATGTCGATACAATAAGCCTTTGTGGTCTAAATGGTTGATCTTCCGACTCAGATCAATCTAACGTCTCTTTCAAGAGCCAATCATTTCTATCGCCCTAAGGGAGTGTTTGTATAAAGGAGCATGCATTCCCGCGTTCGTCTCCTATTGCTTTCGCCATCACGGCGATTACATCTCTGCGGAAAAATTTAATGCAGGTCATATATTATGGTCATTTGTCTTAACAGGGTAGCCAAATGGGCAAGTTTTGTTTCAAACCGGGTCAGGGTTTACAGTGTAAAGACTTCAGCCACTCAACTCTACCCAAACTTCCCTGGGGTATCCGGACCCCCTCACTCCTAGACTCGGGCAACTTACCTCCGATCCTAACCATAAACACTTTGCTGGGTTTCCCTCTTCCGACAGCGTTCATAGCTGAGATCCGAAAGTAGTAGCCAGAATTAAAGTCCACATCGTGCAGGACAAAATATGTGAGTTTATGAATATACTGAACTTTCCATAGGCCGTTGTTTATTTTGTACTCAAGAACAAACATGTTTACTGGACTGTTTCCGTCACTCCATCCCTCCCAGCTAATGTTCAGAGCTGGTGTGTGTTGAAGTATGCTGAAGTTAATTTTTGTTGGCGGCAGTGGGGGTGCTGCGAGAAGAAAAGAAATAAAGATTAAAATTGTTATTTACGTAATAAGAAAAAACTCAATTTAATTTTAATTTTAAACAAACATGAAGACAGCATCAGGGAAGGACTAGCAGGGGACATAAGAACCATACCAGCTAGTTGACCAAATTTAAAAATAACTTTCAAAGCATGGAACGAAAGAAAGAGAAATTGCCAGGAGAAGAAACTATCATATATACTGTTAATCATGATAAAAAACCACCCTGATAAGTACGATGCTACCGCCCAAGTAACATGAGGGCGAACAAGATCAAAGTCCCTAATCTCCTTCTTCTAATACGGTACTACCTGCAACGTTTTTTTATACTTGATATTTCTCGAGCGCAAAGCGCGAGCTAGAAGTTTTTTATGTTTTTGGTGTCTAGCTAGCTCAGGCCTTCAGTCCTAAGCTTCTCGGTTTATTTAATGTGAAAACATTTCAGCTTATTCCATCCCGCACACAAGCTCTTCGTAAACTGGGCTTCAAGTTAATTTGAAGCTGCAGTTGTACTTGTATTCGTTTAGATGAAAAACTGTTACTGAATACATGCTAGGCAAGTACATGTTAGCAAGCTTGAGCGTGGGCGAATGGTAGGAGCGCCGCGCCCAAAATGAGATGTCCAGGGTTCAAATCCCACCCTTGATGGTACCGGGGTTTGTTTCTCGTTAATCCAATGCTTGCTACCTGAATAGCTTTCCGGCAGAAAGAGGATACAGTAGTTAAGTGAGGCTACGCCACGCTAATAAGTTCTGACAAGAACAAAACAGTGGTCTGATGCTGCCATTACCAAGGAGGTAACCGCATGCGCAATGTACAGCCAGATCACGAAAATGGATTTGTCTGTATCTCTCCCTGTTATATAATTTTTATTTATCAATTACGAGAAATGATCAATTGAACATTTGGAGCATCGGCTAGTCGTCGTAACTTGACCTCTGCGTTACTATTTACTTCACAAGAATCCACACTTACTTTTCACTTTAAGTTTTCGAACCACTGTCTTTCTTCCTAATTTGTTGCTTGCGGTACACTCATAATCACCAGCGTCCTCCTCTTTTACTTCTTTGATCTCCAGTGAGCCATTGTTTAACTGGCGATATTTGGTGGTGTCCGTAAGGTCACGACCACTGCTGTACCACATCACTGAGGGTTCAGGGTAGCCATACGCTTCACAATCCAAGATGGCAGAGGTCGATCGTTTAGCAAGGGTGACCAGAAGATTGTCGTAAAATATATCTGCTTTGACTAAAATGAGGGTTTTTTCCTTTAAACATGACTTTTAAGAGTAATATTTTTTCCATGTATGTCAGACGTTGTAATACTTGAAGTCCACCTTAAAATTATGCGTTAAAGCGAAAGTTTTAGTAGCATCATTAACAAATTTTCTTAATGAATCAGCAAAAAACACAGAGCTATTGTCAGGCATGGCAAAACGTGGAACTGATGTAAACTGGGGTTAGGGTGCGAACGGTCCCAAGCACTGGAGAAGGTTTAATCGTTACCACATTCAAATTGCCAGGTTAAAAGTACAGGTCAAAACTCCACAGGTCAAGAGTACAGGTCACTGCTCCATCGATAAGTTAACCAAACCACAAAGATTCCCTCGATCTTACAAAGTATTTTGTTAAGAGATTATGGCTGAGAGACAGTTTTAATGCTGTTTATTTATCACTATCATGGTGACCTGTACTCTGACCTGTGGAAAAGTGACCTGTATTTTAGTCACCCGCCGCATTCAAACGAAAGGAAAATCAAGGAAACCCAGCTCAGATAACCAACAGTCAATTGAGCTTACTTTTGAGTAAAAATCTAAATTGAAGCTGCCATCAGCGACAAAATTGTTGCGCCTCTTTCGTCAAACGGGTATACTTAGGAAAACAAAACATATCTGTACCTCATCTAAAGTTGGGTAGTTCATTAATGTTTCCTACAGGTATACCGACAGCACATTGAGGGGTTGGAGGAGGGATAGCTTGCTTTTTACCGTTTTGAGTAGACAGTGCCAGTAAGACGTGAAAAATGAAGTTGAGTTGAAGGTTAAGTGTGTCAGTCGACTATTAGAAGATCTTATTATAGCAGCTGTGCTTTCTAACCCGGCTTTATCAACAATCTTATTACCCATGGGCCCAATCTCAAGGGCACAACACGATACCGAGTGTTTTTCTTCTTTTTCAATAAAGGGGTCCCCAGTAGGTTTTTCGGGATGCGAGATTTTTAGTTGGAGCTCGGGATTCAGGATTTTAAAGCAAACCCAGGGCGAGATTCGGGATTGAAAGTAAGCGAGGGAGATGGGTTGCCAAAAACTAAACCGCGAAATTACGGGATTGCATAGGCCTTTGTCTTAAAGACAAACACAATCACCAGAGGTATCCGTAAACAAATGAACAATTATCTTACTCTGCTCTTGGGTGGTTTGCGTGACAACAGCAGACGCATTACCGAACCCTTTGGAAGTGCTCGCCATCACCCAGAAATAATACTCTGTGAGAGATTCCAGATCGGGTAAATACTTCGACGTAGTATTTCCAGCAAGGTAGACTATGGAGACTTTATCAGAGTTGATTGCGCGTGGATCCTTGACTGCCTTACTGTAGTGGAGACGGTATGCTCTTATGTTTCCATTTGGTTCTAAAGGGGGATCCCACAGTACACGAATTGTTTCTTTGAACACTGGAACAGCTCGAACGTTACTTGGAGGTCCGGGCTCTGCAAAGTAATTTTGTATGATTGAATGTCACTCCCCTAAAGGGTTAGTCTTTGATGAGCTGCTCCCCCAAAAATCACCCGGAAAACGCGGTCATAGACTGTTCACAGTTCCCTAAAGATCGTCGATATCGAGCGCTCACAGTCACCATGAGTTTTGAAATTTCGGAGTTTAAAGCGGTGGACCCCCGGGGGATGGACCGTCGCCTGCATGCTAAGAAGACATCTTTAAGGTAGACTTGGTCAAGATGGCCGCATGTAGCGTACGTTTTTCACGATCTTACTGAAAAATAGGGGAATGTGAACAGTTTAACGCAGTCAAATGTTCTCCCCCGTGGGTTACTTACACGGGCGTTTTCAGTACTCTAAAAACGATCAGTTGAGTTTCTTGTAACTCAATTTTGTGATTTAAAAAAACTGTCTGAAGCCTGATTGGGGTTCATTCTCTCCCCTACCTTCTCTGATAGAACAACGGGCAACTATTTTAACTTTTCCTTCCTCTTATAATAGATGCCTTTAGATTTTAGGACGAGGAAGACTAAGAGGGCGACATTTCAATTCCTCAATTCTAAGTAGTGTACGCGCGTGAAACAGCGTCATTTTGGCGGGAAAAGGTGATAGCTGTAGTCATTCTACTACGGCATCGTAGTGACAGAAAAAATTTATCAACGGTTAGAAGTTTTATCATTTTGCGATCGGGAGAGGGCTTAACACCCTTTAAGGCAAAAGGCAAATAACCGTGCTAACTTTTCATGTGAAAAAAAGTCGAGAAGACTTTCGCGGTGTAATTTTTTTTTTTGCGAAAACGCGAAAAAACTTAACGTTAAATATCGTCCTCATCCTCGAACCTAAAGGTTTCTAATACCCGGGGGGGGGAGTACTCCCTACAATGGCCTATTACGGAGGGGCTCCGCCCGAAAGGGGTTCCTTTTCAGACCTCAGGTATATGAAATGCAGTGACCGATCCAGGGGAGAGACCCAGGGTTCCCAGGCCCCCTTATCTCAGGGTCTAGACGACCCCCCCCCCCCCCCCTCTTATCTGGAGGTCTGGATCCGCCACTGAAATAGTAAGGATTATATGAAAGGTTAGGGAAACCTGTCATTTCAATCGTTAACAAAAAGGGCTAACAGATGGCTGTGAAAAAGCCGAGAAACCTTTCTACTTTTATGATTTATTCACATTTAAAAGATGGTTCATTTACAGCGGTTAAAAGGGATGCAAAGGGGTACTTTTTCTGTCAAAAATGGTATATTAAAGGGTAAGGGGTTGGACCTCGGGGTGGAGCCTCCCCGTATTATTATTTTTTTTTTTAGTACCCCCTGGATCTCTAATTTCTTTCTTCTTGGGAAAAAAATATCAATCAATCAATTAATAAAGGAAGAATCTTTAAAATCGAAGTACTTACTGTCTTCTTTTGTGAGTTCTACTTTCGGAACACTTGCCACGCCCACTCCCTTACGAGTGAAGGCCGCCACACTGATCCTGTATCTGGTAAACTTGCCCAGCTCTGTCAGAGTTACGTTTCTCGCATCAGAACCTCTGACTGTTCTGTTGAAGATTTTCTCTG
Organism: Porites rus; assembly: GCA_964035705.1. Taxonomy (NCBI): domain Eukaryota; kingdom Metazoa; phylum Cnidaria; class Anthozoa; order Scleractinia; family Poritidae; genus Porites; species Porites rus. The sequence continues at coordinate 6,036,885 of OZ038000.1, forward strand.
GTCTCTTAATGATGAAATAATATACTTTGTATCCCAGTAACCGGCCGTTGATTGCATTTGACGGGGGCTTACTCCAAGTAACTCTCATGCTTTGTGATGTGAGTACCATGATTCGGACGTCCTGGGGAGACTGACTGGGGACTGGTGATGAAAACGAAATAAACAACAGTTGACAACAGTTTAATTCTGCAGATAAAATATGGTTGGGTACACAGTGCCATTTCGTAATTTAAGCCCCCCACCACCTTATAAGTCCTTTCAGTTACAGGGCCATGTAAAGAGAAACTGAACGACATCTGATTATAAGCCCCCTCCCCCAGATACAAACCCATTCTAGCTTGTATTGGAATGAATTCGATTTGTTATGAGGCATGGAAGCTAAATTAACAACTAGTAAGTCCAAATTGTATTTTTCATCGCCACTGCTATAGGTGCTTTTTCTATTCCGATTTTAAGTCCCCTTGGGATGTAAGCCCTTCCGTTAGAAGCCCTCGTAAAACCCCTTACAAAGATGTACAAGCCCACGACCAGCAGCAATTTTCAGTGGCGGTAAGCTGCACAATACCATTTCCGTTAAGATTTGATTCCGAAAAAGGCGCGAATATTTTAAGTCCGAGACTGGTAGAGGGACAAAAGTAAATGCAAAAAAAACATTTACTTTTGTTTCATTTAAACCAGAATGAAAGGACCACCTCAAAATACAGTCCTCAATTTTCGGTTGGACTTTTCCTAATGATTAAACCTTTCATTTCTGCGTGATCCTGTCATACATACCATCCTCGAGAGTTCGAACTTCGATTTTCGTCTTTGACTTCGGGCTAACACCAGCCCTTGTGAACGCTTGAACCTCAATAACGTACAAAGAGTATGGTTCAAGGTCACGGATAGTGTAGCTTCTTCTGTCGCCTCCGTTCACCGTTATGTTTTTCCTCTTATAATGTCTATTATTTTGTTTGTGCACTACACAGTAGCCTCTGATTACGCCATTTCTGCTCTCCAAAGGTGGTGGCTGTGTTAAATGCAGAAATTTAAGGTTACATAAAGACCACGGAAGCCTACATGTCTAAAGCTTTACCCAGATATTCAATTCTTATTAGTTTCCTCATACCCCCTTGTGCCCTATAGCTCCCTCTCAAACACCAAACAATCTTTGATTTTATAGTATCGACCCTTAAACCCAGGGGTACTCCCTATAATGGCCTATACGGGAAGGCTTCACCCAAAAGGCCACTCCCCTTCAGACTTCAGGTATTGGAAAGGGTAGGGATTAACCCTGTTGAAGCATTGCCTATGTAAAGGCCCAAAAGAGCTAACAGATGCATTATATGGCCTTGAAAAAAGTCGAGAAAACGTTTTGATTTTATGATTTATTCATATTTCAAAGACAGTCTACTCGCAGCAGATAAAAGGGATGCAAAGTTCTAAACTCTGAAAGGGGTACCACTTTTCAACAGAATTCGAAGTTGTACGAAATAGGTATCTTTTCTGTCTAAAATGGATTTAAAAGTGTAAGGGGTTGGACTTCGGGGCGGAGCCTTCTCGTATAAGACTTTGTTGAGTACCCCCCGGGACTTAAATGACGATGCCGAGTCTCATACCCTTAGCTTGTCTCTTAGATCCAAATGAACCACAGATTCTGATGTTCAGTGAAAGATGTTCGATAGCTTTCTTACCTCCCAACGGACGAAGATATCCTTTGAAGACACCGCCGTTACGTTCGTGAGTTTAGGAGGCTCTGATGGCGCTACAAAAACAATGATATACCCGATAGTGGTAAGTTATGTATAAAAATTGGATATAACGTGATTTTCATTTTTAGAGCTAACGACCTTTTTATTGCCTTTGCATGAGTACTCTGATGGAACTTTAGAGTACTTTACAGTACAACTAGTGGGAATTAAACTAAAACTGAATGAAAGGTTGGCAATACGGCAAAGGGCTGATTAATTATAGGCCAGTATTTCGGCTAACAAAATTAGCCTTCCTCAGGGCCAGAGCTACAGTGAAGAAGAATACTATAACTGCCACTAAAATTTGAATTTAAATTTGCATGAGAGGTTATTGATAAACTAAAAATCAAAACAATAGATAACATGATAGATGGGTAAATAATTGTACAATAAAGCGGATTGATAAGGTACAGTTCAACTTTCGTCCAAGCGGCTTAAACCATCTGGTGAAAGAGTTTTCCCTCTACTTATGAAGTAAGCTTCTCTTGTTTTACGGCGTTACTTACTAAGTGTAGGTTGAATTTCAAGTGAAATAAGTTCTATGTCTGTGATGGAGTGGCCAGGTTACGTTGAAGTGCGAAGGGACTGCTGCTGTGGCGTTTGCATGGAGTGGGTTGTTTGTTGCCTGTCTATGTTCTTGAAAACGTTCACGGAGTGTGCGCTTAGTGCTACTAGTATACTAGAAATACGTATCTCGCAAACCCTCGCGTAACTAGGAGTTGCGCTTCATTAATAAAGAACTTAAAAGTTAAACCTTGAAAGTTCTCTAGCAGCTGCTAGAGAACGGACTAGAAACAACGCCCAGAAACATGAAAACAGTATTGACTTTGTTTTTGTTTTTGTCTGTACTAGCGGAATAACAAATAAACTAAAATTTAATTACATTCACTCTGGAAAAAAAGATTCTTTTAGAGGTGCCGTTACATATGCAGCACATACAAATGGTACAATGTAATCGTATATAATTAAACCATTTCTCTCTGGCAAAAAAGGAAGACGATTTTCTCGCTTTTGTACACACTTTAGAAACCCAAATATAGTGACGAAAATAGCCTGCGAACGGCAGACGTTTCTCCTCGCTCATCGCCGCTGAGAAACGTCCCTTAGCGGCGATGAGCGAAAAGAAACGTCTGCCGTTCGCAGGCTATGACGAAAAAAGACCGCTAAATATGAACGTAACGAGGGTCGATAATTTTGAATAAAAAATATGAACATAAACGGTGCCAAATTTCCTCACTTGCAGCCAAAGGCTGAATTACTGGGAACCAGAGAGGTGAGATCGGACTTTAGTAGGTAAAGGCGTAGTATACAACCACTTCAATCCATATTTGATCTCACCTTGATCACTTCGACCAATAGGGACCTTAAGCAACGAAGACAACGACGGCAGTGAAAACTTCGATAAAAAAAATGAATTTGCGTCCAGTTTCAAACTTAATCACGTCTATTTGGACCCGCTCAATATGTCAAATGCAGGCGACTTTTCCTGGAGTTGAATTCTTAAGGATTTTATTCAAGTTCAAAAAGAGGAAGGAAAATTCGTCGTCGTATGTCCACGTCCTCCATAAAACGTCAAATTAGGGGGTTTCACGTCGTAGTCGTGCAGTGGACGTCAAAGAAATGTACTAAGAAGCGTGATGCACGTGCAGAGCTGTTGTTTTGCTCATAAAACCAATTGTTTTTTGACGTTGCTGTTGTTGTCGTAGTCGTCATTGCTTAAGGTCCCTAACGATGGCACAAGTCAGATAGATTATGACACCAGGGTCTACATCCCGCTCCTCATTTCTTTTCTTTTCATCCCCTACAAGAGAGAATTACGCGACAGAGAGGAAAACGCCCAGTCTAGCCCTTGGGATATGTGAATTTCACCAAAGTTATTTTTAGACCAATTAAACGCTTGAAATTCATCGGAAGTTGGCCTCGGGAGAGGTCCGCAAACGTTTCTTCAGTGTTGTCAAGAGAGAATCCAACAGTCGCCATCACAAAATTCTGCATTGTTTGCTTTAAGGCAGTCGCGCGTGGACTTGATCGGCATGATGACGTTTCAAAAAATCGATTAAAATGAGCAGACGTCTCAGGAATTAGACATCCGTTTAATTACAACCTCTAAAAATAACATGAGTGAAATTCACATATGGCGGCCAACGCCCTAACATACCCTCTCTGTACGATTATTCTCTGTCGGTTCCCTACTACAGTCTTCTCTTCGAATTTCACGAGCTCTTTAACGTCCCCTTCCAAATGATGGTGAGGAGGAGGTGAGGAGGGTGAACGAAGGAGAGAGGGCCATCGGCTTAACGTTACAAGCATGCTGCACAGAGAAAAATCCTTACCCGCTTCACGAGTCGACGCTGTTATCACAGGGCTTGCGTCGCTCATTCCCACTTTGTTAGTCGCGTACACGCGTAAATCGTACGTAGACGCCGGACGTAGCTCGGTAACATCCAGCCCATTGTTCTGCACCTCTTTCTTGTCATTATCTCCCCAATCCGCGGTTTGGAGTTTGATTTCCACTGTGTACTTTGTGATTTGCGCGTTACCGTTGAACCTTGGTGTCCAAGTCACGTAGATAGAGCGCGCAGTTGTTCCTGAGACTTTCGGTTTAGACGGAGGAGATGGCCTTTCTAAAATGGATAAAAAAAAACCGAAATTTTGTTAATTTGGTCATGATCTACGTACATCTAGCATGTAATTTTGGGTTGACGCGTACTGTAAAAAAGCCAACTTTTTAGATTTTTCAGTTTTTGTTCGACTATCGTCTCTTGCCCACTTTTCACTATCTGAACGCCAGTTGAATATGTCTATGAGAAAAAAACTATTATTTAAAGCGCTGTACAAGGCGGAGAGAAAAGGCTGAAGTGCAACATTGTTAATACCTTGGGGAAAAATCAAAAGCGATTTTGAACTCCATTCGATAGGGTTTGTTCTAGGGAGAGTATTATAGAGAGAGTCAAGAGAAATGTCTGAAGAATGACAGAAACCCTCTCTTGGCGTCCGTTAAGAGCTGACCGCGTAACATATTCGCTCTGCTTTTTCAACCGGTTTTAAAAGTGTACAATACTGCGCACTGTACGTGAATCTTTATAAGACACAGCTAACAACAAAAATCTTACTTTGAACGGTGATTTGGAAACTCTCGCTGTGAGAACCAAAATGGTTCACAACCCTACAGGAGTACGTCTTGGTGTCCTCAAGCACAAGTTCTTTCACGACTAACATACTTGTAACCCTGTAGTATTTGTCTTTTGTAGACTTTGTAATGCTAACACGAGAGTTGCTTGACAATTCTTTTGTTTCGTTAAACCAGGTTAGTATAATTGGTAGATTGCCCACCGCAACGCAGTTGATTGTGACGTCAGAGGAAACCTTGGCTGATGTGTTCGCCGGCGCAGTAACAATGGTAGCTGGCACTGCTGGACAAACGAACGCACTAACATTATGAGGTGACGTTATCCCGGGAAGGAGAAGCTGATGTAACACATAACAATTTAGAAAGATAAAAGTACAGTGAAACCTGTATTAAGTAGACTTCATATTAGGCGAACAACCTGTATCAAGAGGACAAATAGCTTAGTATATTTGAAACGTATCGTCCCATACTTTAAGTAAAACGAATCTGTATCTAGCGGACACTGCTATTAAAGCGGGCATCAGGGAAGGAAGCGTCGGTGGCCACCTAATACAGGTTTCACTGTAATTTCATATCTTATATTGTTATATAAACACCAATAAAATACCAGGTGAGCTTTCGCGCGAAAACTTGGTATCTTCACGTGTGAAAATAACATGTTATCTTCACATGTGAAAATATCACCGTTGCTATGGCTAGATAATAAATCGCACCTTTCACACCAAAAATGAAATGGTTTGGTAGCTCATTGGTGTTTATATAATAAATAGAACATTACATGGGCGCTTGGAGATACGAAATTTCTCTTCTCGTGTTGAAAAAATGTTTTACTCGTTCGTCGCTGCGCTCACTCGTGAAATATTTTTCAACACTCGAAGAGAAATTTCGTATCTCCGCGTGGCCATGTCCGGCCATAATAACTAAAGTTGAACCTCTACACAACGGCCATCTTGGAGACAAGAAAGTCAGGCCGTTGTAGAGAGGTTTAAGCAACAGTCAATATATGGAATTTCCGCCAAAACAAGCAGCCGTTGTAGAGAGGTGGCCTTTGTGGAGATTGTCTGTATTACCTTCAATTCTCTCTGAGACAAACTCCGTTGTGTCCGCACATTAAGTCTCCTTATTACATGGCTGAGTCCGCGGGCGGGCGGCATGAAGCGAATCCTGCGTTCTGATTGGCAACCCGAGCGATGATTCTTAATACCTCGATACTTCTCTAAGATGCCCGCTTGGGATTTCCCGCGTTGGTTCGGCAAGGAAAATTTTACCTTTTGTCCGTGCAATAACTCCATTGTTGACTAACCTTGTTTGGTCAAGGTGGCTGGATATTGAGCTCGTTCTTTTTTGCCTTTTTATTGACCTCGTCGTGGGTCTATCAAAACGCAAAAAGAACCTTAGCTAATAGGGACCTTAAGATAACACGACGGCGACGGCAACGAGAACGTCATAAAAAGCAACAGGTTTAATAAGCAAAGCAACAACTTTGCACGTCCATCACACTTTTTATACATTTTTTTTTTTGCCGTTTTTGCACAACTACGCGTAAAATGCCTAATATCATGTTTTATACAAGCAACGACGAGATTTTCTTTCTCTGGCTTAACTTGGATAGGCTCTTAGAGGGGTGTGAATAGGCAAACGGATCGGCGGATTTTGAAAATATTTTTGCCCGCATTTCGGATTCAAAGTGAGATTTTAACGGGTTTCCGGATCCTGCAATTGAAGCGGATTGCGGATTCATCTATTTTTTGTGCCCCAATTTTGGACTTTGCATGTAATTTAAATATTTTTGCCCGAATTTCGGATTCTGGGCGAAAATGGAAGGGCGGATTTGGTTAATAAATCATAACGGATCGGCAGATTTGCATACCCCTATTGAACCCCCTCCTCTTAGGAATTCAACTACAGGTGAGTTCGCGTACATTCGACAAAGTAAGCGACATGGAATAATCGCGTTCAAGATTGAAAAACCGCGAATTCACTTTTTAAGCGTCATTTACCCGCCGTCGCTGTCCTCGCATCTTAAGGATCCCTATTATCCAACCATCTTCACTTTCCGCCAGGTCAATCACTGCGCATGTTTCTTCCCAAAGAAAAGGACCGAATGATAGCGCAGCATGGAGAAACACAAGATGTCTGTTTTTGAAGTAGGGATTTTCCCAACAGAGATTCTCATTAAGAGAGAGTTCAATGTATATTGATAACTGACCTTAACTAGCTATTAATGACAATTATTATTCGTTTAAAATTTGACAACGACTAGACAACGGTGTCATTGAATTTTCTGTTTTAAAATACTGGTATTGACCCTACACGATTTTGTTACCCAGAAAAAAATACTAACAACTTCATACCGTGAACTTTAAGCTGTACTTGTCGGTTCACTACCACATCACTGACACCATTAGCGCCCGTGCACAAATACGTCCCATCGTCTTCATCGCTTGCGTTACTGATCACCAGGGTTCCGTTGACCAGTTTTTCAAAACGAGGCTTTTCCAGGGGGACTGGGACAAACCGCCCTCCCACTGACTTCTTGCTCCAGTCAATACGCGCAGGTGGTGTCCCGGATGTTAAGCATGTCAAGGAAGTCGTGAAGGTTTTCAGTACTTGTTTGTCCTCAGGTTCTTGGATGAATTTAGGCGGCTCTAAGAATGAAAAAGGTCTTTTAACGAAACACGCAGAGTGGCACAGGATCAGCTTTGAGGGCCCATTAGGGACAAAACCAAGTGCCGGCAAGAGAGGATGAGTTTATCCCCCCATATAGGCCATATCCCCATCTTACCCCCTCTTAAGCTATTTTTAGACTGTGTCGATTTCCCCCCAGGTAATGTTACCTCGCGCGTCTCGTGAAAGATTTGTGAGAAGGAAAATTCCAAAACGCTAATGAATGGGTAAAAAAAGCTACCTCTTTTTCTCCTTACAGACTCCGTTATGAGGTTTTTTCTCACTCAGGAACCCGTGAGTAGTAAAGTAACAAACTACTGAAAAGGGTAACCTCTCATGCATTTTTTTAGAAGTTGGGCGGAAAGAGGGTTGCCTCACGGTCAGCCTAGACAAAGTCCAGTTGAATTTGACTCTTTTCTACAATAGAGATTAAGCACCGCGATTTTTTTCCCCCGTGAAAGGCAGAGGGACAAGTGACCTGACTTTTCCCGCGTTTGGCGTTTGCCGGCCGCCGTTTCAAAGCGAGGAAAACATTTTCATGTTTGAAGGAAACGCGAAAACGTGAGCTAGTATTTGCAGCCCGTTTGTATCGATTATTTCTTCATTTTGATCACTTGTTTCTATTTACTATCCTTCTTCCACATGTACTGTTTGTACAGCTAAAAGAGTTTCAAATTCGAGCGAAAAAACATGACAACTTCTCTCATTTTTTTTCCGGTCACAGTGAATGGCTACCGAGAACACTTTCCGTGCAGTATACGTATTTCACTTTGTTTAAAAGAGTCTTAAAAGAAAAATTGAGAAATATGGAAACATTTAGGTAATACCTAGTTACTTTCCAAATGTTTTAGACAATTTGTGTACATAGTTTTCAGTTCTGTAGTGTCGACGGAAAGCTTAAACAAACAAACACAGCGGACGAAACGGCAAACTACAAACGGTTAGCTGACGTTCGGCGTTCATCCTTTGCTAGGTAATTAATGTGACTAAAATCATCGGCCCTTTACGCTATCGGAAACATCTGCCCCTTGGTAGCAATTGTTAACGTTACACAGATACACTGAGAAACGTCAGAGGTTAAAGAAAATGAAATTTTAAGTGATTAGACAAGTTGACCTTGTGCCCTTCGCCGTTAATTTGTAAGAACCACATACTCACCATAGACAACCATCTCCTTGGAGACACTTACTGTCCCAGCCTCGTTACTGGCGATACAAGTGTACGTTCCAGAGTCTGTGGCGGTCAGACGCTGTTTCTGAAGAATGCTCATACTTCCGGGCAACTTAGTGATGCTGAATGTATCGCTAAGAGGAAGACCATCTTTCAGCCACATAGCACTAAAACGCACGTGGCATGTGAGTGTCCCCGCTTTGCCTTCGTGCCAGTGCTGTGCGGTTATCTTAGGTTCTGGGAGCTCTGTAAATATAGGGGAGGGTTAAAGGAGGTTGCCAGTTTTTTTAATCAAAAATAAGCTAAAGCATGAACCATTAAGTCAAAAACGAAATTATAGGCATTCTAAAATGATTTAGAGCATTCTATAGTTTTCGGGTCCAGTTTTAAGGCCTAAAACGATGAAAAAATATGAAAAAAATGCTTAACCTGCTTTTTGCCTAAGAACTGCTTTTGGTTTCTAGTTCGTCTATAGCATTCTTTTTGTATACGTTTTATTTTTTAAATCACGAAGGAACAATCATTTTGCCTTGGATGATGAGGGTAATATCATCAAAAATTTGGACAGCACTAGCTTTAACACCTTTATTCATCCCGTTAAAAAGGCCTTTGGCACAGTTGGCTTGCTCAAATAATGAACATGTTCGATATCCTCCACTTTCCAGCTTTGTTAGAGGCTCTTTTCTTCAGCTTTTAGTTCGTGCCCAAATGAAGCAAAAAATTGTGTGAAAACGGCTTGCGTAAAGGTTTTTACAACGATCTTTAAGAAGCAAGCCACGTTTACATTTACACGTACGTGAAATTTGTTCGCAGGTCGATTAGCGCTTAACCCAGGGTTAAATTTAACCACGGTTTCTTTTTCTTTTGTTCAAAAGCCTGATTTTCTCGGATAATTTTCTCTGTTATTTTTGAGAGCATACAATCATCAACTTAATGATAAAAAGAATTAAACTGAATTTACCTTTTAAGCTTTCATATCTGAATTCAAATTTCGCACTAACCCTGGGTTATCTTGAGTCAGCTTTGAAAAACCCGGCCCAGGAATGTTTTCAAATCAGTACTCGTTTTCAAATCGCGACTGCGCAAGCGCAAAGTTCGGCTTAAAAAGTGGTCTCTTGTGAAAAGCTGTAACCTTTCACTGTTATTTTCTGCAATATTTTAGGATAGAAAGTAAGATGAATAAACTAACATTATATCTCAACTTACCATAAACAATAACTTCCACAATGCGTTCCTCTACTTTATTACTACCAGCCGCTGAACACTTGTACCGACCGGCGTCCCCGGGTTGTACACTGGAGAAATGAAGGGTGTTATCAGCAGAGACGGATTGCCGGTGGTTAAACGGAATGTTGACTCCATCTTTAGACCACGTGACAGTTGGAAATGGGTAGCCTTTTGCTACACATGGCAGTTGAAAAGGTTGCCCTTTTGTCGCGTTTGCTTCCGTGGGAATTGAGGTAATGTTTAATGTGCCTGTCGAAATACAAAGAGATAAAATAATTAATTGTTAAATATCTTACTATCCACTGTCACCAGGGCTTTTCAGGGATAATTTACAACACTGGTTGGGGGACATATGATGCAGTTTATAAGTAATGAAGTAATGCGTAGTGATGCCCCCTATGTGAATTTGAGATAGACCACCACACCGGGAACTATGTCCAGTATGTGGGTTTTTAAACGTTCCACTGAATTTGTTATATGTGCGAGGGTTGTGAGACAGGGCCTACGGTTTATCGGTCTTATCCGAGAAGACAAAATTTTGACCGGTTTCTTATCATGATTACCAATCGTCCCCAAAAATGAGTCATAAACTTGAGCCGGTCTCAAAATACCCAAGGGAGAAGTAACCGGCTCGAAACCGGTCCGAAAACCTCACTCTTTACTTACCATTTATGTAGACACGAATTACTTGCGAAGTGCAGTTTCCAATATTGCATGCGACACACTTATATTCTCCAGTTTTCTCTACTGTAATTTTATCTACGCTAATGGTACTCCGTGTTCCTTGATCTCCCGGCTGCCCTCCGTCGGTAATCCGCATTTGACTTATGGTATATCCATTCCCATCATGGAGCCGTACGCCATCTAGGTACCACCTTATTTCACGGCGACCTTGGCTGTAGGCTCGGCACCATTCATTGAGACTTTGTCCTTGCTGGAGAATGACCTGATGCGTGTCCGCACTGGATATGACTGTAGGATTATGTTCTGGTAAGAAATAATAACAAAAACTAATTGTGTGAGTTACTAGATCGTAGCCAGTCATGAGACTAATAAACAATTTCAGCTAAGGTTACAAAATCAATCAAGAATGCTCCGAAGAAAGAGATTAACCTCCACTGAAACTGCATGTTACCCTGCGAGCATGGGTTTCTCTGATTCATGGCTTTTAGCGTTTACGAAGTCGTTTGCGTCGCTTGTTTAATAGTCGCGTAGTTGGCTTGGGGGCGTATAAAACAAAGCAACTACGCGACTGACAAGCGACGCGAACGTTTTCGTAAACGTTAAAAGCCATGCAAGAGAGAAATCTCTGCTCGCAGGGTGCCGCAAGTTCGATTTTAAAGCTAACGTTCAGAAAACGTGACCATTTTCCTGGTACGTACTCCAGAAGACACATTACTGAGCTATGTAACGTATTGACATATCAAGTGAATGGCCAAAGCAAAACGATCTTTGACCTAACTCTATTTAAAAATTATTTCTTAGCCCTGGTTTTACAGTATAATACTGTATAAAACTAGCGGAAAACTTAATAGCAACATGTGGCAAGCAACACTGGACCCTACAAACAACCTGAGCATTCCGGAAACCGGGAATTTTTTGCTTGTGAATCTGGAATCCTGCTGGCTTTGGAGTCCGGAATACAGTTCAAACACACAGGAATCCCACTACCGATTTGAATTCGGAATTCAAGTATCACTGACAAAGAATCTAAAATCCACAGCATGGAATCCAGAATCTTAGACTGTGATGAATTTCCAAACAGGGGCGTAGCCAGGAGTTTTCAAAGGGGGGATCACAGCAGGGACACCATCCAGGGATTGCCGACTATATATGGTTTATACCGCTGCTCTCCCTCCTGTATCAGCGGGCTCAGTCGTATTATCGCGGCATAAAGGCCCATATTAACTAAAGACAAGAGCCGTTGACGAAAATACTTTACAAAAAAACAAATTTTAGAAAAGTGGGCTTTTCAAAAATGGCTTTTACGGCCAAGATATTGTCATGACCTTTTCGCCACCTGAATATTTTAGGTTGTTTGCTCAAGAGAAGGCCTACTAAGGGGGGGTCACGGGCACCCCAGGACCCCCCCCCCCCTAGCTACGCCCCTGACAAACATTGCACACGTCATACCTGCAGTGATGAGCATAGCGCTGCTCTGTATTACATTCAGACCGTTGTCAGCAACGCACTGATACAAGCCAAGGTCTTTGCTGTAGATGACAGCAAACTCCAGTCCATTGGGTTTGATACTTATTCTGTCATTATCAGTGAATTTTTTTCCATTCTGCAACCAGGTGATGCTGGGTTTTGGTTCACCCGTCACCTCGCACGTCATGACGTAACCTGACGTTGACGTCACTGTGGTGACTTTTCTCTGGGGTCTAATCAGGAATCTCAAAGGAACTAGGGAAAAACATTCAAAAGAGATCATTTAGAACTATGAGGCTGAAAATCAAAAAGCTCTTAGCTGCGTATTTTACCGTATTCCTTGCTATTTTTTTTTCTCTGCGTTTTCAAAAAAATACTATTTGTAGCCTCGGTAGCCTACTGACAAACACTTTCTTGTGATACTTTCTGTTGTGCTTTAAAAGGTGGCTCTACTCGTTTGAGTCTGTCGATGAAATCCGAAAGTGTGACCATTCAAGTGAAAGCTATTCACGGTATTTTCCTGTGGCTCTGTTTATTATGTTGTAAAAGGTGATTCTCGCTTTTTGATTCTGTGGATAGAATCTTAAGAAATCATGCAGTGTCACTGAAGTGAAAGCTACTGAGTAGTTCTTTCCTGTAGTTCCCATTTGTAATGCTATACAAGATGACGCTGACTTTTGTGCAAAAAGCAAATCCTAAATTGCAACCAATCAAATTAAGGCTGGCGTGTGCAGCACTCCTCGCCGTACTGTTTATTATGCTGTACAGTGACAATATGATTCAAAATTTTGAGGTCGTGGATATATTTCTAGGGTGCGATCATTGAGTCTGGACGAGATCCTAGAGTGATAAAGCTCTACTGAGTAATACTTTCCCTTTTGTTCTTTTTTGCCATACGGGGTGATTCTAATATGTCAGTTCCGCGATGAAATTGAAACCATGTGATCCCCATGTTTTCTTGCACTAACCTCGAACAGAAAGAGCTATAGACAAGGTGACGGTACCCAAACTGTTTTTTACTTCGCACTCGTACAGTCCCTGATCCTCGAATTTTGTCTGCTCGATACGAAGACTCCCTCCAGCAAACCTCGAGAAGCGGTGTCCCATTTGAATAGCTACGCCATCCTTCTTCCAGCTATACTCCTCAACCGCTGGCACAGGGTACCCTTCAGCCGAGCACTGTAGTTCGCTGACGTTGCCCTCAAAGACAGTAATATTAAACGCTTTGTTCAGTATCCTGGGTGAAGAGGACCTTTTCTCTACAGCGAGCAAAAGAAACATGGTTCGCAATGCGTAAGTATGTGTGTAACTTGTATTATGTTCCCGCGCGGCGAGGACATCTGTAGGGGGGAAGCCCCGTTTCGGGGAGGAGGGGGTACCCTCAGTCCTGAGATATATAAATTGATGGTAACTTTCACGTTTTGGTATATGAAAAGGTAATGAAATCTGTCTCTTACGTATTTAAAAGAGACTTTCAGTAAAATATTTCGAAAAGACTAACCTCATAGCTCTATCACTTTAATATTCTTGCTCTCCCGAAATATTGTTTATTTATTTTATTCCAAGGTTTAGGAAAGGGATGCAGTGTTCCAGTTTAGAAAGTATGTGCAACGGGCACCATTTTTCCATGGAATGAAGACGAAAAGGGTAGCTTTTCTTCAATATATTTATGGCGAGAGAATGGATCCAAAAGGATCGTTCTCCGTATACAACTTTGTCGAGTAACCACTCACACCCCACCCCTCCGGGGTTATGGTCAGCCATTAATCTACAATAATCGCTATTTATACTGTGGTTTTGCAACCAGCGTCCAATCTCGTAAAACATGTACAACCATATTAAAGTTCGATCGAGCTGTCAGTTAATCAAGACTTGGACTTTCCACGACTACTACGTATGAAGTCAAGTTTTGTTTTCAAGAATTATAAATAATTTTATTTTAGCCCCGTTCAGTTTCGTGAATTGTTCATATGGCAGTCATTAAGCGTTCAGTGACAGGTGGATTACGTACCTCGCAAAGACACTTTGGCTGGGTTACTGACGCGCCTCTCTCCCGTCAAAATGTTCGCCGTGGTGCAGTAAAATAAGCTCTTAGTGTCAGCATCATTAACATTTGTGATAACCAAGTCACCAGAAGGCATGAGGAAGTACCTGCCCCCCAAGGTGAGCCTGCCATCACTATCATCATCCCAAGAAACTACACGCACATAATCACGAGCACGCTCTGATATTACACTCTTTATTACGGCGGTGTTTCCACTAATCACTAAGCTATCTTGGGCGTATACCATGTATGGTTGAACAATTACTGACATTGAAAAAATGAAAAATAAAAGTCATTTGATTAACACTTGTCGATTATAGTTATCAATCGGCTGGTTTGTTTTACTTGTCCATAAATTTTATGCATTAATGCGGTCAAACATATAAGTTAAGATCCTTGCTTTACGATGGTAACTCGTAACAGTACTGATTAGACTGAAACCTGAAGCCGACGCTGTGGCGGATCTAGGGGGACGGTACGGGGGGTGTGCAGCCCACACCCACCCTCTGAGATGACCTGCGGCTTTCTAATACAACTGGTATTCTGGAAAAAAAACTATGTGGTTTATCGGTGTTGAAGTAAAACATGAGACGAGGTTGAAGAATTCATGTTAAACCCCGTGAAAAGTGGTAGTTAAGCACGTCACGTCACCAGTCAGTTATGCCATTCCTTAGTGGTGCAACCCCTACAAAGAGAAATCCTGGATCCGCCCCAGCGAAGGTGCGCTATTTCCCACCCTCCCCCCCCCCCCTCCCCACCCACTTCTCTCTCTCCATATCAGGTGCTCCGTTGTACTGTAGTCACACATGGAAATCAAACTCCCTTACTCTCGTACAGAAGGCAGCTCACTAACCGACTGGGCTAATCCTTGCCCCTCCAAAACCGCTAATTGAGTGATTAATCGACCTAATATTGCTTTTCTTTTCACACCCATTTTGCAAAGTGGAACATGAAGTAAGATGAGCACTAAAATTATTAAAATTTCTCTCTCCCTTCCCTCTTCCTACCTGCGCGAAGCCTGGCAATCCTGCTAGCAATCGTTCCAACGCTGTTATTTGCGATGCACTGATAATCCGCTCTGTGTACCGAAGGGTTGAAACTACTTTCCGAAAAGGCGGGAAAAAATAGCGAGCCGTTACGCAAGATGTGGCGCACTCTAGTTATGTTACCGCTGACCAAAAGACCTGAGCGCGCGATCTGCCACCTGATCGTAGCTGTTGGTCTGTGTTCGACTTTACAATTGAGTATCGCAGAACGATTATGCGCAAACTGGATATCCGCTGGCTCTTCTAAAAACCGCAAAGCCCAGGGGAATTCTCCTGCAGAGGAAAGAGCGACAAAAAACTTGGACTAAGGAAAAGGAATAAAAGGCTCACAGAATTTATTCGTTAACAAACCAATTTAATTTTTTTTTATGTTCTAAAGTTTATTCTGTTCAGAACTGTACGTCCATTTTCCGAAGTTATGGAAGACTTTTCACTTAAAGGATTTACACATTATTAACATAATATCGATTACTCAATATGACAACTCGTCTTCTTTTCGTGATAATCTTTGCAAATCCACACGAAATAAAAAACGTTTTTTGCTGTTGTCGGACTCGGCACTACACTGAAAAAGTAGGCACAAAATTGCAAGTGTAAGACGCCAGCTCCTTTAAAACACGCCAACAAGAATAAAGTTTAATCAGAGTTTGAATTTGGTTGCCGCCCACCATCTCACGTGACTTCGCTACAACTTTGACCAATCAGAAGGTAGAATTTTGTTGACGCCACTGCTGGGGCTACGACCAAGGTGTGTATACGACGCATAAATCTGAGAGTTTAATTTCCCATTAAAAAGCCACGTCATCAAGGAGATAAAACGGAAACAGTGCCTCTTTAACAGCTCATTTACAACCTAAAAGATACTCAAATAGTTCCGTTTGAATAAACAATTCGAAGGTTGTTAGTCAATACACGTTGTTTATTGTGAACACTGACGGGCTATGGTTAACTGAAAATCGGTACCTGTAGACTGGCCCGCGCGTGCGCAGAAAGAACGACACGCCGCGATATGAGATCAATTCTTCAAGGAATCAAGTTTATTTTACAAGCTTTTCTCGTGTTCTCCTGCAACATCCCGAGTGGGTTAGCGCGCCGGTAAACCCATAGAAAGTGTAGTCTATTGCTTTTATAAAATAGAGCGATTTTCGTATGACCTTGAAATGAAAACGCGCGAACAAAACAAAAACAACAAACGAACAGAAATAGAACGATTTGATTGGTTTTTCGAACCGGACACAAACTCGTGTGGCTTTTGCTTGGTTAAGCGAACGCTCGGGTGAAAAAACTTCATGCCCGAGAACTTTCTAGAAATCAAACGATACTTCGCTTTGACGTCATACTGCAACACTATTAGCCAATCGAACAATTCCTTCTGTTTATTAGGGTTTTCTTTGGCGGGAAAACGAAGAGTTCATGTTTCGATCTTTTCATCCATTGGCTAATAAAACAAATAACGAACACTTGCCTAAACCATTTTTTAAGGTCATTCGAAAATCGCTCTAACTTTTATTAGTTTCCTATGACTTTACCGGTATAATAAACCACAGGTTTTTAACCAATCAGAACGCGCTTACTATCTCAGTTATTTTATAAAATGGTATACGTATGCACTTTATTCCTGCAAGATTGGATTTTCGTAAAAGATTGCATCGGGTCACATGAGAGATGAGTTTTTGAACAACGAATGAGGCCTTGCTAAATTTCTCTTTTCCATGCAAAGGAGCTTAATTTCAATCCCTAACATTTCAAAGTCCTATTCACAATATTTTTCCATTGAGGGTAAAACATTTCTCGCAGGGCAAAATAGAGATACAGTACTATTAAAAGACTAAGCTGAAACGTCAGCTGCAGTATGTAAAGATAAATATTTCGTAAGAAAGCAGGGAAAACAGCTTAGCGTTACTTGGTTCTTCTTGGGAGTTCCATATTTTCCCCTATCAAATACTGACTGTACAAACTGACTCTGTAACATAGAATATCATATTAAATAGCCTACCTTTTAGTTCTTGAAAAGATCTTTAATATCAATTATTTCGCGCAGGCTTATATTTTTTCACGAATTTTTTGCATGACATTATGTCAAATTTAATGACTGCCATTCAGAAAATTAGTCAAAAATTTTTACGATAAGTGACGTGTTTCTCGGTCAATACGCAACTGCCTAAAGGACGGCATCGCGCCAATGGTCGTAGATTTTGCTTTCCCTCATTGCGAAAATACGGAACATTTTTTATGATTTTGTACTAGAGGAATCACTGAAAAACGTTTGTATAAAGATCTATCCGAATCAATTTACCTTGTTATGTGATACTGCAGTAAGCCACTCGGAAGCTTTCTAATGGAAAGAGAATTACTCCCACGCAACTCCCCTATCGAAGATTTTAAAACTGATTTTATAGACCACTATGTTCCATTCTGAATATAAGTTAACTACAGAAGAAGAGAAGACATTTTAAGGATAAAAGTATGGCATGAAACAAACAATAACAACGTTGCAAGAAAAACTTAATATTGCATCATACTTCTGTTGTTCATAGCAAAGGAAAACGAGGGAAAAAGAAGAAAACGTCGTATTTAAGTGTCTATGGAAAACTAAAAGTAACATATTCTGTTCAAAATATCCGTTCTTTAAAAAAATGAAAATATTCCGTGCTTAGCTATGGTGTTTACTGAACAGGATAAATAAAAAGCAGGTCATTTTAACGACTTTCCGTGACTGATATTAAACATTCACAACTTGTACGTAATTGAAAATTGTTCCTGATCACGCGAGGTATAAAAAACATGCATACACTCGTTGTATTTCCTACGTTTTTACTGTTCTACTCAAACATTATTTTTGGTGTGTGTTTCGAACAGACTTCCTCTGAAATTTTGAATTTCATACCACTGTTTATAAGCAACTCAAAAGTGCTGACACATCAGAAAATAAAGATGAAAAATGATTTCATATAAATCACTTGTCCGTGATAACTGGAATTTCTTTTTCTGTCTGAAAAATTTTTCCACGAGCTAAGTATAAACTTGATTTTAGGTCGTATAAGGTAGAGGTTCACAAAAACAACTTAAAGTCTCTTCCGTTTTTAGATTGCTTAAACATGTACATACATTATTTCAGGTCAGTACGTAGTATTGCTTTTAAAGCGCTTGAAGTTTCGAATCAGTCTTCGTTGTGTTGGTGTAGAATGTCTATTACCCTCCATAGTAATTTTTTCTTTTGTTCTGGACAGTTAACATCACACCCTAAAGAATGACGTTCGTTTCCACTAAAGTTCTAAAGCAGGATCACTCTTTTTCTGCAGTGATTCCTATGTTACCGGTTTTCATTTTCGTTACCTTGCTACACAGTCAGGTGATCTAACTTTTGAGCACGTGGATAAAATCCCAAAGTTGGTGACCATTTAAATCAAAGACACTGAGCAGTACTTTCCTGTGGTACTGTTTATTACACTGTACAAGGTGGTCCCTAACTTTTAATTCTGTGGATGAAATCATTAAGTGTGATCATTCAGATCAGTGAAAGCTACTGAGGAGTACTTTGCTGTAGTACTGTTTATTATAGCTTATTATGCTGTACAAGGTAGTTCTTACTTTAAAGTTTGTGGGTGAAATTTTAACGAGTGACCACTCAAATGAAAGCTTTTGAGCAGTACTTTTCTGTGGTGCTAAGAGCTCACTGATTTAGAAGTAACGATCCGTACACAGTTCAGACTTCCGAGTCAGTGAATGAATCCCAACTGATCCAAGGGGTGTAGGCCATTTCACTAAAGACGGGAGATATTCAGCAGTATCTCTCTATAGGTGCTACCAGCTAATCATGCTGTACAAGCTAGTAATCTAACTTCTGAATCTTAACATGAAACCCGTGACACCGAACGATGCTTTCATTTGGTGCTGTCGTTTCTACTGTTGCAAATTAGAAATGACTGTAACTTTCAGAGCCTTAGGTATGCAAAACCTTACAATGTCCATGTAAATGAAGCTCCCAACACTGTTTTTCATGCTACAAAGTTTGCCTTTTGATTATAGGACGTCAAGACTGTTTCTAAATCTGATTTTGATGGTCCTGAATTTTTCCTTGTGCAGCATGCGATCTGCTGTACAAGGTGGTTCTAACTTTTACCGGGTGTGTATGTGTCTGTGGGCGTGAAATCCTGAATCTTGACAAATTAAATGAAAGTGACTACACATGAGCACTTGATTCCTGGGGTGATGTTGGTTGCTCTGAATAATAATTTCTTGTGTTATACTATTTGCGATATACTTTTGAATGAATCCCTTAAGCGAGTATAATCTCACGAACACTCCTTTCCTCAATGATTTCATTTGTGACCACGAACTGGCATTTTCTTACGTTTGTCTTTCAACCTTCTGAGTTAAAGTGTTTCATCTATTAACTTGATCAGTTTTTCGGGTATATTCTGCGACTATGGTGTTTCGGTCAAAAACTCGACGTAAAACAATTCCATTTGACGACAAGTTAACTTTCTTAAATTGATTCGCCGAAAAACAAGAATTCATCTCTCTGAAGGCATGCATAGAGATCGTACCAGAAAGCAGGATTTACACACAAGAACAGTAGACACAGTAGTAACACTTAGTTGTGACGCAAACCCCGGGCAATTTTTGGAGAGGCAAACATTTTGTCTCAAATCCATATCTTTTTGAAGAAAGCACTCATATCATTCGGCGTTAATAAAGGAAAATTTCTAAAAGATAATCATGATTTTTATTCCGCTATCATAATCTTCGGATAAAAAAATTGGAGGCCTCGATAACAATTACATGGACTTTGAACGTGGTTTCAGTAATACAATTTACTTACACACTAAGAACTGACAAAAAGGCAGGCAGGTTGCTAAACGTTTTCTTTTTAAATCACACACTGTGGAATATTTTGTTTCCAACTCATAACTATTTTTCTGGGAAGCCCAAAAATCGAATTTCAAAGAATAATTTTCCATGAGGCACTTTTTGCTTTTTTCGATAGTGACCACAGAAACAAGTTCCATATACACTGCCGCTTAATACTTTTTGTAAACTTGCTTTGTTTTGTATTAAGGGAGTTTACATTCATGTTTTTCATAGCAATATGTACGCTTCGACCTTTTCATGATTTTTGACTAACAATAATTATTTAAAGGTTGAACTGTGGTGTATTCGCGACATGTGATAAAAAATAAAATGCGTAAAGCCGATTTTTTTTTTTACTACTTTGATATCCTTGACAGTGAGTCGTTCGAGATAAATCAATTACTCGCAACATTGTAAGGCTTATGGTCTTCACGGTGATATAGCTTTAAAATCATGATGTCTTTTGCTGTGAGGCAAGACTTATCTAAAGAAACCATAATTATCTAAAAGACGACTTTCTGAATATAAACCCATAGCCGCAAAGCGCATCTGAAACGATAAAACCTGTCTTCTTATACTGATGGACTGTAAAAAAAAAAACAAGTGTTTTATAAATCAGTTATCTATGAATATTTCGCCTTCGGTAAGCTGGCCGCGTTCAGGGTATATAAATCATAATCAGCTTGTTATCTGATCAGAAAAGGTGAAATTAATGGACCTATAGAACACCTGCACTTTAAGAATGAAACATAGCCAACGTGGTTTTGTTTTTCGCATTGTTGTGGTTGAATTCGAGCAAGAAGAAATTTGGATAATCCGACAATAAATTGCAAATTATTACAACAATGTTGCCGCAATAAGAACAATTTACGAGGAGTTTCAGAAGTCTTCGTTTTAACTGGACAGATCGGCAAAAGGTGTCGGTAATATGTATCTTATAGTCAAGCCAGGGGCATGAGCCGTATTAACTTCAAGAAATACTCACTGTTATAAAATATTTTAAAACAGTGATCCTCGGTTGTAAGGCTTTACTTGAGAATCAAAACCGCAGTGACATTGCTGAACAGTAGTAAATTTTAACGGAGTGTTCCCTGGTTTGTTTGAAGCTGTCATATAAAAATATTTTAAAAATAATCGTGTGCATAACAAAACCTTTGGACAATGTTACAATAAAAACATTCCTCTCATTTGGTTGGTCTCGGCTGACTCGGAAACCCCTCCTTAGATTGAAAACAAAATTGCCGATATAAGCAGCTTTTGCACCTTCTTTCCAAGTTTTTAAGAAACCTAAAAAAATTGGTCGAGTGTATGAAAAAGTACCAAAAGATGTGAAAAGTGATAAAAAAAATCAGACAAAACCCAATCAAATAGAGCCAGTAAAAACACTGGAAACATTGTCGAGGTTTCACATTTCTCCCAAGCAGATTCGATTCGATTTTGCAAGAGTACTACAGTCGCTCAACAGATGTTGTGAAAAATTATAAATAAAATGAGCGGCCTGCTTGTAGGAAAAAAGGCTAAATGGCCTTTAAAAAATTGATTTTTTACAGCGTGTAAAAAATCACGCCTGTTTGCACCTGTGGCACAGTTTCCTGACTGATAGTTCTCTTGTAGTACGTGACGGTCATGTTTAGTTCTTAGCAGCACAATATTACAAGTTGTGAGAGACTCACTGGTTTTACAAGAATACAAAACACCTTATGGCTGTAAGCTAATAAAAAAATTACTCCGTAAATGAGTAATTCGAGGGCGGAATATAACGACATAATATTCACCATTGTTATATTGTGAAATGGTTGTAAGTAGTCTTGGATTAAAGGCAATTTCAAGTTCAACATTTTACGCAGATTAATCAGGTACATTTCCTAACTTTTTTGCCCTCGCATTTCGTATTTTTTTAGAACATTCACTGATTACTTCGGCAGACAACCAATATTTTTTCTTTGAAGATAAAGTCTGAATTTGTAATTTTCCATTTATTATCCCATACGCAAGCTTTTGATGTTTAAGTGAAAGTCAGTTGCATTCGTAAGACCATCTGAGTAAAAGCAAGTAGGCAGTTATGAGACGATTTAAAATATTTTGTTTAATGTGCTTGAATTATAGTCATGATCTTGGTTAACAAATGAACCCCGAAAACTAGCGCAAGACCGGGCTGTTGCGAATATAGTAGTACCACAAAGCTAGCTTCAATTAACCTTTCCCTTGAAAAAATTGAGTGAAATGTGACAGCTTAGGCAGTCATTTCCATTGAAGCCTTTTTGAAATATTCCGACATGTTTAAACTGAATATCGATCTTAAATAAATAAGAAAAATTGCAGGCATTTATTCATGCAAAAAAGGCCTTCACTGGGCCGTGCTGTCAGTTGATTAAAACATGTGCATTTGACCCATCATGGAAATTATAATATCGCACCGTAGCAAGATTTAAAAACGAAAAATGTACAATTAAATTTGAGTTTCGGTCAGAGTTTTGGCCTTGCAGTTGGTCTCTTTTCCTGCTGCTTTATAATTGAAGATATCTTTTATCATTCCATTATTTCACTCTACGCGAGAGTAAACAGATTAAATGCACGGACAATGTTAATCGAAAGACTCAAACCTGCTTCCTTGAAGGAAGCAAAAGCTTGGAAATGCCTATTGCAAAAACCTTTCCTCCGAAATAGTTCTAAAATTTATTGCAACCGGTGTTTAAGGATATTTCATAAACTCGTTGAATAAGCGACTTGTTAAGACATCTTTTACTTGTCTTGCCCCTTCGCGGTTTCGAATGTTCATTGCCCTGATTTGCATGGCAAAAACACGAAAAAGAAACTCTGCAGATCTGCCGTAACTTCTTCAAAATGTTTACAGTAAGTCTTCTTTTCCCTGAAATGGCAAAACGTCAAGGTATATATTTTATGAACACAATTTTAAATCTGTAGAATTCATCAAAAAATATTTCCTTGAAAATAGAGAATCCATGACAACCGAGTTTTGAGAAAATAATTCTTGTGTTTTGACCAAGCGTCATATTTTTAAATAGATGTATAAACGATGTCTAATGGCGTGATACGAGAGTCGTGTTTACGATTCCTCTTAGACAGCTTCTTTTTTCTGTATATTTTTTACTTCTACTATAAAGCAAAAATCTATTTTTTAGATAATCTTGCTATTGTTGACTAAATCCTCTACGATTATGAAGCCCTGTCTTGACAACTTCTGTTTAAAACATACGGTTTACAACTTGAAGGAATATTTATCAAGAAAACAGAATCAAATATAACTTATACTTGAAAATGAACTAGCCACATTGGTTAAAAGGTTATTAGCAAGAAAAAAGATTAAAATCCAACTTTAAAACACCACACCAAAAATTGGAAAATTTTACTGCTTTGCCGAGTTTTCTTTTTACTAGAATAAGAACAAACACATTCCTAAAGCAGTTATCAGAGAACTTATTAATATCATGTGTTTTTATTCAAAGTAGCTCTCATGTTTTCGTTTTACTTTCGAGTGCGCCGAACTCGCGAATTTTTGAGCTGTTAAATTTTAATTCCACGAGCGAGGGCGCAATCGGCTTGGCGTTCAAGCCAAAACCGTCAAACGACCAACCACACAACTCGTTATTGTAAAGAAAATGTCGGAAGGGAATTGAAGCTGAAGACAGACTTTATTTCCACAGACTAGCGGGTTATATTTGCTGCGCGGAGTAAACTTTGTATCTGGAAAATTAATAGCAATAAAATTATTGCTCACACTTAGACGACATATTTACACGTGGGTCAGTCAGTTTTAAATGTTACAGTGTGTATCAATACATTCAACTTACTATAAACATGTATCGAGGACAGAAATAGCTCCCGGTTCAAAATATATTCACCATACCTGCATTCACGGTGTCATCTCTTCTCATAGGGCTTCCCAAAAGCACAGCGAGAAACAACGCTTCAGCCCGTAGCATATTTCCTTCAAAAATATATTTTAAGTTCTGCCAGTGTTGGACTATCAAATCAACAGAGAATTTCCCGGTTTTCCGAAGTGCAATACCATTTCAAGTTTTCAGCTCTTGGCATACACTGATGGGTTTTCCCCGCGCGTGTTAATTTCGAAGGGCGTGCATTCACGGCAGTAAGCCTTTACAAAGTCATCTTGCGGCCACATCAGAATTTGGATTTTTGAGATATCGATCAGCTTATTGCGTTTATACAGGTGAACTGGGTCTGTCGCACGTGTTTCGCCCGCCAAAGGACCACACGGCGCGTTAAAAATCGACACCATAAAGCGAAGGTCATTTGTCCACTATTCAAGCGCCCCATTCATAGTAAACAATGACCAAGCTTTTGTAAACGCTTCTCGGGAATTTCATTGGCGCGTCGTTTTTGCTCGACCAATCAGCGAAAGAACGCATAAAAATATACGTCATTTATAAATAACATCAAGGGGAAGTACCAGAGGGAAGCACGGAAAAATATCAGTAGAAGGCGATCCATAGTAGTGCTTTGTTGCCTTGGCAATTGACAGGTAATGTCTGCCTTTCAAGGAAATGATTTACGCCATGGACATACAAAGTACCGGATAAATTAATGACTTTTCTGACACGTTAAAGGGTAGTCATAAATTAACAGGTACAGCGAGTAAATGCGATAACATCACAGTTATGTTTAGACTTAAAAGCGCAACCATAAGCACAGTTCATTGTTTGCGGATTGTAATAAAGATTTTTGGGAATTGATTAGTTAATGTAGTATCGCAACAAGTGCCTTAACAAGATAAATATCAGGAAATATTCCTATTGACTAAACTTGGATGTGAGTTTTCAGTTTTTGCAAGATATTGCTTTTAACCTAGTCTATTCTTTAATACCCCTTTCAATACTACTGAGCAAACTTGTAGTTTATTCAGCCGTGTTTGGCCGCAAAGGCCATGGAAGACCAGAAAAATCGAGAATATTCTCACATTTACCTATTCATCTACTCGACAGCGAATTTACCAATATATTTATGCTCCTTTACTTCATGGTTAGTTTTTGAAAAAAGGGAATTATTAAAAATATGCTATTTAAGAGTATACCACCCGTTGTATGTTGTATGAATAGCAAAACAACATTCTTCCTGGTTTAAGTCATGGCGTCATTTTTTATTAGCATATTGACTCGACAAAACACTACTTTGAAGCCGCCGTCAGGAACTTTGTAGAACAAAGCTGATAAATTTCCCACATTAAATATATTGCGGTTTTCCTTTGTATTCGAACTCATAAAATTCAACCAGAAGTCCTCATAATCTCCACTGTAAATATGCTAGATATGCTGAGAAAGCATATTTTATTTTTTACAAGTGATTGTAGTATAATTATGATAATTTATGCTTCCAGCTGCTCACAGACGTAAGTGTTCTCTCCTACAGAAAATTCATTAACGTCGTTAAACCCAGATGTTTTTAAAACCAGCTGAAAAAGGCCAATTCTTTTACTGGAAAAGTCCAGCAATTATCCGCGAGAACAAAAGAGCGAGTCGTTTTTAAAACTTGTTTCAATTCGCATTACAGGAGGTCTATAAAACTGAAAATTTATGAAGTTTGTTCGTCTCAATTAACACTGTTTTATACCGGCTAATTTGAACACGCACCAAGACCAAACGTTTATTTTGTTTTTACTTTTTCACACATAGATATCAGAATCTCATGGAAAAAATATCATTACTTAATAACTACACCGTTTACCAAACTTTGCGCAAAGATGAAAAAAATAAAATAAAATAAAATAAATAGGCCCGCCCGGTAGAATGATAAGTTTCGCTAGAGCCTGCAGCTATATTCGTGGACAGACGAGAAGTGGAACTATCACTTTCGGCGGAGTAAAATTAACATCAACGCCATAGGCCGAAAGAAATATTATGTATTTAAGCCAAAATTACAATAGGAGACTGCTGACAAATCAGGAATAATTTAGGTATTTTGCCATATAAGAAGTATAGTCACATAGTCCGAGTGGTTGACAGTTGACAATGGCATTGCCCGACAATATTTCGGGGGTGCAGCAAGGACTTTTCAAGGGGGTGAAGGAGAGGGGGTTAATTCCGTGTCAGACCCAGGGTAGTTGAGAGGTTTACTAAATATGACATTTTTCTGTCGGATAAGCAATGTACGTAAATGGAATAGCCTGCGGGCTGGCTTATTCGTACTTTTTATCGGGCGCCAAAATTTTCCCCGAATTGAAACAAGTGAGCCTGTTAGCATGAAGGGAGCGGCAGACAACCTTTATTCTCCAACCTTGTTCCCAGGGCTTTTTCCAAGCCCTGGGAACGAGATTGCTTATTGTGGAGAAAAATTAACCATTATTTCAATTCGTAGGCTCATCAGGAAAATCAAGCTTCGCTTCGGTATATTTTATTGTGAGAAAAAAAGTCGAAGAAATTGTACGAAATTGTGGAGAAAAAAAATTACATGGTGTAATAACGGCGACAGTACGTCGGAACATAATGAAACCGTTATTGGTTTAGCTCATTGTTTTTGCTTTTATTTAGAATGATCGAGTAGTTGATAAGTGTTTTTCCATGATCTGTGAGGGCGCGACTGTCGGCCTTTACCTTGGGCTTAAGACAATTCCAGTCGCTTTTTAAAAATTAGTTTATAGAGATCACAAAAAGCCGAATTCACTGATTCGGTTTTATCATGACAGGTGCTTTTTAACTTCTTTTAGATCCCTATAGCGACTCAGTAATACTGTTGGGCAAGGCTAGCTTACAAGTGTTTTGTCTGGTCTTTTCTCATGACTGTTTGAATAGAAAATTCCGTGTAATGGATAAATCACCTAATAAATGGAAGTGTCTATGAAGAGAGGTTTTGCAAGTGAAATTTGTATTACAACTGAGTTGATATGATTGCCATCGTAAGGAGCTTCAGTTTGACTGAATCTCAGTACTAGTGCGAGAACTTTACCTTACCGTAAAAAAGGGTCCCTCTTCGACACACTATTCTTTTTAAATAGTGAAGAATGCCCAGACTTCAAAATCCAAACGCACAGGCTTAATTTCGGGCCGGGGAATCGAAGGAAGCGGCATATACGTTTTGCATATCTATTCAATTTTAGCATGCTTGTACCATGACGCTTTAAGGAATCAGGACTCTTGGGCAGGAAGGTCACCTCCTCCGGGCGCTGCTCCAAAGCCCAAATGTGCCCGTTTACTTGTGTTTACTCCCTTGCGCGCACAGAAAGAGGCAACTCCTCTCCCTTTGTTCTTGGGCCATCGTACCTTGATAACAAATAGAACACAATCAGCGGTGATAAACATATTTAACTTACTCATTTTTAGAAACTTGACGTGTCGTATGCTAGTCAGCATATATTTTCAAAAGTACCGTTACAATTTTGAAAACTTTACTTATATGATAGTGAAAAGGGACTGGGACCGAGATTAAGCACAAAACTTGAGAGTTAATCTATAACTAGGGCTCATAGTTCACACTGCTCTCCATGATCATGACATGCCGTAAGACATTGCATGAGTTGCGTCTCGTACGTTATCTGTGGATGAGTAAATTATTAAGTGCTTGCAAGAGAGGATAAAGGGGACAGAGAAGGCATCCCCCATACACACCCTATTCCAAAGGTAATTCGTCTCGAGTTATTTTTAGAATCGGGATAAAGCTACCTCGCGCGCTGCGTGGAGGTTTCGTGGAAGTTTCTCATGACTAAACGCCGTGCAAAACATGTCGGGCGAAAGGAAATGAAAGCGTAAAGAGATCAAGAGCATTTCTGAATATTGAAGCGAAATGAGTCGGCGCTCACCTGCGAAAAGGGAATTGCTGGACTCTTTGACAACTCGTGAAATCAGTTTAACTCGAAGTTGTCGTAACCTCAGTGCTTTAATAAAATGAGAAATTTCGCCGATCTATTGGAACCGGTCGTTTGTATAATAAAACAAGTAGGACGCCAAGTGTTATTTTGTTGAATAAAAAAAGACTAATAAAAGAATAAATATCTATAAATATGATCCTGAGAGAATATTCAGTGTGTTAAGGATTTCCCTGCTGTACTGTTAGCTCTATACAAGAGAGGAAGGCCGATTCTTTTTTAATTTCCGTTTCGCTGACACAGCTTTAGCAGAAATCTCTCTTTAGTCATGTTCGTCGACAAAACGAATAGCAATATCGCTCTCCGCGTCTTCCGCCTTTTTTTTCAGCGTCAATTCGCGAAGGACGCATGGCTCTGAGCGTGGGTCATCCACGCGGAACACATTCGCGCAATGCGATTGGCTGTTGTCTAATCCACCTCGGGATCTATGGTCTTAAAAATAACTCGAAGCGAATTACCTATGGAATAGGGTGTGTATAGGGGATGCCTTCTCTCTCCCCTTTATCCTCTCTTGGTGCTTGGTTAACGTTAACGTAACTCTTGGTCACATACTGAAAACCTGAGCCCTCGGTGTTTCTGGGACAGCATAATATATACAGAATCCCTTTGTATGCAGTCACGGAAACATGATTTCGTTTAGTGGCTCTAAACCTTTTTTTTCCATAAAACGAATTAACGAAATAGCGAAATAAAACAAAAAAAGGTAAGTCAACGAAGCGAGAAGCCCCATGAATCAATTCCACACACACATTTTAAGCTGCATTCAAAGTATGACAAGTATGGGTTCATTAGGCATTCAAAATATAAAATGGAAGAATGACGCGATATCGTAGGTAGGAACAGGGGCCTTTGCTTTCCATGTCCCTAACAAAGATGCTCGTCGACCATCTCAGGATCATTGACCGAGACCGGGAACTTAAGAACACATAATTGAACAGCTCCCAACATTAGTGGCTTTATGGCTCAGTTGGTTACTGGGTGCTCCCCGTTAACCAGAGGAAAATTTAAAACGCCATTAAATGACTGCAAAAGATTATCTTTGAAAAGGTAAGGTAAGGTTCAATGGATAAACAAGAAAATTTACTTTTCTTTGTAGGAGTGCAAATTACATTTGTTGCCATAGTGACTAAAACACTTATATAACACGATCCATGCATCCCAGAGCAGTGATACTGAACACAAGAAGTTCTGAGCTCATAAAATTTTAGGCTGAATAAGAGCTATGACGTTCTCAGCAGGTGGACAACTTCTTTAACAATTTTCTATACGGAGTGAACATTTCAACTGAAATTCAAAAATTTGTTGCATTGAATGTACCCTCTGCAAAATACAAAAACACACTTGAAAAAACACGGAATTGTAACAATCTGTTCAAATAGCGCACTGTATTCAACTTGAAACATCTACATGTATGTTTCCTTTCGATTTGCAAGTTGGTACTTGCGGGGTTTTTCAGCAGACTCCTGATGAGCAAACTTTAAACTGATCAAGACAGGAAAGACCAAATCTCTTCTTCTATGCTATGCTCTAAGTGTTTTTTTTTTCTGTCTTTTAAGAACAAAAATTGTCGGAATAAAATTTCAATGAAAAGGTTACCTCTATGAGATAAACAGTTCAAACCATGACTGCTCCTTGCCCACATGTTAGTAAGTAGTACATGTATACATGCTTTTATTTAAAGCTGTTCACTACAGCAAAAGCGTATTTGGCTTTTAATAGCAATCAAACGAGAAGGCAGCGTGGCTGAGCGATTAGGGCGTTGGCCTTGCAATTCGGGGGCCCCGAGTTCAAGTCCGGCTCTGACTGCTACTGAGCTGGATTTGTTTACGGTAGTCTTGAGTTCAAATCCTCAGCCATGCTTGTAAATCGTTGCCAGCTGCAGGGTTTGCCTCCGGCCAGTTGGGAATCTTAACCCTGTTAAAGTTCAATTTGAATTATTTGTTTCAGGCATTTGCTTGGCCCCACTAGCATTAGTGCTATAAATACTGCCGAGGGTAAATAACGGAATTATTTCAGTTATATTTATTTATAAAGGAAGAGGTCCAAGGAAATTTTCTTCAATAGAAGTTGAAAATTCATTCATCGCATTAATAACATAGCACCTGCCTCAATCCACCGGCTATCAAGCAGACAAGAATTGGTTACCCTTGATTGGTTACAGCCAATCAAAGTCGTGATCACAGCACACGTCACAATTTGTCAAATAACCTGTATAACCGACCACGAGAACATGTTCCGCTTTCGCTTTCATTTAAAATTGCATTGGACTGGCAGAATCCAAGTTCTTTAGTACGCTTCACACAGAATAAGTCCTAGAGACGGCTGGGCAGAACGTGATCTGGCTTGACGGAAAAGCCAGTGGTCCTGGAACCGTTGAGAAAATTTCTCCTGGGAGACATGTCAGTCAAAACGAATGGCAACCGCAATGGAACAACATGTTCCTTCTGCCAAACGGCATGGGTCACTGCTACGATTACATCTCCGACTATGACTGTATTTTTAACCATCCCATGGATGGCATAGTAGGTAATCAAAACTTACAGTATAATCAGAAGGGCTGGCAGAATTTACAAGACGCCAAATATCAAGGTTGGCCCTTAGAAATCACAGATCTTGCCCACTTTACAAACGATGGAGCCGCCAAGCAGATCGTTAAGGAATATGGCTTCCGAGGTGGGCTAAAGAAAATCAATGAAGACAGAAGCCATAATAATGTTTTTGCAAATCTCTCGTGGTGGAGTCCAGTATTTACAGATGCAGAGAGAAATAGCCTTCGTCGGCGTCTTGCAGAAGTCATACAACCTTTCACTGATCCGGAAGAGGGTGATGACCTAGATGCCTTAAAAAACCAATTCGCTACTTCTGATGCCTTCCAGCCTAATGCTCGGCGGTATGGAAGGCACTTATTTCGGTATGACCTAAACGAGTTGTGTGGAAATTACAGCCAACTTATCAATGACGAGCCGCAGTACAAAATATTGGGAACGTTTGGCTACAAGCAGGAAGTTATGCATGCTGTTCTTGTGTGTAGCCAAGTAGATGGCGCTGGGCAGTTTTCAGACTATCCCGATGTGTTAACGCTAGAGGAAGATATCAGCAATGAAGCTGTTATTACCCGTGATCGTGATATTGGCAACTGGTATTGGAGACCGCAGGCAACGGGAGGAGGTGACATTCTCCGCCTTCAAGCCCACTGGCAGAATTATCCGCGATATCGTAGGTGGGAACACGTGGCCTTTGCTTTCCATATCCCTTTCAACAAGATAATGGCGTGCGATTCCCCTCTCGACCATCATTGTACACTTGGCTGGACATGGTGACGACAGTGAAGATGAAGACTGATATGTTGTTTATTGAGTGTGATTCTTGTTGTCTTTGGTGTTACTCTTAACGGAAGATGTACCTTCACATTGGCAAATTGGACATTGTCAGTGCTATTATAGTTTGGCTTCTTTATTTTATATTCAAAGTTTATAATAATCCATGAGCGCGCTACCATTAGATTTATCAGTACAGAAAGTCACTTAGGGGCACCCAACGACGGTTTCCTCCTAGATACATGGACTGAAATACTTTTTAGGCTATTCGGAGAACTTTTGGATCTCTAGTTATGCATTGTAAGCGGCGCTGCAATTATAATTTGTATCTATTTTCACTATTCGGTCATCCTAGGGGAACTTGAGTCTTTTCGAAATTACATGGGCTTCAGTATTATTTTTTCGGAAGATTTTAGATGCAATTTAACTTATTGCGAAAGTGAAAAAAAATTACATGCTGTAATAACAGCGACAGTACGTCAGAACATAATGAAACCGTTATTGGTTTAGCTCATTGTTTTTGCTTTTATTTAAAATGGTCGAGTAGTTGATAAGTGTTTTTCCTCTGTGACGACTGTCGGCCTTTACCTTGGGCTTAAGACAATTCCAGTCGCTTTTTAAAAATTAGTTTATAGAGATCACAAAAAGCCGAATTCACTGATTCGGTTTAATCATGACAGGTGCTTTTTAACTTCTTTTAGATCCCTATAGCGACTCAGTAAAACTTTTGGGCAAGGCTAATAAGTGTTTTGTCTGGTCTTTACTTGTGACTGTTTGAATAAAAAATTCCGTGTAATGGATGATAAGTGGAAGTGTCCATGACGAGAGGTTTTGCAAGCGAAAATTGTATTACAACTGAGTTGATACGATTGCCACCGTAAGGAGCTTCAGTTTGACTTTAATAGTTTTCCGGGTCTTAGGGTTTTTCGGGGTCTTAGTTTTCCGGGTCTTAGGTCTTAGATCTTAGTTTTTCTGGGGCCCTTCTATCATTAGTTGTTCTGCAGTCATCACACGCACATTTTTTTATTTTTTCCACACCCCACTCTCCACACTCCGCACTTCGCATTTTCCATTTTGTGTTCTAAAAAGTACCAGGTCGACTGTTTTGATTCGCCTCGGTTATTCTCTTGTTGCTGTTGAAGTGCTGTGTAGAAATATAACAACGTCATATCCACGGGAAGTCTCGGGAAACATCAGGACTCTCGGGAAAACAAAACTAACTGTTTCCCTTGAGATCTGACATTAAGTGTAGTATTATACAAACATTAACCACAAGGGACTGCAAAGGACCTCAAACGAATATGTTGAAGAACCTAGGATCCATAAAGACCTGATCAGCATAAAATAATAATGTGGACATATCATGAAATTCTGCAAGCAGAATACTGCAATGCTGATCGTACTACGTGAAAATTAACTCTGCAAGACATCAACACGACACCGAAATAACTCAAAACAGAGCGGGATTGTAGCCATAGACCTCTCTCTCTTTGGGGCTCGTAGTATTATAGCAATCTCATATTCAACGCTTACTCGTGGAATAATTGTTATAGCCAATCTGCGTTCGATATATAATTCAGTTATTGTAAAAATGGCCTTGAAACAGCGACAGAGGGCAGATGAAATATGAAATGGCGACAAACAGCACAAACAGCACAAGACAGGTTGGCAAAAAAAGGTGCATTATGGGAGATGTGCAAGTGGCGTATGTGCTTTGTTTGCGCCTTAACGCTGATTGCAAACTAAGTATTGTCCTCTCTTTAGCAGAAATGTGGCAGTGTATGAAATATCGTCAAGTGGTGAAGTGGGTTGAGTTTTCAATGTGTATTGTCACGTCATTCTACCAGTCCTGTCCTTTACAATCACTACAGCAGACCTTCGGTGATTACTGCGTAACGAAACTGCAATGCGAGGATAACGTGATCGAAATAAATCACACACAGTCAGAAGTTTTGTACGGGTTTTTAAACGGTCTGGCTTTGCTCAGTCTGGATCCTTTGTGAACACTAGAGATGGCTGGGAGCAACGATTTAATTTGGCTTCATGGAAAAGCCAATGTCCCAGGAAACCCTGAGAAAATTTGTCCTGGGAGACATGTCAGACAAAACGAATGGCAACCTAAATGGAACGATATGTACCTTCCGCCAAACGGCGAAGGTGACCGCTACGATTACATATCCGACTATGAGTGTATTTTCAACCATCCCATGAGTCACGCGGGTAATAAACAAGAGCACTGGAAGAAATTACAAGACGCCAGAACTCGACTTGGGGGAACAACCATGCAAATAAGAGAACTTGCCCACTTTACAAACCCAGAAGCTGCCGATCAGATCGTTAATGATCATGGCTTCAGAGGTGGGCTGAAGAAAATCAACAAAGACGAAAACGATGATGACATCATCGCAAACCTCTCGTGGTGGAGTCCCATATTTACAGAGGACGAGAAAAAGAACGTGCGCGAGCATCTTGGAGAAGTGATAAAACCTTTCACTGAAGAAAAGGAGGATGACCTCGATGCTTTGAAGAACCAATTCGCGACTTCTGATGCTTTCCAGCCTAATCCGTTGCGTTATGGAAACCACTTATTTCAGTATGAAATAAACGAGTTGTGTGACCATTACAGTCAACTTATCGATGGCGAGCCGCGTTACAAAATATTGGGAACGTTTGGTTACAAGCTGGAGGTTATGCATTCTGTTCTTGTTTGTAGCGAAACAGATGGCGCGGGGCAGTTTGCATGCTACCCCGATGTTTTATTCCCAATGGAAGATTTCTACAGTGAAGCTGTCATAACGCGTGATGACTTTGACAATTGGTATTGGAGGCCCCAGGCAACTGGAGGAGGTGAGATTCTCCGCCTTCAAGCCCATTCGCAAAGTTATCCGCGATATCGTAGGTGGGAACACGTGGCCTTTGCTTTCCACATCCCTGATGGCGAGATAATGGTGTGCGATTCGCTTGCCGACCATCGCAAAGTCATCAACAATTATGGCAACACGTTAGAACTACCAAAGAATGATAATAAATATGCATAGTGAAGCGTCAGGATAAAAAAGAAAACTTGAATAGTTCGTTCTTTTCTGCAGCAATTGTTCATCCGAGAAGGGAGGGAGTTCTCCCACTGAAGATTTATATGGGAAGGCTCCGCCTCAAAGGGGTACCTTTTTCAGATGTATGCAAAGGGTAGTGATTTCACTAGTTGAAGCACATGAAAGGGTAGGGAAATCTGTCATTTCGTTGGTTAAAGTCCCCAAAAGGACTAACATATGCATATTATGGCTGTGAAAATGTCGAGAAAACGTGATGGTTTTGTGATTTGTTCATATTTAAGACAGTGCAATTACAGCAGTTAAAAGGGATGCAAGGTTCTAAAGGAGATATGTGGAAGGGGTACCGTTTTTGTTAAGGGGTCGGGCCTGGGGGCGGAGCCTTCCAGTATGTCGTACTAACAGAACTTCGTTGATTACTCCCCGGGTTGTTTATACGTTCATCAGTACATATATATACTACAAGTGTTACGAATTCTACTTGGTTCCTATGATGAAAGACAAAAAGTTCTTTTTGGACAAACTGATTAATTTCTCAGTGTACGATTTTGGAAGTTTCAAAATAACACCAATCTGTGCGCATGCATTTGGCCCGTTTACTTTGCACTGTAAACTTATTTTGTGCCTTTTTGCAATTCGAGCGTTATCGGTTTTGTAGACTTTTTCAAAGCCCGTTTCCGTTTATTTCTTACCCGCCTGCCACACAGGTTATCAGCCAAGACAAACTCGTCAATGTTGGTTGCCACATGACCAGCACGTGGATGCACGCTCATTTCTGAATAAAGTATTGAAAAACATTTTCACTTCTAAGGGGTGTTTATTACACGCTTTATTTAATTATGCCATACCGGGGGAATGTCTGACAGATAATAGGGATTTTTTATATTTACAGAGTTTAGTTGAGCTTCAGCTTCTGTGGTCGTTGTGCCAGAAAGGTAACTTACAGTAGTGTTTGCTGAGAATAACGCCTTTTGTCTTGGGAAGTAGTGATAAAAACACCAAAATACTCCAGAAAGAGCCAACTAGTTTTTTGCGAGAACAGGGGAGCACTCTTGCAGAAAAATGAATGACCAAATAATATTTTTGACTTTTTCTTTTAAATGTCACCAAGATTTCACTCGATCATTCGATTTCCTCTTGGTATAATTAAACTACGAAGACACCGTTAGCATATTTTCCACCATCTCCCCCCCCCCCCCACCTCTCTCCACCGTGTAAATCAAATTCCCGCCTTGATTTATATTCCAACTAAAGTTTCTAAAAAATGGGGCCGAGTGATACGTAACCAAGGCGCGTTTGAAAAGGTCGAATTTCGTATTTGCGATTTTAATTCTTACGTGGAAAATCTGTTTGCGCTCCTTTGCAATTATTCGGCACAAAAGAAGTTCGACTTTAGAAACGGGCCTAAGTGCAACATCTCTGAGTTGCAAACCCATACAAGGGCCTGTAATTTTTCCTGCTACTTGAGTCTCCTTTTTTCACGTAAACTAAAGACCGTCCTCTCGTTTTGAGCGTTTATATGTTCTATCTTCTTTTTGCTGCAAATGCATCAACATCTAACATTCCATTCTTATATGTCCCTCTTTCGCGGTCCATCATCTTGATCCGGATTTTCCAAAATCACAGGGGAAATAAGCACAACTGCCGAAAGTAAACATGTACCAATCACTTAACGTTGCTCCTTAATCCTGCTGGAAGGCATCGCGTTTTTGTTTGTTTCACTCGTAAGTAAATCACAAATTCTCGACATTGAAGGTATGGGAGTCACTGTGTGTGCATCTCATGCATAAAACTTGAACAAGTCTCTGTGTTCAGGATGCGGTTTGCTCGCAGTTTTAACGAGGGTCTTGCGGGGATTCGAGGTTATACACCAATGCCCCCTTAGCTTTCTGCCTGTAATGCCTGTTTTAAGGATTCCTGGTGAAGTTCGGTCAGTTGGCCCACACACGCCGTCCACATATCTGCAGCACTCTGCGAAAAGTGCGTAACACAAAATACATAAACACGAGAGGCAATGTAACACCACAAATCAAACATCAAAAAAAAGAGAAAAAATACAACGCCTGCGAAATACTTTTCACTAACGTCAAGGGGTTTAATATTTGATGAAATCAAAAAACACCTTTGATACCACTTTGACTTTCAAGAAGAAATTAAGGACACACAAGCGAAGAATGTTATGCTTGAAGACTAACACGTTCAGGGTGTACGATTTCCTTTGTCCTTGAGATTGAGATATTTATTAAAGTCAGTAAAACTTAAATCAAAAATCTGAATTAAT
Source organism: Porites rus (assembly GCA_964035705.1). Classification (NCBI taxonomy): domain Eukaryota; kingdom Metazoa; phylum Cnidaria; class Anthozoa; order Scleractinia; family Poritidae; genus Porites; species Porites rus. The sequence continues at coordinate 6,073,389 of OZ038000.1, forward strand.
TTTATACTTTATTAAACATAAGGAGTCTTATATTTTAATAAGAAATTTTTCTTACCAATACTAGAAGAATTTATGGAAGACGGCGTGGACAAATTACCTATTGGTATTTGGTAAATTTTAAGGTGGCTCGACTGGATTTTTTTAGGGGGACACCTCCCAAGTTTGAGCATTAACTACGTCGGCATGAGTAAAGATATGGAAAAAAAGTTACCACAACTGTATTATATAAAGATGAAAATTTCTTATGATCTGGGTTTCATTGCAATCGGAGTCGCCATGGCAACGTAATGACGCCATTACGTTTTTCATTTATCTTCGTGTTTCTCTGTACCAGGAGTTTTTTGAAGAAATCGCTTAAGGGAGTATGTACCTGCCATAATTGCCTCCATTATGGCAAAGTTTGAAGAAATTCTATGAGAACGTTTTCGAAATATTTTGAAATGCAGTTTTAAGAATCATAAAAACAGTGAAATAGCATGCTAGCCGCACAATTCGCTAATATGTTAAGAAAATGATAAGCTTTGGGAACGCGGCTTCATCTCATAGTGGATTGATTGCATTGAAAACTGCATACAAAAAAAGAGGGGAATTGCTCTGAGCGATCGCGAGTTAGAAGGTTTTTATTAACTTGCATTCAGCTGCTTTTGATACAGTTTTTGGAGGTAATTTGGTCCACGCCTAAAAATTTCTCGCAGGCCGACGAAGGAATGGGTAAATAAAGTAAACTTGTCGAGTTTTGAACTCGAAAACTTTTTCAAATTCGTGCTTGCGTGATTAGCGCGCGAAAAGCCAAACAACTTGACGCCACAACCATGTTTACATACTCTCATGCAAACACTCCTCTCGGCCAATCAGAGCGCGCGTACTATCTTAGTTATTTTATAAAATTAAGTATTGCATCCTACACAATGAGCCGTGAAGTTCACCGTTTCGGCTCTCACTGCTATCTGTGACGACAAGCCAATTATTAGCATATTTCTTCGGAAAGTAATGGAGAGTTCTTTTTGATACAAATTTATATCTTTTGCTAGTTGTCCACGTGCATATGAAACTTGAAAACAATGCCAGTGAATTATTAGGACGCTCACTTGTAAACATAAAATCTGGGGGGGGGGGGGGGAGGGAATTGGTTATGTTTGAGGCCCTATTTAAAAGCCTTCCCTGTTTTCAATGTTCTTAAAACTTGCAGGGAATATTTCTTGTCGATTGATCTCGAGATTGTCGAATTTATAAAAACATTTATCGAGCGGTTTTTGGAAAAATGCGAAATTTTTAGGCATGGACCTAATTACGTCCAAAAACTGTATCAAAGGCAGCTGAATGCAAGTTAATAAAATTCTTCTTACTCGCGATCGCCCAGAGCAATTCCCCTCTTTGTTTGAATGCAGTTTTCAATGGAATCAAACCACTATGAGATGAAGCCGCGTTCCCAAAGCTTATCATTTTCTTAAAATATTAGCGAATTGTGCGGCTAGAATGCTATTTCACTGTTTTTATGATTCTTAAAACTGCATTTCAAAATATTTCGAAAACGCTCTCATAGAATTTCTTCAAACTTTGCCATAATGGAGGCAATTATGGCAGGTACATACTCCCTTAAGCGATTTCTTCAAAAAAACTCCTGGCACAGAGAAACACGAAGATAAATGAAAAACGTAATGGCGTCATTACGTTGCCATGGCGAATCCGATTGCAATAAAATCCAGATCATAAGAAATTTTCATCTTTATGTAATACAGTTGTGGTAACTTTTTTTCCATATCTTTACTCTTACTCAAGGGTGATTGTAGCCCATCGCCAAATAAAGCGATAAATGAATCCTATTCCTGAAAGTAAGCTTGTGTTTTATAAATCAAACTTTGTTCATATCTATCGTTATTCTTACCTGAATTTGCCGTATTATGGAAAGAACCCTTTTTCTGGACGCTTCATTGTCGCTAAGAACATCATTTACAAACACTTCGCCAAAAATTTGAAGTATTCGAGGAAGATTACTGTTATTCGCACCAAGAGCAAGAGGATTATTCCTGTTTGATAAAGAAACAGTAACGTGATAAGCATTGATCAAAAGCACTCCTTTTGACAACAACAAGGTTTTCTTCTCCGGGTTTTCTAACATTTGGTACGAATCTCGAACGAAACAGGTATCGGCTCGACTACCAACCGCTGGTCGGGAAATGAGCTCAGCGCTCCTCTCGGGAAGAACAAGACCATGTCCGAGAACGGAGGAAATCGAGCCTAACATTTAAATGTATTGTTATCACATTAGCCTAGATGCAGCATTCACAGGAGAAGAAATGATTTCCAAACAAACGAACAAACAAACACACGCACTAACAAGAATCAGAGTCAAATCAACAGGACTAATGCGGGAACTAACAGTGGCCAGCTGATCAATCAAAAGCTCGGGAAGCCCGTAGCCAGCTGCTGAGTCAAAAGCGCGGGAAGCCAGGGGCTAGCTGGTCAGTAACAGTTTAAATATTCAGAATCAATAGGCAATAATCGAAGTCGAATCGAATCAAATTGAAAGGTATCGTTAAGACCACGTTTTCGTATAATCTGAGAAGCGCAGCAAATACAGAAAACAAAGAGATCAGCCCATGCGTCAAGACAATTCCAGTCGCGTTTTTAAAAATTATTTTATAGAGATCACAAAAGCCGAATTCACTGATTATTTAATCGTGACAGGCCCACCCGAGAGGTTTCATATGTGGGGCTGTCACTGGGAAAATTTTGGTGGTCGCTTGCTTATTGGAGGTGGTCGCATGTGGAGGTTCGACCGAAGCTCTACAACCGTCACTTTAACCCTTTAAACTCTAAAATCAAAATCTGAATTCTCATTTGTTGCTCCAATTCATTTCCCACAGAAGTAGTGGGGAGAAGTTGATAAAATATCAAGCAAATTCAACTTGTGTGATCATGTCCGTGATTCTCATGACCAATCTGTTTTACAAAGCATTGATATTACAAGGAGAAATTTGACGCTGATCACTCACCCTTCAATGAGGTCACAGAGGTAACCATACACATGTGGAGCTTCTTCTTTATCCTCTATTATCGGAAGCGCCGCGATGAACACGGGAATCACTTCATTTAGCGCTATGTTTCCACGATTGTATTTACATATTTTTGCCACCGCAGACACGGCGTTTTCTGTCGCATTTACATTTTCACGACTTCTGGAGTCTTGAGCGTTAATAACTTGGAAAAGTAATGGTACTACCTCTGAAAATGAAAGACATTTGTTGATTAGACATCTAAACACTATCAAAACTGGCACTAATTAGAAAGGGAAAAAATAGGCCTTATCCGAGTTCCAAAAAACTCTCACTTTCAAAACAGCGTGCAAGGAAAGTAGTGTCCGATAGCCCGGAGCTAGTGGATTTTACTATCAGGCTAGTGAAATCTGTTTTTAACTTGCCCGACGGGCAAGTCATGTTCTTTGAGGAATTCGAATAACAGAAGAAGTGTGAAATTAATTCTGCTTGACGAAAAGCTTTTGGGGCTAGTTGAAATGATGTCTGGGCTAGTAAATGCTAGCTTCAGCTTGCCCGAATGGCAAGCTGTAAAAATGGTTTTCTTTGCACCCTGCAAAACGAGGCTAAGTGCAAAAACTTTTTGGGTGAAAATAAAATTTATTTGCATGAGAATAAAAAAAAATTTTCATATCATTAGCCTGGCACTTGGCCTCGCTTTGAAACAGAGGTCTTAGGTCTTGCAACTACTTTTCGGAGATGCTTCTTTGTCGACTGAACTCGACAGTGATTTTCGCCAGTCGCTGGAGCGTCTTGGGAACCCTTGATATGTTATGGGGGGTTTTACAGACCTGCACAAGCTGACATGTACTCCTCCCCTCCAAACTGAGCCATTACTCCACAGCCATAACAAGCGGCCTGAAATTAAAGAGATGGCATCAAATACAACGACAGAACGGATCTGGCCGATCACGACAGAGGGAGACGATCAAAGAAACCAATCAGAACTTGACGCAAATGAACGTGGCCGGCGTCAAATCAGGCGCGGGAAAATGATGGGTTCTGCTCCAGCTTTCGATTGGTTGAATGCATCAAACAAACCAATCAAGACTCGACATAAGCGCGGGAACACGCGTGCACGCAACTGATGATTGGTTTTACTCTAGCTTCTGATTGGTCTATGTCAACTCCAACGTCAGTCAATAACTAAAAAATCAGAACATCGAGGAACACCGAAGGCAAATAAATCAAGCATTGTGACATATGAAGGTTCTACTTGGCTTGTTACGGCCAACTTTTTCAAGTTTTAATGCTACGTTTGCAAAAGATTATTATGGTCAGTGCTCCCTGAAGAATGGGTATGTATGGTTAAAGGTACTAAGTTAACTGCCCACCTACCCCTTCCCTAAGCCAACATTAACACTTTCTTCTCAATTAGGGCAAAATGTTTGCTTAGGGGAGGGGTAGGTGGGCAGTTTCCCCGAACCGTATAATGCTCCATGTTGGCTTGGGGGAGGGATAGGTGGAAAGATTCCCAGAGAAGTAGAATGATCCGTAATGAATTTAGCACAGAATTGACCTAAAACAGCAATATCCTAGTCACATAGCCACTTTAATATGAGATGCACTGACGGGAAATATCAGATCACATCTCAAAACTAAAAAATGAAAATGGAAAAAAATGGAAATGGAAAAAAATGAATGAAGACACCTTGCATACCTGTCTTACGTCAGAGTTCCTGTCCACAACATAATTCATCATTGGTCGCAGAAAATATTCCTGGTACTTAAACGAAGCCTACAGTACAACAGAAAAATATTAGGGTTTCTTGGATCAGCATTAAGTATATATTTATTGGGATCGCAGAAGGTTGTAACTTATTACTTACAGATCCAGTGTGTTCTATGACATCATCAAACACACACAGGGACCACTGCTTGTCTTGGGCAGATCCACTTGGGGCCTGGGGAACAGAATTTAATAATAGACCTTTTTACCGATACGGCGGCCATATTGAATTTATTTGATTTAAGAAGTATTATGGGATGCCCAGGGGGCACTCACTCAGTATTTACGCGCGCTTTTCGGGCAAAAAGAGAACTTCAATGTATATTTCTCTGGAAAAAGGCGATCGTTATTACATCCAAACACGGCACAACGATCTTTTTTTCTCATTACAATCTTTTTCTAGGAAAACTTAACGAAAAATTGGCCCGAAAAGGGCGCGTAAATACTGATGGGAGTATATGAGATCGTGCTCATGCCCCCTGAGCATCCCATAATACTCATTAAATCTAATTAATTCAACATGGCGGCCGTATCGGTAAAAAGGTCTATTAAGACAAATGGTGCAATCGTGATAGCAAAGAATAGGGCATTCAGGGCTCGTACTCCTTTGAGCTCTTCAAATTCCATGACTTTCCCTGACTTATTCCATGACCTTTTTAAGTTTTCCAAGACCTAAGGGTTTAGCTCTCACTTTAAAAATTTTTTCGGACTTTCCTTAGTTTAGGATATTTTTGGACCTTAAACAACTGTGGTCCAAAATGCGTGCCGTTCGCGCTGTTCAATCACTTCTATCTTACATTGTAGTTGCCTTGTCATCGGCAGTAACTAATTTAAACCTACCACTGAAACTTTAATTTTCCATGACTTTAAAGGATGGACTATTACCTTCCTTGACTTTCCAGGTTTTCCATGACCTGTACGAACCCTACCATTTCGTCCGGTGCCGCGTGAACGAAGCATAAGTTCTTCCATAAATTAAGTGGCATTCTGTTTGTTTACTCAGTTCCAAATTTAGGTATAGAGATTTTAAAGTTTTCATTCTACTTGCAACGTTCTTTCACTCCCAGAGACTTGAACAGGGCCTCTGTTTCGCTTAAGAAACTAGAACCCTACGTAGTATACGCAATTTTACGTTAAATTCACTTGAGTTCAACTATGCGCCTCGGTTTTGAATTTTTCGGGTTATAATATCAACATTTTCCACCAAAGAAACTGGATTTCGATTGGTGAAAGAAATGACTCTCATTATGTCCTTTTCAGGGTTATAAAACTTGTACGAAATTATTATGCTATTTAATGTAAAGTAAATATCTCACCAATAACGAATGGAAATCAGGAAGAAGACGTTCAAAGAAGGGCAGAGCAGCTTCTTTATGAGTTCCAAACAAAGCGTGCATTATATCAGAAACCTAAAAAGAAAAAGCAAGGAATAAGTTGACCTATCTCGCAGACCACAGCGTGTAATCAACTACGTGAACAAAAAATGAAAAAATCACACCAGAAATTCTTTTCCGTCTACTAGTTTGGGACGGGACCTGGTGTAGACCTGGTGCATAGATAAAAAACTCGGCCAAGTTTCCCTCTAATTTCTAAAGTGGCAGAACTCACCTTACTCAAGATGTGTACATCGGTCTCGTGCTAAAGAGGAAAAATATGGTTTTAATGATGTGAGTAAATATCAACCAACAACAGGAAAATTCAAAACTATACTATATGGAAGTATTTGGGTAAAATGTGGTACAAAGCTTGGAAACGGATTTATTCTTTCAGCATCGAGTTTAAACGGTGACTTTATCAGTAAATTGACTTTTATATTTATACTTTACTTTAAGCACACAGATAGACTAGACTGGCCAAACGCAGTCCAACCTCTCCCTGCCGAAAAAAGCATTTTGTGACCCTAGGATTTTATAGAACCCCTCACCTCATCTTGTAAATCTTCTTCTACTTCTTCATCATAATCTTCCTCTTTTCTTCTCTCTGCCGAACAGGTAACCAACAAATTATATAGAGTGTTAGTCTGAAATGTCAGCCGTCTCCACAATCTAACCCGTAGAGTTTGGGGGGGGGGGGGGGGGATCCACACTCTAACCCGTAGAGTTAGGGGGAGGGGAGTACGGGGGCGGCTGACATTTCAGACTCTATATTTATAGCGTATGAATGAATGGATGAATCAACAGATCAAGCAAACAAAAAACAAAACGAGAGAACGCTTAAATTTATTTTAGGGAAAGTTATTCTCAAGCCACTGCGGGCCGGGGGGTTTGCAGGGGTAATTCGCTTGTCACGTGGTGTTTATTGCCTTTGCATTGTTCCCTTTGACGATCTATGACCTTCATCCGTTCGCCCATTTCGTTTCGAACGGCTTAGCTATACGTTTCTCATCCGTACGCTTGCCGTGTGTTCGTTCGTAAGGAACATTTTCGCGTCAGAAGTCAAAATTTAGAGTAAAATGTTCCAGATTCTGGCCCGATACCCTCCCACCCTGTTTAAGTGGTTCCTGACACAAGGTAAGGATGTCTTTTTTCGAGTTATTTAGCAGCCCAGCCCACAACCTCCTCCATACCGTCCAACTGCATTTCTTTTGGTAAAAATTATTATCAAATGTTAGAGCAAATAAGTGAACAATACTTACGTTGTCTTTCAACCTGTCTGTTCTTGTGCATCTCTATAATATCATGCAGCATAGTCGCAAGCTCATTAAAATAATCAGGGGTCATACAACCCACCCCTAAAGTCTCTATACACTGAGCAAGCGCATTCATGATCAATATCTGCACTTCCGGTTCCGGTTCAGCACTCATGGCCTTTAGCACTTCCGGGCACATGTAGGCCCACATTTGCCTCACATAAGCTTCCCCTTTGATTTTAGCGCATTCTAGGATATAGGGTAAGGACTCTGCAGCTGCTGTGCGTACAAGATCATGGAAGTAGAACTTGAGTAAGGGAACCATAAGCTTGACAACTTGTTCTGTATACGGAGCAAATCCTTCTTTCAGCTCCCTGGCATAACAAACAAGCATCTGACAAGCGGTGCTTTTGTCCTCCAAGCCGGCTGTCTTGATGCCAAACTTTTGCTGTGAAGAAAAAAAAACTTAATTTACCAAGACGTAGGGAAGACTGGTGGCGTAGAATATTGATGAAATTACTCAAGCAAATCTAACTTTGGCTTTGAATTTCGTTAGAGCGGAATATCGTCGGCTCAATTTCCGCCGCTCTCTCGGTCCTCCCCGAGAAGAGACGGTTATAAAACAACGCGTGCGTGGCCGATCGTATCTGTTCGGGGATGAGCGCGGGCTCATTTTCCGATCAGCGGCTAGTAATCGAGCCCAGCACTATTGTGGTCATTCCATCAGTCAAAAAATAAAGAAAAGAAAGGTCTTTCCCTGTAATTCAAAATAATCACTAGTTCGCTAACCTGAGAGACAGCCACCTTTTCGCGAACCATCGCTAGTTTTGCTATGACATGAAGCAACAAGTAGGTCTGACGTGACCAGTTCGCTTGTCCAAAAAGTTTTGAAAGATACAAAGTACATGGCAATTGATAAAAATGATTTGGTTAAGAGGTCGAACTGGAAAGCAAACCTCCACTACCGAGTGCATTGCACGAAACATTAGAACTCGTAATTTAGGTTTGTTTGTGAAAGATTTGAACCCAGGAATCATTTCATAAGTAGGTGGAATTATGATCGCCCGGGTGAGTGTGGTCCTGAATAGAACTGTTATTGACAGTGACTGACGTTTCGACAATCTGTGCGGTGGTTATCTTCAGAATCAAAGTGAGTTGTATCACTTTAGTTGACGGCCGCCTCTATACAGGCTTGCTGTCATTCAATGACCAGGAAATTACCTTACCTGATCACCAAGAGTGATAAACTGCCATCCTTCATCTTCAGAATATTGCCCACTTTTGGGATCATCAGCTGTTAATAGAAAATTAATTTGCCAATGAATTATGATTCGAAGGTTACCAAATAAACTGACACACGGCAACATAAAGTGGGAATTATGTTTCTGAACAAGTTTCACTTTTTTCGCTCAGAAGACATCTTTTGGTAAAATTGATGAACAGCTCCTCTAAAAATCTGACCAACAGTCGGCTGACAAACGGCCAACATCGGTCGGCAAAGAGCCAACAATTCATTTCCTCTTTGATGATGAGAAAATAACTGCTTTTTTTAAGATGCAACCCCCCTCAACAAGAGCCCACTTAAAACGGACTCCCACATGTAACAAACAGTTTCGTTTGTCCTGAAAAAAAACCCTCATATTTTCTCTAAAATTACCCCGCCTTTAACAGAAACCGGTTAATACGGACACCAAGACATGTCCCCTTGATGACCCTATTAACAGGCTTCTACTCTAGTTAGTTTAAGGTAACAAGAAAGTGATAAAACAAACCATCAATAACTGCTACTTCAGGTTTGATTGAGGCAGCTTTCATAACAGATGGCATTACAAGAGGAAGATACTGAGTGAATTCTGTGCCAAAAATCTTGCACATTCTGGCCCAAGCAGAGATCATGTAGGAAATCTAACAACATTCAAATAGATAACAAGATTAATAAATGAATGCAACAAACAACTTAACATAGCAAAACAATACTTGTAATTATTTCCACAGCAAATCATACATTCTGATTAGCTAATGTATTTGGAACCTATCAGCTCATGGAGAGTAGATTAGACTGCAAAACAATCCGTATTTTTGCGTATTCAAGTACGCGCGAGCAGTCAAACAAAAGGTGTGGAACGAGGCTGAAAACAGACAGCGAGAATGAGGCTCGCGCGGTTCGCGCGCGTAAGACTCTTACGCCACGCTTTACCGATTCCTTTACTGATTTTAAAGAAAAAACCGACTGTTTTGCAGTCTTATAGCACATGGACAAAGACGTGTACTGCCAACAATTAATCGTCAGTGCTAAAATTCATAAAATTCACAGTAGGAATAGTAGTATGACTGTATAAACAAAACATTATTAGAGGGCTCCCTATCAGTTTCTATTGGCTTTGATAAATGATAGTTGACTTGGGGCATCGTCCTTCCGATTCTTAATTAACTTTTTTTAGCAATAATATATTTTACAATGGAGAAAACCGCAAATGATGCACAGAATAAGACCCCACTGACATCATTAAAAATGATTTAAATATTCAGGGGTGGAGAGGGACAGTTTGTGAAGTTCACAAGTTAGAGAGTTCTGAGGTAGACGAAGGGATAGGCAAGACAATAAGGCGGGGCTGGGTAAGGGTGCACAAACCTGTGGATCATCTGCTTCCAGTTCTTCCATCTCAGTCTGAGTCTTAAGCAACAATTGCATCACTTCACTGGCATCAGGCAGGAACTAACAACAAAACAATAATAATTAATAATAAAGCACATATAAATGATTTGAGCCCGGGAGTCATAGTATAAGTAGTTGTTATGATCCTCTGGTTGAGTTTAAGCCTGAAGGCCACTGTTGTTGACAGTGACTGATGTTTTCACCACGTGACAACGACAAGAAATTATTATGGTAATGAAAATAATATTATAATGAAATATAAAAGAACAATGACAAAGACAACAACAACAACAACAACAAAAATCTTATTTAACTCACACCTTTTCCTTTCCTACAGCCAAACCAATGAGACTGATACACTCGATGGTTTTTCCCCGTAGCATGCGGTAATCAGATGAGAGAGCATTCTGCATGATGTACTTGAGGCTCGGCATAAAGCGATCGTAGTAATGCAGAAACTTCTCCTCTGCTGTGTCAGCTACTGTCGCGATGGTAGTGACGACTTGTTCCAAAACAAGTTTACCACCACGTTCAAGCTGTTAAACAAACAAAAAACTTGAGAACGAATTCTCCACCTGCTGCTGCAAAAACATCATTTTCAACTACTAACACTTGTATTTGCACTTTTTACTTTTATTGTTAGTTTTGAGTCATTGTCTAAACAACAAATAATTTCCACTTCTATCGTGATAAGACGTACATCAATCTAAACATCACATTCATATGACTTTTGGCCCTTATAGATGGTATTGGAACAAAATGCAGAACACAGGTTGGGGGTTGTACAGCAATTGAAGCAATACAAATAAGCACTGAATATTGACTGGTGCCAGTCTTCCTACATTAATAGCTTTGGTCAGAGAGAAGACATTGAATGGCTTTGTCTCATTATTAAACTATAAATGCGTCATATGGCCTGCATTTTGTACCAGCCATTTAATGAGAAGTCTTCCTACCTCTCTTAACTTTGAAGACAAAACAACTTCGAGCTTGGTCACAATATTATCCAGATAAGAAGACAAGATATTTTTAGGGCAGTCGTCACAGAAGTTTACAAGGGCCGCAGCAGCATGTGCTTGCACACGGGGATTAGCTGTGTCATCTAAAACCAAAAGAAGTCCTGGAACCACCTGGTCAGATTTAAAAATATATACATAATTATTATAACAAACTCCTGTCAAGTACTTGATTTGCTGTTTGTATGAGACCATAGTTGTTAGAGAGGAATGGTTACGTTCAGTGGATCCCGATTGCCCGCTTAGTAACATCATTCCAAAGAAGAAAGAAACAAAGTATCAACTCAGAAACAAAGTGCTCACTGCCTGGAAATAAAGACTGATAGATTTAAGAATGTTTTAGTAAATAGGCTTATTTTTAGATAAAATCTTTGATCTTTCTATTATTTGTATACAGTATGTCTTATGTATTTTTAGACCCCCAACAGCTGATGTAATTTAAGATATATCTTTTTATCTTAGGAGCAATAAAGATTGAATGATTGATTGTTTGATTGGTTATGACACCCTTCAGACTCTTTTGTTATATCTTTTTTGTGGACTTGATGGTGCACAACATTCAATAGCATTGCTATCATTTTAATCTTATTGACCAATAAAAAGATGGCATTAACTTATTCTGTCACAATTTGTGAACAAAAAAACAAAGGGATTGTGCACCGTCAGGGAGCTTACAACATAAACTGCATCACAAGTCGTTTTAATCTTTGATGTTTGCCGCCTTTCATAACAAGTGGCCTATACTAACTATTATGAGACCTCCCACATCATGTGCCTCCGTTCTAACAAAAAACTGAACCATAATTTTGGGTGGCCGCTTATAGGGAGGTTAAATAGGCTAGGCTTTTGTGAATCGGGCCACACAAGGGCAGTGATCTGCTGTTAGAACGTTTTACCAACTTGAGTTGAAAACAACAGAAATGGAACGTAAGGGCATTAGCTAATTATCAAGATCTTTCAAATGCTTACTTACTCTTGTATGGAACTTCTTTTGGAATCCTGGAGCAAAATCAGTGGACAGCTGTCCTACAGCATTGCAGGCGGCATATCTCACGCGAGGATGTTGGTCGGCAAGGAAAGGCAATACAGTGTTAACAATGTCAGGTAGTAAAGTTTCCATTTGCTTGTAGCAGCCTTCACCAACAGCAGAGATTGCCATGAGACCAGCATGACGATATCTCCAGTCCTCTGATATGAAAAAACACATTTACAAGAAAAGGCATTAAGCAGGGGCTTAACCATTGGAGTCCCTCGAATAAAGCCCCACTTTCATTATTTTCACATGGACCATAATGCACCTTGTGCCCCCCCCCCCCCCCACCCATAATGCTCCTTGTCCCTCTGTCCCCAACAAAAGTTTGCACACGCATTGTTTTCGATTTCTCTTGGGAGAACTGTAATAGCTAAAAGAAATTGGAAACAAAAGTGATATTCCAATTGCTTTAACTAATCATGAAGTGGAAACTCACGATTCTGTAACATCTGTGGTACAGTAACTATGATGTGAGGTAAAACTGCTTTTCCTCCCAAACCACAGGCCAGTCTGTCCAGGGAGCTCTCTCCTGCTACTGAGTTACTATCAACAAAAACATTAAAAGGATAAATGAAAAAATAAAATAATAATAACAATAATAATAATAATAATAGAATGATACTTCTCACCGATGGTTTTTCACTCGTATTTAACTATAATCTGTAAAATATTTTTGGGGAAAATAAGTTGACTTTTCGTTATTATTCGAGAACAAAGGTCGTTACTATTCCAGAACAAAGGTCTGGATTCATGAGTAAGGAGTAAGAGATTGTCCTTGATGTGTGAGATCGATGTCTACAGTGTGATACCTATCTGATATGTGACTCCTTACTTCAGAGATTGGTGAAGCTGCACCGTTACAGAAATCGTGCTGAAATCACAGTTCTTAAGTGTGAATAGAAGCCCTATCCAGTATGGTTTTTGTGGCAGTACAGAAGCTATCTGGTATACTGTGAATACAGCTGAAGTCTGCCGTGTCATTCTACAAACTCATTCCGCATGTTCAACTGTCGGCAGCTTCTCACTTCGTTGCCATCATACAAAATCAATAATTCATGCAAACAGGATTTATCATCTTCTTGCATTATCATCCGCCTTGCCCCTCTTCCCAAAGGTTCACACAGAGATAGACAAATGCACATCTATGCCATAAGGCCAAGATCGGGGCCAGATCTCATCACAGTTTCTGTGGGATGAATCACCTAAAAGTATTTCTAGCCCCTCCTGGATAGGATGCTTGGTCATTGCAAGTTAACCCCTGCCAGTACCAAATATACAATGTACACCTGGATTAAGATAGACATAGTAGAGCAAAGTTTCTTGTCTAAACAGACAACACAGCAGCGGCAAGCCTTAAACTGGCACCTACAGATCTGAAGTTCAAAGTTAAAGCAATCAGCCACTACACCTCCAGCCTCTCCTAAAAAGAAAAGCCCTAAACAGGGTTGGTCCTCTTGGTGTACATCCATTCATTCCTACCTTTCAGCATCTTCATCATCAAGATCATCAGAAACACTCCACTCAGGATCATCCTCTAAATCAACCATCATGGCCAACATTTCAGGAACTGAAAAAAAGTATGGTTATAAATAAAGAAAGATGGTAAAATAATTCTATGAAAATTAAGTCTGCAGGTAATAAAGTGCATATAAATCTGAGTACATCTGCGGCTGAGTAATTTGCTTGTCATTATCCTAGATGTAATATCAGCAGAAAATAAAGTTCTCCAAAATGTTTTCTACACCAAGAGTTTTTGCCATTAATACTTACAACTTACTTTATATTTGAGACCTTATGGCTTGATACATGATACTACACGTACAAGGCCACTACCCTGGGATTCATAATAATTTAAAGCACATTAAATTAAAAATCAAGAAAAACTTACCTATTATTGGGATATGCTTTTGACATTTTCTGAGCATTGCTGGGGCTGCCAAGTAAATACAAACACATCATTGATCGATAATGAGTCTAAATTTACTCATATATCGGCTTCCTTGCGTTCGCTCCCTTGCCTCATCTTCTTTTAAATTTTGTTTACATATTTAATTTAATGGGAAAATGATAATTAATAAATGATAAATAAATAATAACGTATGCAAAGAAACTTGTCCATCATTTTTTGAGTGTACAACGTACACATACACGTTCTAACGAGAACTTTAGTGCTCCTGGGTGTTACATGTTTAAATATAGGATTTGATTGATTTGAAGGATTTCCCTGTCAGCTACACAGGTTAACAAATCTAGTCCTATTCCTGCCCAGTAGGAAGGTCGAAAAAGATTTTTGGGTCACAAATGTTTGTATACTGAAGCCTAACAAGCTAATGTCAACAGTTTTTCCACTCCATATGTACAGACCTGTTTCAGCCAATGTAACAACACACTCTAATGACAAGTGCCTCCAACTTTCAACAAGATTTGTGTTGCGCACAATCTACAAATTGAATCAATTATAAGACTTAATACAAAAATTAAGTTTCCAGTTCCACTAGAAGAGAGAAAACTGTGAACAAGACAGGAGACCTACAAAATGACAAGCAAGAACTAGAGAGCTAGGAGTTGCACAGGACAGCATATTATGAGACCAACTACACCATGAAAACAAGGGAACTATGACAACAACAAGAACCAAAACCTTGAGAATCAAAAGAACAACAAGGGTGGAACCATGATAACCAAAGCGAAAGAGATGTGTAAGCTGCAATGAGAGAGTGATAGAGGATGAGGAATGGAGGGGAACTAATAAATAAATTAATAACTTAATAATATCAATATTTTAAATAATAAAATGATATCTTATTACAAACAAAGAAAATGAAGAACTACAGTGTACCACTCAGGTAAAAGAAAAACCTCTTCGGGAAAAAAGATAACCTAGTTAAAAAATCATCCCTACCATCAAGTCAAAGGTGTCACCATCACCAGTGTCTTCAACACTGGTGTCACTCTCTGGTGACACTGGTCTTATGAGGTAGGATCTTACATTTGTCATGGTTAACAGACGTGAATGGGACAAACTTATCAAATCAGTGTGGGTGGGTCCGAAATAGATAGATCATCAGGTCTGTTTCTCCATGTGGAGAACAGGACAAGAAATCATGCTAATTAACTTCAACTGTCTCTATCTGTCCCAGGCAACAGTGCAGGACTTAGCCAATAAAATCTAAAATAAAATATCTCACTACAATGTTAAGGACAACACACTGTACCTCTAACATAAGATCCAAAATAGGTTCTAAATTTGCTCTGAGAAGCTTGGGACATGTGTCTGCAAGGTCAATCAGACATTTCAACACTGAATCATCAGTACTTGCTTGAACACTCTCCCGAACCGCCTGCAAGAATTACACACACAAACAAAAATTAATGTACCTAGTACAAATGAAGATAGCCCACTGGCCTGAAAGATACTGGTACAATACACAAACTTGTCTTATCTTACTAATAATGTAAACAATATTACTATTATACACATTACAAAGATGAAAGAATTTAAAAAAATCAATATTATTGAATGTACAATCATATTAGTCACTTTAACATAAAATATTACATGTATTTCTTTCCCCCTCAGCTTCACAATAACTTACTAACTTGCACACTACCTCATGATTAGAGTAGAATGGAAACCACAAAAATTACATTGACACTTTTTACATTCTTTGGGGATGCTACATTTGTTAGACCTGTTACATCGCTTACCTGTACTATTCCTGGTACAAGATCAACAAACTGTCTCTGTTTTATCTCTTCGACCTGATCTGTTATAAAAGCAACTGAAGCACGCGCTGACATAAAGCGAACCTGAAGACAAAAACAGTCGCACAGAGCATTGAGAACCATAAAAAACACAAGAATTATAATAAAGTTGAACCCCCATTAAGAGGCCAGTAATCAGAGTCCCACAATAATTATTTGTGAATTAAACCTCTATTAAGCCACCAGAGCCACGTTTTTGCCATGCCAACAGAGTTCTCTCATTGTTGTCACTTCTATCAACTAAGCAGCCATCAAGCGCTTGATGCGATTTGTTTGGATTTATTCTAACTATATGATGAAGGAAACTATAGTCCAGGGCCCGGTTCCTCAAAGGCCGATTAGCGCTGAACCAGGATTGAAAATTAATTTTGGTCCACATAATTTTGTATTTACCTTCCTATGCTTTGCTTAGAGTAACATTTTGTGTTATCATAACTTTATCTCAGCGTAAAGGTTCAACAGTATTTTGTGAGCTTGAGATACATGTTCTTAGACAAGAAAACCCTGCTTAAAAAACTTAACCATCTTTCCAGGAACTGGGCCTAGAATAATATGACCCAAAAATTGTGGACCAGTAATACCACTCCCACCGTGTGTTTGTTTCAAATAATGTGATGTTTTAGTTACAGATATGATTATTTATCACAATTTTCTATTGAACAGCAATCATTCATACTGTACCTGTTGGCAAGTCTGATCCTGCAAACACTGCCATAACATCTGTTTAATAACCTGCAAATAATGCTCCTGCTGTGTTCCAAATATTCCAGGGAATGATCTGCAAAACAGCCCATGCTAGTTACATGTAATTCGCTCGATGTCTACTTTCGTTGAACAAACAGCTGTGAGAGCTTTTGATTTTATCTTTAATGCATTCATATGTAATAACTTTGAAGGGGCAACAACAAAATAGAACCAACAGTTCTTGAGGTCAGTCTGGAGACACACACACTGTGTTTTAGCCAGCATTCTTCACTGAAAAGTTTCATCAGCTAGAGTACAGTTTGAGTAGTTTTCCCTCATTTTTCTTTCCATTGATATTACTGTGTGTTGTGTGTCTAACAAGCCAAATTTTTTTTAAAGTTCATTTTGATTTAATCTACATTGATTATCGATCATATTAATTTTCTCCTAGCCCTAAGGGACAAAGGAATTGAGAATCAACCTAGGCAAGAAAATTTTAATCTGAAATCAAACTTGACCTGCAACAGGTGTTTGGCTGGGTTTAAGGGTTGTGTCAGGCATGGGGGAATTATTCAGTCCAAAGGACGGCTGCCCAAAAGGGAAGCCTGGCTATTCCAAGCACCCAACCTCCATTAAGTGATGCAGTTCTCAAATGTGGGAAATAAAAGCAAATAAACATACAGAACTTGGCAGAACTGTAAAACAATAGGGAGTCTGTATTATTATACTACAATTATTCTCTTCTACCTTGACTTTTTAAACCATTATTTTCCTTGATTTTGAGTAATTGGGTATCCAACTGGGTGACCAGTATAAATATTAAAACTTTTCCTGTTGCACAAAACTAAACAGTTGTTGCAAGAGGCATTTGACTGCAGCTAGACCACAGCATTTACTTTTTAGTAAGATTTCATCAGCACTAACCTCTTGGACTAAACCATAGTGTTAATATAAATTTTAAACATAATATTTGGTTTTTAAAAGCCAAATAAATAAGAATGCCTTTAACTTACACAAAAATATGAAGTGCACTTTCTTTCAGTTCCGATTTAGTTGAGTTGCAACAGCCAAAAAGAAATTTCAGCAGCTCTTGCCAATGATTGTAACCTTCTTCATCTAAAAAAATGAAAACAGAGATCTAAAATGTGCATGAGAGAAAAAAAAAAAACAGACGAAACAATGGAGATGGTAAAAACATCCATTCCATGATCATTATCTTCTATACCTTAGTACACTGGATTTCCACCTTTAATCTGCCCATTCACAATGTTTGACTAAGCAGTCATATCATTGGAAAAAATTATTCAAGGTTTATGCCAACTGGAGACAGGTTTTCTTTTCCACAAAATAAATAAAAACAGACAAGTATCACCTAATCTGGATTTCATTTGATGCTTTGAAAGATGCATGGAATCCCAGCATGAAACTAGCGTAAATGTCCCTACACCAAATAATAAAACTATCGCAAACTACTGAAAAAAATTCAGACTGGGTCTAATCTTCGAAATGCCAATCAAATAAATGTACACTGTATATTTGCACAAAATACTGGGTTCCTGAACTGTAAGAGGGTTTCTGCTTGCCAAAAAAGCTGCTTTAACAATGTCTGCTTTGTTGATAAAGATCATTAAATAAGATTTAAAGACTATTGTCAGAACTTGAAGGACTTAATTTCCCGTGTCCCAATTCTCAAAAGTGCCGATAACTACATGTGAGTGGGCCTGGAAAGCTGTTCTTGTTTACATTTAAGATCAAGACTTCAAACGATTGGCAGATGACATGATAAAACTATTGGTTAACAAAAACAAAATGGACTGGTTTGTTGGCTAGGACTCCTGTTTTTATTTTTTAGATTTGGATTTGAATAATTTTTCATCTGTTTTTGGACCTAAAATGTTTCTGGGACAGTCAAAAAAGGGTCACAGGCCTTTTCAGGGCATGTTTGAACTGAACACTGTAACTTACCAAGAAGACTCCTAGACAACTCAGCCACAGCATCACAAATCTTTTTCCGCACTGTGGGGATCTGTTCCTCCTCGATGGCCTTCAGCAAACCATCCTTCATTCCCTGCTGCAAGGTTGGGTCGAGTTTCTCATAAAAGTCCACCGAACTGGAGAAGATTCTTCGCAGAAGTACAGCTGACATTTGACGAACCTTTGATTTATAAAACATTTAAGTTTTAAGTTGACAACTGTCCTTTTAATGAGTTCTAAATATGTCATAGTAACTGAAAGGACTAGAAAATCACAAGTTAGCATCATTAAAGAGTGGTAACATTACAGAGAAGGACACCCAAAAAACTTGTTTAAAAATTATATATGAACTGTTAGAAAACAGTGACTTTCATAAAATTAAAACATTAATTTTACATGTAGAAAAGCAAAGCCAGTGATATGCTGAAAGTTATTATTAACATATGCTGCAGTAAATTTCGATTTGAGCAAGACTAACACCAACTTTCAATGGCACAAGCATTGTCAGAAAATGTGAACTTGGAATAAATGATTTATGGAAATAATTTTTGGAACAATACCATGGTGTGAGGATTGACTGGGATTCTATCTGTGTAACTGTGTAACATTTGAGAGTGACTGGTTTTGTGGTGCGGTCCTGATTGACAGTTTTCACCCTTGTGCAAAAATTGACTGAAATAAAGCTCTCACACTAAAAGGAAAGGTGTAGTGGTTCTGTTATCATTTTAAAAAAGCTTATAAATTATCACAAGTTTTGTTATAGTCATGATTAATCGTGGTAACAGGACTTTGTGTTGTCCAGTTCTGCCCGCTACACAGGTGTCCGATTTTGTTAACCACTTACATGTATATGACCGAATTGGACTCCACTCAGTCCTGTTACCATAACTTACAACTTTTTAGACAAGCGTTTTTAAACTCCCATACAAATATTTATTTATATTTTGCAACCAAGAAGACTTCAAACAACCCTGGGAATCCTGTAACTGTTTTAAGGCCTTTGCATATTTGATTGGAGTGAGTACAGCTTCAACAGACATGTGTATGCTCTAATAAATCTCACCTCAGGGATTCCTGATGTCTTTATCATTTGAATTAGGAAACTAGTTTTTGTTGGCTCAACAATAGTATCATAATGTGCCTGTCAAGAAGAAAAGCAAGAGGCAGGCTATTATTTTTATAACACACAATATTCAACCATTACAAATAAAAATTATATACAAAACAAAATTTTGGTCTAAAAGAAAACTTCATATAATGACACACAAGATAATGTAATGATCCAAAATGTCTGATAGGTTGCCACAGTCTTGTAACTTTGATTCAAGTATGCTTTTGTGGTTTCCATGGCAACTATGTAAATAGAAATCACCATTGGTGCAATGTATGGTGAAGTTAAGTAAAATTAAAAGAAACCAGCGTTTCAGTTTTTTTCAAAAACTACATCCATGTTGCCCAAGGCAACAGTTAGTTGCCACAGATCCCTGTGCATTGGTAGAAACATTCCTGCATTCATAGAGGATATTACATGGCTGCGCGGAGATACCAAATTTCTCTTCGAGTGTTGAAAAATATTTCATGAGTGAGCGCAGCATCACTGACATTTCGGCAGTGCACCTAAGAATTTACATCTGGTAGCACAAGTGCTCCCAAACTCAGATTTAAACTTTGAGCCTTGCAAAGCCTTTTTTCAAGTACCAACACTAGACTTTGAGCACAATGCCAGAAAAAAAAATTGTGTGCACAGGGTCCCTGTGTGCACAGCATATTTGTTAGTTCTGGGGCAGCCCACTGCTTTGTACTTGCTTCGAAGCACATGTTCCAAAGTGGCACCTAGCAGGGCAAAATGGAGTAACTATGAACATAGTCACACTGATTGTATACTCAAGGTGTGAACACAATGTCATTTATTGCCAATACCAAGGAACTGGTTCCCGGGCACCAAATATGAACAGCACCTAAATAGCACCTAGACATTTTGTTCAATTTGATCATGTTAGCCATAAAATCATTTTATAAACCAAGCAATCTGTTGATCATCTGTCTTCAAGACATAAAATAATGTCTATGTAACAAAAAATGAGACAGTATTAACAAAGGTTAATAATCAACAACGAAACAGACAATTTCACCAAATAAACTTGCTGAAATACATCAAATAAAAGTCATTCACTTATATTTTGACAAACCACATTACAGTCCTGATTGTATCACCTTTCTAATCAGAGGTAGAATTTGGTGCCAAGGTGACTGTTCATGTTAATTTTGACTCTACTCCAGATAATATAAGCTTAACCAAAATTAGGTAGTTATTTTGCTCTTTAATTGCTTCTTAAAACAAAATACTGTATTTTGTTTTCTTAAAGAGTTATAAGCTGATCATCAAATTACAAACACCCCATGTACATGTACCAAAAATAACCTCATCAAATCAAGTTTAAAAGTGTATGGATGTTACAGGTCAAATTTGATTTCAGGTTAATTTTGATTTTACCTGGGGGATTCCTGATTCCCTTTGTCTCCTAGCCCCAGAAGACAAGGAAAATTGATAATCAACCTAGCTTATAAAATTTAACCTGAAATCAAATTTAACGTGTAACATGTGCGATTCATGTTGACAGTATGTTCGATAGCATTCTGTCTAAATCGAGCTTTTGAAGAGAAACTTTCTTAGCTAAATGTCACTTTATCTGATCACGAGTCAGGGATAAGTACAAAATAAAATTTCATTAAGTTCGATTTTCTGAGAAGCTTAAGATCAAGCTACCACATGCGAAATGAACACCAAAAATTCCGCAATAATAAAAGAAAACGTGGGCGAAGAAAGCATATACTGTAATTACAAAATATACCGGTTCTTTATAAAGAAAGGATACCGCCGAAACATAGGAAAGCTAAGGACTATCTCAGAACTGAAACGACCCATAGAATCTCGAGATAAAAAGAGAAATCTCGGTCTGGCAAAAATTGCACATGGTGTAAACATGAGTGCATGCATTCGATCTCACCGGGCGAGATTCTTCCTGGAGAAAGGACCTCCGCAACAACCTACATTGTTCTCATTCACTCCGTGGAGCAGACTGATCACGATATGATAAAGAAGAGATATTTTCCTACCTCTGCCTGGTTTCTTATGTTATTATCGGGGGACATCAGCTGAGAAACAAGGGATTCGAATTGCTGTTGCTCGTTCGCCATCACGGCCACCATATTGCCCAACCTATGACTTGTACGCATGCGTGCGGTATGGTCTGATAAGAATCTTTTGGCGCCAAAGGGAGAGTTTCAAATTTTGGCGCGTTAATCGATATTTTCAGCGATGAAGAACAAGGGGAAGTATCTACGCCTCCTAAACCATTGCAGCTATTTGAATAAAGTATTAAGGCCAAAACGGCGGTTTCTTTTTAGATCTGATTACATGCCACTTTTAGCTTTTGCAATGGCCAATTCTTAAAATAGGAAAATTTCCCCGGGGGAGGGGTACTAGCCACCTTGCATGGCCTATACGGATGTGCCGCTGGACGGGGTATGCGTATGGTTTTCGTCCTCCCAGCTGTCCTATTACAAAATAGTGTTTTGTAGTGTCCTAAACAATTATAAACAGGGTATTGACTGCACGAGCTAAATTAATTTGCTTGATGAAATTTGTTTGTACCTCCAAGTACAGAGGGGTATAAAAAAAGTATTTTTTTAATAATACAATAAATTTATTCAACTTTAAAAATATGTACATAATTTTCAGAAATATTTGAAGCGAGAATTAAGTGACTATATAACATTAAAAATTATATAAATCATAAAAAAATACAATCACTGTGTCAATAACGATTTCCCAAATACATTCGCGGCTCAGTGCGATCAATAACTCTTGAAGGCGGTCCAGAGTTTTAACTTAAGTCATTACAAAAGAGAATCATCCGTCTCTGATCATGATTAAAAAGAAACAAGTTAAAAAGAATAAATTTCTAATTCTTTAAAAAGTTCTTTAAAAAAATAACAGTTAATTAATTAATTCCGACAGGCTCTAATATTTTTGATCTGTAGATCTTAGTCAACAAAGTCTAGGTATCGTCAGTCTGGATAAGCCTCTCAAGCTTAATATCGCAGAGCGGCGAACAGGCTCCTGCTTTAAAACAAGAAGGTGTTTCATTTGATCATTTGTCCTAAACAGGGCAAAACAATATGTATTTCAGGGTCGGGGAATCAATCCCTCAGCGGCTCACCCTTACCCATAAATTGGTCGATTACTCCCCGGCAAATTTCACCCAAAGCTGTAGGTGAAAAAGACCTATTTGACAAGATTAACAGATTTTTTGACCCTGTCTAAGTTAGGGGATTTTTTAAAACGTGGATCTAAACAAAATGCAGCCATTTGGTCGGACGCCAAGCGTATGATCTTTTCGGGCCTGACAAGCCTGACAAAAACACGTTACCTGTTACATGTAACGGGCAAAGAGGAGGAAAATAGGGAGAGAAAGAAGTGAAGAAGGAGAGAAGATCTAAAAAACGCAAAAATCAAATGCATAATTAGAAAAAGGCCGATAGTAATAACAGAAAACCAAACAAACAAACCGAAACATAACCTAATCCATACAGCGAGTCATTTTAAAATCACTGGTGATCCTTGTAATCCGTGATCGGCTCAGTCTGACTAAAGTAGCTTGACAGTATTCACGAGAGTCCCTCTACAATCTTTTTCTTTCATATAAGAATGTTATTTTTCCGGCGCGGGCTTGATATTCTTGTTTTTCTGACAATTTTAGGCTGAAAGTATTCTTGTTTTATGGCTTAAATTATAGCAGGAGAGATTGATTATAGGTTATTAATCTTTCAGAAATCTTCAGGTTTTTAATTTAATCATTTGGGATATAAATTACAGTCAATGCAGGTTTCTTGGTTTTACGGTAGCTGGTTTTTGTCGTTTTAAGGGATGTTTTATACGGTCGAGTCATGAAAATATAAAATTTTATTTATAGATTTTTAGCACACAAAATTGTACCCCTTTGAAAATCCCAGCCTTGGGTTTATTCCTATCATATTCTTAAAATTTCGCAAATTTCAGCCTCCGTATTCTTATAGAAAAAGAGTGTAGCTATACTCTATAGCAGCAATACTCTAGCTATTATTGGATCGAAATCGCATTATTTCTTAATCGCATCATGCTTGTGCTCCAAATCGCATTCTGTTTATACAAAATAACATTAATAAGCGTTTCTGGTTCCGCATTTTCATGATCTTTTTCTAAAGTATTATTTTGATTATATTGCAGTAATAAAAACTTAAGATTTTCTTTTTAAAATGTCTCATGACTTGCGCGCGCTCGTGTAAAAAACGTGTTAAAATAGTGACTTACCGACTGCCCAATAAAAACTTGAGCATGATGTAGGGCGCGTGATTTATGGCAATATCATGAACCCTTTCTGCGGATTTCCTTGAAAATTGTTATAACTTGCGAAAAAACGAACCCAAACGCCTCCATAAATTTTGCTTTTTACAAAAGCAGAAATGACGTCAGATAGCATGTTCTCTTCCGTGTCAAGTCAGTTCCGGTCTGAGCACAATTTGTTGCATGATGGGAAAGATTGTTTTGCAGGCAAACGCAAAATGGCTGCCACTATCAAAGATTCGGAAGAGGATACTCCGAAGCGGAAACATATAAAGGCTGTTTTAGTCAACAAACTAGAAGGATGCAGCGATATAGTTAATATGGCGGTGACAATCCCGCATGAAGATGCAGTTATTAGTGTCTCAGATGACAAGTAAGCGACAAATTATTCGTGACTGAATATTGATGTGTTGTTGTTTTCAAAAATCTAATCAGCTGAATGTAATACATTTACAGCTGAACGTATTTTTTCCACGTTCTCGTCTTGTTATTTGCAGGAGCATTAGGCTTTGGATAAAACGAGAAAGTGGACAGTATTGGCCAAGTGTTTGCCATATGATGGAGTGTAAGTTTGAGTTAATTTTAAGTCTTACTTTAAATTTTCGTTTAATATAATATATATTTTCAAGCTTCATATCACTTGTCAAGGGGGGAAGCCTTTGCTGACTAACGTTGCAGATACAGATGTGATCTTCCTTTTCATCTCAACCTTGACTTAGTATTATGGTTATGGTGGTTGAAAATATGATTTCGCGTTTGTAGAAGGACGTGTTGTCGTAATCTAAATTTGTTGATATCATATCTCTTATTTTTGCATATTTATCTGATTCTTTGAGGAAATTCTTGTCCTTTTGAGTCCAAATTGGTCATCCTTGCTTACAGATTCAATATCATATATTATTTTTGCATACGTGCCCTGCATTTTTAAAAATGCAGGTTTTACCAAGAAAGAATAGGATTGGTTGTGGGGGTGGGGGGGAAGCTTGGTAGGGTCAATTACCAGTCACTATTTGGGAAATGAGCCTGCACTCATCAAAGACCCGTCCCAGGGGACGGCAGAAATCAAGCCTAGGGGGCTGGATCAGAAGAGCAGTTGTCCCCCAGATCAGTTCACATGTTTATAAAAATATAATATTATAAAACTGTCATATCTTCTATTTTGTTGTTTCAGCTGCATGCTCTGCCCTAGATTACCATGGTACAAGCAGAAGGCTCTTTGTAGGATTGGCTAGTGGCACAATATCAGTAAGTGTTGAGTTTATGAAAATATTGATGCAGTGTCCTGATTTTTTTTTTACATTTGCCATTTGCACATCTCCCATAATATACCTTCTTGCCCCCTCAAAACTTTGCATAAGAATTGTCGTCAATTTCACTTGGAAAGACTGTACTATCCAGAAGAAATGAAAAATAAAGGTTATGCAAAATTTGGGGGCAAACGTTGTGTGTTACTGGAGATGTGCAAATGGTGAATGAAATAATTGAGGAGAGAAGGGAAGGTTAAAAGGCTGCTACACATCAGAAAAAAAGAGAAAAAAGTGTCTTTCATCTTATCTAGCCAATACTACATGACTAACATCAATGTTTCTGAACATTTTCTAAAGTTTTTTACAGTGGAGCTCCAATATAATAAAGAGGCCCTGTTAGGGTTAAATGCCTGAGGGACGGGGTACTTCCTGATAAGAGGCTTTCGGGATGTGCCGCTGGATGTTGTCTCATTTTCATGACTGGATTGACTGTAATGGGGTTGCATTTTCAATAGATTTACTAGAATGGGGTGGTGCATGTTTGGATTTTTGGGGTAAGAAAGTTGATTGATAAGGTAGGTACATAAATATTACATTTGCTGAAAAGTGACTAAGATTGGCCATAGAATAGACTATAATGGGGTAGGGACTCTGAGAGGCCAGCGGCACATACCAAGCAAAAATTAACCCTAGTGCCCCCCCCCCCCATAAAATTTCAGCAAGCCACATGGCCTTGAAACGGCGACATAAGACAGATGAAATGGTGAAAAACGACATGAAGGCGGGTTTAAACTCCAATAGTGATGAGGAAAATCGCAAATACAATAGTAAAATGCCAATAGTGACATGGCCTCCTCTTCACTGTACGCTTTTGAAATTCAAACTGGGGCAAACTTACCCCACCTAAGAAGGCCTCAATAAAGAATCTAGGGACTAAGTTATATTAGCTAAAAAAGAATCCTGCCCCTGACATTTTATAGTAGATCAACTAATACTGCACTAGAAGGATGTGTGAAAGAGGGACAGGAAGTCACCTGAGATGACTCCATCTCATTGGAAGCAGCTGCAGCTTATCCAGTGATAATGGCTTTAAATCATCCGGGCAGGTGTCAAGAGCACAAAGGGGAGCTATTTCCACATCATTGTCACCAACAGCTTTATACATATGTGATAACGATTGCAAAGACTGTCACTCAAGAATTTGTCTTTTCAGTCACAGTTAATGCTGCTGTAAGACAATGAACTAAGTTTTCTGGCACCGTCCATGGTCTGTCAAGAGAGAGGAAGAGAACTAATACATTTTAAGTTATTATTGTTGATTATACTGGGGTCTTCTTTATTAGAAGCTTGTTATATTTGGGTTCCAATGTAGCATAACTCACCCTGCTGGCGGAGCCTTTATTTCGCTTGCCAGATTTTGGCATACTTGAGGAAGTCTCCGAATGAATTGAGTAAACTGTTTATTGAGCATGCACCGTATGTTGCTGAGATATAGTTTCGAACCCAGACCTAATAGCCATGTGCTTGCTACAGCGGGCTTGGTTGTGATCATCAGTTAATCAACAACAGGATGCTTGCACTCAAAAAAAACAGTTTGACAAGAGACAACAAGATTGACTACTAGTCCAGAAGTTCAGGGCTGGAAAGACCTCAAAAGTTAGATGCGATTCAGGCAGAGTCGCCTCTTTCCTCCTCGATCAAGAAAACAAAAAGTGGCTCTCCTTGCAGGGTGATCATAACGTTATGTCAGAGTCACAAATGCATCCTAATCTTGGTGTTCCTGTGGTACAAAGCCACAAATTTTCAAGGTATCAGTGGCATCTTGGCCAGCAAACTGGGCTCCTTTTGACTCCAGTTCATTTCTGTAAGTGACAAACGCGGATCTGCAGTCGATGATTACTTCTAGTAATAATGATAAATTAATAGATAAAATTGCGAATTAAAATTATTATCTTTTGAAGGGATTGATAGAAAATTTCATGCCAGATTAGTTAACATACTGGTTATCAGAAAGAAAGGCATCAAACTAGTTTAAAACATTCATCCAAGCAAGAGAGAATAATTTAGTGTATAACTTGATCATAGCTTTGGAAAAAATAATGTGAAGTGCTCCTCCTATAGGAATTTGAAGTGTCTGAAGATTTTAACAGAATTCACCATAGAAGAAATTATTTAGGTACGTATATTTACTTGTGTTGTGAATAATATTGTAGTTATTGTCTTTATTTTAAGGAGGCAGCGTGGCCGAATGGTCAGCGCATCAGACTCCCAATCCGGTGGCCCTGAGTTTGAGTCCCAATCTGGCGATGTGCTGGATTTGCTCTCAGTTATCCAGAGTTCAAATCCTCAGCCACGCTTGTAAATGGCCAACTGGTTGCCTCCTGCCAGTTGGGGTTTTTAATCATGTTATGTTTTATTTGAATTATTTGTTTCAAAGTATTTGAGTAGAGTGCCTGTAAATTAGTTGGATAAGCTAAGTGCACTTTCCACCATAAACAAACCTTTAAACCTTTTTTTTTTAACAGGTTAAAATATTTTACTGTGACTAGGCTTGAGTGAAGTCTTTCAGCTATTTTTTTTCTTTTTATATACTGGTAGAATATTTCATAACTGGGGCCAGATTTGAACACAAGTTGGAGTCTTAGGTTCTACAAATCCATGTTAATTAAGCTCAATGTGTTTTTTGTTTATTTATATCTTTTAAAGTAGGTGCAGGTGGCTAACTTGATTTAATGTATTCTTCTCTGGCCACAGCACACATCCTATATTATAATAATTTTTGCTGAAATGATAATTATTCAAAAGATCTTGTAACTTTTATAACTCTATATCAGTCCACCTTTTCTGTAAATAGCTTAAAATTGAATTGAACCTTGAAGCTTGAACTAGCCTTAAAAAAGCTGATGTTTAATGAGGCCACCACTGGTTTCGCTGCAAAATGTCATCTAAGCAATGAACATAGAAATTCCATACTGTTGACCTGTCAGGACCCAGATCTGAAATTTGCTTTAACCATTCAGAAGCACAACTCAGATTTGGGTAGTGACACGTAATTAGAATGGAATTTCTGTGCTCATTCCTCAGACTTTGTTTCCTGGGAAACCAGTGATGGCATTGCAAAATGTCAGCCATTTTCGCAGGCTAAGCCTGATCCTGCAGTTAGCATTTGTCTCAGCAAGCTTCTCCATTTATAACATGTGTCAATCAATTTCTTTCTTTTAGCGCACATGAATAGAGTGAGTGGCATAATATTTTCTCTGGAGAATGAATGGCTGTTAAGTGTAGGAAGGGACAAGTACTTGCAGTGGCATGATTGTACGAATGGAAAGAGACTGGGCGGATATCAAACTGAGGCTTGGTGCACTTCACTGCAGTATCCTTTTAACTGATAAGATCGCTGCAGGTTGAATGGTGAACCCTTCCCAGGGTTTATTCTAGAAACTGGCCAATGAGGGTCAAATGGGCCCCTTTCTATAATTTTAGGGGGCCCTTTTTCAAGAAAGGGGGTACAAAATCCAAAAAAAACTAAGTGCTTTTTGAGACTTTTGACATTCTACATGGGTCGGACTCAACAGACGCTTTGCTGCAAGTTTGGAACATTCTGGGCAACTGAAAAAGCCTGGGCTCGAATTACCACAGAACCCTGGATGTTTGTCTGGTGAAGTAACGACTCAAACGAAGAAGAGAAAGGCCATTGAGACAGTAAGAGGCTATGAAAGTTCAAAGTAAGTTTATAGAGCGGCCGTCAAATCAGTGTTGTTGTCAGTGATGTTTTCGAATACGTTATTTAAAAAATAGTTCTTATCCTTGGGTCTATTTTTTTGCTCCCCATTTGAAGCGGCAACGTTTTTTTTTCAAATTGCGGAAATCCTTCAAGGCCGCACTCTAGAATAAACCCTGTTTCCCTCTTAGGCCAAGATTTGATTTTTTGTAAAGTTTTGAGTCTGCTGGTAAACGACGTCAGCTTGCATTACTATAGCAAATTTTAAAGCCTCCTGTGTGGGTATCTCTGATTAAATCGAAGTCGTGACAGTCGCTATTGATGAAGCAACAATCTTAGACATTAAAGCAACAATCTCATTGCTATTTTAATCAAGTTTAACAACGTTAGTCGTGCAATGATGGTAAGGAAATATACCAAAAAATGTGCAGTATGTTCAGAGTTTTGTTTTGCTTGTTTTCTCTTGTTGTTATGTTGAGTTAGCCAGTAGCATTACCACTAAAAACAATCCTTGAAATGCGACAATTCTGCCTGGTAAACCGACAATTTGATGGGAAATGCATGACAAAATTTATGTCCACAAGTACTCATACAGAGGCTTAGTGATGGAGGTATATAGAATATAGACGCACCTGATTTCTGATAAACTACCAGTATTTTCTGGCAACTTGCCCTGTTTTGCTTGTTAACGAGATGGAGAATTAAACATAATTAGATGAGGACTTACTAAGGACCTTATTCTACACATCCCTTCTTTATTAATATTATTTTCATGCTTGCAGTTGAATTATTATTCAGAATATTTCACCATTTTTAATTAGCTTTAATCCACGACCAACTAATTCTTCATACCCAGCTGGCAATGATGACATTTGGAAGATGCAGGCAATACAGTTTATACCATTATTAACATTGGTTAATCACAGTCAACTCTTGCCTTGCAGACACCCCACTATAACAGACACCCCAGTAATAAGGACAGCAACTAAATCCCAGGCAAAAATAAATTACAGACGTTTGGGTAAAATTAACTCTCGTTTTTGCGGACTCTTGCTATTGAGGACGCTAACTCGAGCTCCCTACAGTGTCCACTATAAAGAGAATTGATGGTATCTAGTATACAATCATTGCCATCAAAGCAGAGTCCCTGATCAGAAGTAGAGCCAGACGTCTCTTGAGGTTCTTTAACAAGTTTTAGATTTGATGCTGACTCAAAACATGTCTTTGTTGGAGATTTAGGAGGCCACATCAGTGTGATAAAACTAGAAAACAACTCACCATCACTGGTTACAACACTCAATGGTCACTCAGGCAAGTTGCCTCCATGGCACATATGGTTTGGCACAGGTGATTAGGATGGGTCCTGTCACTCAGTTCTAATCCAATCTAGTCTAATGCTTTTGTAGTGATAAATTAGTAGGGAAAGGGTTTGCTCAGTCTTGAAAAGTCCTTGAATTCATTTTTCCTTAAAAAGTCCTTAAACTTCCGTGCAAGCCCTTGAGAAGTCCTTGAATTTTCTTCAACTTGGAATTTAGTGACTTGGAAAGTGTTTTTTAATGCTTTTTGGTCGCCCAACATGGAATATAAATCATAGCTCAGAGAAGCTAACCCTGTGATGGACTAGCATCGTGTCCAAGGGAAGTAGCAATACTCCTAGCCATGCTTCATGCTAAGGATACTGGGATAAGCTCCAGCCATTTTGGCCTTATTTTTCACTGCCATGGTCCTCATGGTTGCATAAGGTCTTTAGTGTCTAGAAGTGGTGAGCTGATACTGATTTTATTCTTCTCACTCTTGAAAGTGTCATGAAATTACCGAATCTCATCATGTTGAACTATGTGTTTGGTCATGAAAGCTAGACATTAAACTTTTACTGCAGTACAATATCCACACAGCTGGTATTTTGCAGAAATATTTCTTTCTTAAAGAGTGCAAATATTAGTATTTTCAATATTATAATAACATTATTGTCTGGAATTGCGATAGGCCTTTTACCACTGGGTCATTCCAATTCACCAGTGCTAAATGAACATTACTAATCCAATAATAATCTGACTTACTTAGTCTTGTTTTCTGCACTTTTTGGGTCATCACACAGCTCTCCTTTTAGCGCATAAATATGGCAGCTGACTACAGTTCTCTGTACCTTTGTTCCTCCAGTCGTCCGGCTTCCTTTTTCTCTATACTAGATAGTTTTGACAGAACTTTCTGATAAGGCATGCTACAGAATGAGACTGCAAACATAGCCTACTAAATGAACTTACTGATGACAGTTCGTGAGCTCTTCAGTTCTATTACTTGCAGAATTCCATTTTGCATATAGTGGATAGTCATCTATAAGAGGTTATGTTCCATTGGGATGATCCAGATCAGGATTAGTGAACAAATCCAGGAGTATTCAGATCATAACATGTCAAAGGAACCAACATATCCACACTGAGAAAGGATTCATCAGTTCATTTGATGTATAACCTGCAAGCAAGCTCTCTGGGGTGCTCTGGCAGTGGGGCAGGAAAAGGAAGGAAAGCTTGCAATTACGTCTCCGGAATTTGAATATCTGCATCGAAAAAGTCGATGCGAAATGCTGATTGGCAGAGATGACATTAGTAATGATGTCATTACCTTTGGCATGTGTTTTTCAATATTTGTTTACATTTGCACTCTTTCCAGTTCACACTGATTGGTGCTCAGATTGATTGACAGCTCAGTTGACGGGGAGCCACAGAGGAATTGAAGGTGGAATTCAAATTCCAGAGACGTGGTGGCGAGCCCTCCTTCCTTTTTCTACCCAACCACCAGAGCGCCCTGGAGAGCTTGCCTTCAGGCTATTTGATGTACCATGATTGGAGTGATCTCAGATCATGTTCCTGATCTGAATCATCCTAAAGGAATGCACCCAGGGTATCTCTTGAATAAATCCAGGTTTTAAAAATATTGCCTTGTTAATAATTTATTTTTCCCATTTTTTTTTTCCAGGAAGCGTACGTGCCCTTGCCTGGGACCCTGAGAAGCGGTTGTTATTTTCTGGTAGTTTTGATGAATCCATTATAGTATGGGATATAGGAGGACAGCAAGGAACTGCCTTTGAACTTCATGGACATTTGTAAGAAAACCATGGCTTGAAGACTGTTTTCTTCATATCCTGTGACAAATACAATACTTGTCAAATTTCATTGAAACAATAGGCTGAAAATGAAAGATTTCTCTTGCCACGCCTTCTCAACCAACTTCTCAACTTCCGAGTAATTCTTCTCTCCTTCCCCAATTTTGAGAATTAACAATTATTGCACGAGGTTGGGCAAAATATTGTGATTTGTCAGTGGTGAGCAGATTAATTATTTGCCAAAGCCAAAGGCTTAGGCAAATAAAACAATGGATCTGCGAGACACTGGCAAATCATGATATTTTGCAATGATCAAGTTCAATATTGTTTTATCATTCGATCACCAAGTTTGTTTTTTAATGAATATCTTCGGGAAGCGAAGCGATCTGCCATTTTTCACGCAATAGTAATCAGAAGAAGGAGAAAAGCGTACTCTCATTTAAGCATGAGCAGAATATTATTAATTGCAGCCAAACACAGTTGGACGACATTACGCATAAGCAGACCATTATTTGTAGGCAGTTATAATTTCCTGGTCATGTGATGGGCTCTTGGCTAATGAAAAGGAAGAAAAAATTGCATCAAATGATTATTACATTTATTTGCAAATGGGTAATATGGGAAATCAGCATTGGGGAGGGCAAAACATGACTATAGTGTTTCAACAAATGTGAGGAGTATTGTCTTAGTTAGAGCAGCTTAGCACACTTTTGCTATTACCAAAGCATTCTTTAACAATGAGTGCTCAGCACTTTAAGACGGAAGCCATTAGGAAATTGAGTAATTTTAATTTTTAGTGGACAAAATCCTTGTACCAGAATAAATTAAAGCATATTGCTTTCTTATTTACACTTTTCTTTGA
Organism: Porites rus; assembly: GCA_964035705.1. Taxonomy (NCBI): domain Eukaryota; kingdom Metazoa; phylum Cnidaria; class Anthozoa; order Scleractinia; family Poritidae; genus Porites; species Porites rus. The sequence goes on from OZ038000.1 coordinate 6,106,229, forward strand.
AAGGGCTAAAAATGTAATTAGTTATATGTAATAACACTAAAGAAACTTTCTCATGGGAGCCCAAGGAAACAAATTTCAAAAGCTTAAAATCTCACACCATGAAATTTTACCTGTGTTTTCACAATTCCTGTGAAATTTGAAATCAATTTTCTCGGGCTCCCATAAGGAATTAATCTGTTTTCATTTATTAAATTGCACCAGGTCTAAAGTACAGGGTCTGTGTTATGCACCACATGCCAAGAAGTTAATATCATGCAGTGAAGATGGCGTTGTTAGAATTTGGGACATGAATGTTAAACGACAAGAGGTATGTTTAAACAATCTCCATTAGGGTATGGCTTGTTCCCTTTTTACCGAGAGGGCAGGAAACTGTAGAGTATTGTGTATTATTATTGTGTCAAGGAAATAAAAAAATTAATCGGTTGTTGAGTGATAAATGTTCAGTGAGAGAAATACCTTTGAAAGACAAAATATCCCAGTTTCGAATTAAAAATTACCGCTGAATACCAGCATTAACGGCACATTTATACAGGGTTAGCCTCGACATAAAGTAAAATATTCAGAAATTCCGGCAAGTAAGTGTTTGAAATTTGAATATACACAATAGACAGAGTAATAAACAGGTCTTTTTCTCGTTGGAATTTATGAATATATTATTTCAGATGGAGGCTAACCCTGTAAATGCGTCTTCACTTCTTTAATTCAGCGATCATAACGAACTCGAAACTGGACTATTAAAGACAAAAGTAAAGTATCACTAATTTCTCTTTTTTTTGTATCTGTATTAGACACCAGAATGGTCGCAAAGTGATGTCTGTGAGAGATGTAGTGGTCCTTTCTTCTGGAATTTCAAGGTTATGTGGAATCAGAAAACAGTGGGTGTGAGACAGGTATGACCTTCAAGGTGCCCCCCCCCCCCCCCCCCCGCCCCAACCCCTCTCCTTCCCTGTCAAATAGTGTATCACCCTTCATAGGTGTTATCAGGGAGTTTAAGATACCACGACGGCGAAGGCCACGAAAACTTCGTTTAACGAGTGAATTTGGGTTCTTTCAATCTCTATTGTGATTACTCCAACTCAAATGAGAAATCTTCTTCAAATGCAAGCGAACTCTTTTTGAGCCGAATTCCTAAGAACCATATTCAAGTTCAGAAAGAGAAAGAAATTTAGCCGTCGCTTGTTTACGTCCTCCATAAAACGTGAAATTAGGCATTTTCCCGTCGTAGTCGTGCAATGACGGTAAAGAAGTGTACAAAAAAGCGTGCTGCACGTGCAGAGTTGTTGTTTTGTCTATTCAAACTATTGCTTTTTTGACGTTCTCATTGTCATCACCGGCCGTTGTGGCATCTTAAAGTCCCTAACAAATGAGGGACTTGCCCATTACGTACAATATCCGTATCAAGAGAACCAGAGGTTTTTAAATTAGTGGCGTAAGTCAATGCAAACATGCGGTTATTAGGCCTATAAAATTAAAAACAAGCTTTCTGACTTTTCAGTAAGTTATAAGTAGCAAAAGTGTCTCCTTCTTTCAAAACAGTAACTTTAGGGTTAGTATAGTATAGTACATGTCAAGTCCTAACATTTGTGAAAATCTATGCTTTGACTAATGGTTTCTTTGATTTTTCAGCATCACTGTCGGAAGTGTGGCAGAGCAGTTTGTAATGAATGTAGTTGCAATGAATCAGCGTATCCGATCATGGGCTTTGAAAATTCAGTCCGCTTTTGCGTTGAATGTTATGAATCCATCACTGATGATGAGTAAGTGTAATGCCATGTTTTAAAGCCCTGTTTCATTATTTGAATGGTCACGCTTGAGGATTTCTTCCGCAGAGACAAAAACAAGAGACAATTTGCACACCGTAACAAACAGTTTTACTCGACTGCCACTTCCAAATAGCTTCTTGCGAAAATCTCACGCGGACACCTTGAAAATCTGAAGCCAACTGCATGTTTTTCGGCCTAAAGTTCCACAAAGTTCCACAGGAAAATGCTGCTCAGTCGGTATAATGTGAATAACCACATTGGAGGATTTCTGACTCAAAAGTGTGAACCTCATTTTACGGCGTATTCAGTGTCGTGGAAAGTTCTGTTCAGTGGCTGTCAGTTAGACTCAATCCAAACTAGAAGGAACGCGACAAATAGCGATCCGTGAGCAAATGAGGAGGGTTTTGACAAAGTTTAGGTGTTCATCAAAAAACATTCGTGAGAATGGGGGACTTGGCTGTGAACATTCAAGCTGTTATTTGAATGGTCACGTGCACTTAAAAATATCTTCCACTGCAAAATCTCTTTGCACAGCATAATGAACAGTTCCACAGCAAAGCACTGCTAGGTAGCCTTCACAATGTACTTGAATGGTCACACGTTAGGGTTTCATCCTCAGGCTTATGAGTGATTTGGAACCACCTTTTACAGAATCCCGATTGTCCAAATCCTAAATTACTGCTCGATGGTTTTATATGAATGTTGATGGTATACTAGATTTTATTCACAGACTCCAAACATAGAATCACAAACATATTGCTCAAGGATCACACTATAGCTATTTAATTTACAGACTTGCCACTTTTTACAGCATAAGAGAAGAAATAGTTGCGTCTCTAGCGAAGGAACAAAGAGCTTAAAACCACAATTTGAGACAATTTAATCTGTTTTTTTTTCTTTAACCTAGTCGAGTGCCGCTGTCCGATTTTCTCGATGCAAAGCACGCAACACGCTCGATGTACTTGGATCTAACGAAAGGAAGATTGCTGACATGTGGCGGTGATAGAGTTGTGAAGGTTGGTGCTTAAAGTTAGTTTCAGTCCGTTAGTTTCAGTCCGTACGCGCGTAAAATTTACGCGCATAAATGAAATAGAGGCAATTTATGGAAGGTTGTGCGTGACGTAAAAGTTGACCGAAGTGCAACTTTTGCGTTTACTCGTAGCAGCCTTTATTTTATTTACCCGCGTAAAATTTACGTGCTTACGGTCATAAAAATTACGCGACAGTGGAAATCCACCTTTATCTGAGAAAGAAATCTGCAGGTGGAAGGAGGTGGACCATTGAAGGGTACCCGTGTCCTCTTCTGTAACCTCCTGGGATGTCATTCGTTTATTATATACTTGTATTTAATTAATCTGCTATACATCATTTATAGTGTCGTCACGCTACTAACGAGGAGCGTTGCGTGACGACACTAAAAACGGCTGTGTAGCAGGCTAGTATTTAATAGAATTACTAATAAAATGATAGCCTTTCACAAAGGCCTTTAATCTGTATGATGTTACTGGCAAGCTTTTACCTCACATTCATTATCAAAAGAGGTCAAATTGGTGAACGTCTCGTAAATAATAAACAATCAAACAAGGAAAACGTCACAACCAAGATTTCATGTCACTGCCACTTATGTAAAATTTTTGGAAAAGAAAAAACAGGAAAGAAGATCCGAATGTTCTTTTAATACAAATTTAAGTATCAATTTGTGTTGGAAATTCATCGGTATCAAATTTTGTGTTTTAATGGAATAAAGTTTGAAAGTATCACAAAAATTATTGTCTTAAATTTTCATTCAAGATTGATTATATAATGAGCTGATGTGGTTCTTGTTAAATCGGACTCCCGCTGCATGCTCTTCCTCAGTTCTCCTCCACAGAGGGCTCTTTGTGTCATAGAGAGGCTAGGGAGAGAAAAAAAAAACAATGCTCGCGGCGGGGATGATGGGAAGGGGAAAGAGAAGAACCTTCCCGTCTTCCTCTGCGCTTACTTTTTAATGTTTCTTGCGATCGCAGCGGGAGCATCCGCGGAGAAGAGCAATACTCATAGACATGTATAGGGCAGCCCTGTTGTGTCATTTTCTTATGATGTTATAACTATGACTTTCCACTTTCTTTGCAGATTTGGGACGTAAAGAATATTCTTCTATCATGAACAGTGATTAATTACTATTAGGAAAAATAATGCTACGATGAGAGTGATGTGTATGATTGATAGATGAAGGAAGGAAGGATTGACTGAGCGACAGCGTCTTTAAAAGGCTCGGGTGACGCCAAAAAAAAGGACAATTTCCCCAATGATTATTGTCTGTCGTTTAACTACAACAAACTTTCCAAGGGGTTTTGCCCGGAAACGATGTTGGAATTATTCCAATTAAAAAGTGATTACAGCTTTTAATACCGCTCCTGAAAATATAACTTTTAGAAACCGGTAGTTTCGATACGACCTCAATCACTGAAATTACACAAAACTTTCGATGACTTCAAGTATGGTTTGCGCGTGGACAAGAAAAACCTTTGGGGTGAATATTCTTCGTTCTTTAAGCCAAGTGCTTGAAGCTGCATACACCTCAAGTGAAAAAACTTGTATCGAAACAACCGGTAACATAAGGATGAGATTGTTACCTCAAGGTAGATATAGTTAAATAACATGAGAACACAGGGTACGGATGAACGAATTTATTTCAGTATCGAAAATAATTTCTCATTCGCTTTGGTCATGCGTGTTTGTGATTGGTTGACAAATTTCGCGCCATGTTTGCTTGTTATTGTTCGAGGTATGGGGTATCTCAGGTAGGAGGGTCTAGGTTAGCGTGGCAAGTTAACAGTTAATGGTGCAAAAAGATGGAAAAAAAAAACTTTCCTTCCCATTAACACATATGAAAGGAAGATACCACAGTACTGACGAAATGCCTTGGAACTAGAGAAGAGTACCACGACTAGTGCGTTCGTGACAAAAAAATCCTCGTCTGTTCGCCAGATTGATTGTTTGTTTGCAGGCTTTGTAAGAGCGCACTGAATGAGGAATCCTCTTTAACCTTTCGTAAATCCTCCTAATGTAAACACGGGCTGTCATTTATGATTTGTTTGCAATTGTTCTGATTTAACAGGATCAATTGAAGACGTTTCAAATGAACCAACATCAAGGTAATGCCCATTGTCTTAAGTTAATTCAGTGTCGACAGTGAAAAGTTTTATCCACAGTGTTCGAAAGTAAAGATTCGCTTGACTTGACGAATGAAAGAGATTTTTTTCTGTTTAAGCGTTTTTTTTTTTTTTTCTGCGTGCTGGTTTTTTTTACGTAATGAGAAAATAGTTTACAGGTGATAGTCAGAAAATAGTTATCTGCGACGGTCGTAAAGGAAAGATATTTCTCTTTGTAGTAATGTTTTCAAATACCTTGTACAAACACAATAAACATAGCTAATTAAAGATATATTAAAACAACTCCTTTAATAAAAATTGATTATAAAAACGAGAGCTGTTTTTGTGTTTTACATTGTTCTACAGATAGATTGTGGTGGTGGCGGCGGATTAGTAAGTTGTCTTCTAGCAGATAACTGACTAATCTGTACTTAGCGGGCTGCGCGCACAATGCATGATTTCCAAGAGCAATGTCGAACTGTGTATCGTGCGACGGTGCGTTTGTCGTTAGTTTAAGACAATGCATAACAAAACAATTATTTGATTCGTTTTTTGTGATATCCGAGATAATCATGGTTTTCTCAAATGTTATCATCCTCAGCCTTCGGTCTCGACTAATATATTTTACCTTGACCTTGATTGTTCCAAATATCACAAAACCTCATCCATTAATTGTTTACTGTCTTGTGCTTTTGTCGCCGTTCAAATGTTTACGCAATCAGGTTGCTAAGCAACCAAAAGAAACGACGGGCTCTGGGGACGAGAATGGGTTCTGTCAAAGACGTCTTCACGTAGCTAAATCTTTGCAAAGGGAGGCCGGAGGCGTCGTGTAGAGAGGTTTACATTCTTGTCCGTTACAAATTAAGCTAAGTGGCTCTAGGGACGAGAATGGAAAGGACCCCTTTCGTCTACAAGGAAGGCGCGGGGGAACATAGGAAGGAAGTATCTCTTGAAGCTTCTTAACTCTCTCTTCATCCCATAGTCCCCTACTGTGTCGGATGCTGTGCTAGCTCCCACAAACCGCGACAAGCGACCACCGTGAAGGACTCTTCTACATACAGGCTAATGTTTGATAACAAAATACGCTCAAGTTTGAAATTTGAGCTGACACTGATAATATAAATAGTTTTTTAAAAAAAGTATGATAACATGTGGTCTTGGTCAGAAATTTTAACTAAAAATTTTGTTGGCTTACAATTTTTAATATTTATCTTTAATCTTTAATTGACATAATTGCCTCTAGCGTGCTGATCTGGCAATGGACGGTCAGTACACGGAATTTCATGACATTGATAGGGAAATGAATAAACAAAATGGAAACAAATAAATACGAAAATACAAATAAACTTACAAATCATATGAATAAAAAAATCGTCAATACACAAAATTATTACAAATACTTGAATGGAACGCAGCAACAGAATCAGCACACTACGGAAGCAGGAGACAAAACGTTCCAAGCGGGAACAATTCTTACGAAAAAAGAATACTTGTGCGCGTTAACGATAGATGCGGTCTCGTAATATAATGCGCTCATTTTCAGGAGAGAAATCTACACACCAGACCAGGAGTGACCAGGTTCAATCAAATAGTTGTTATTTCTTTAAAGTCCAAGAGGACTTGACTGACCAACAAAAAAGTAATATGTGTCATCTTCATAAAACGTTATATCGTTCGTGCGAGTTTTTAGATACAATGTTTTTGGTTTACATTTGTCGTGAAAGGCAGCCTACTGCTTTAATTTTTGATGGCTAGCCAGCGATGTATTTTTAATATAAAGCCTTTTGTCCAGGGGCAATAGTTTATATTACCTACCGCTGAAGTGGTTATTAAAAGTAATTACAGTTAGCAACTTTTGCTTTACAGCTGCTGAGGGAAACGGAAATATGGATCGCAATTATAAAAGAAGTGTCTAACGCACGCTTTTTACAAGCTTTTAATGACTGGAGGAAGTGTCTTGCTTTGAAACGCACTTTTTCCATCAAAAAACAGGGTAGACCAAGGTGTGTATACATTTCTTCAAGTCAAAGGCTGATTTAAAGTCCCGAAGGGTACTCCCCTATACAAGCCATATAGGTTTCCACCGTTCAGTTTTGGTCTGAAAACCGGTATTGTTTTCAAGGGAACCACGGGAGTGTACGAATGTATTTATTGTTTCAATTCCAAATGAGTAAGAAAGAAAGAGAAATATGTGAATTCGAAATGCATCATTTTTAAGAAATCTCTTTTTGTTACTGTTCTAATCTAAGTAATGATGACGTAATTTCTTTAAGGGCAGGTTTGAGAATGGGTATGGATTTTAGAGTTCAGGTCAGAAATAAAACGGGTGTGAAAAATGGCATTTTTTGGTCTGAAAGAAGGTCAGGATTTGGAGAACCGGGCTGCACGCGCCCCACCAAGAATTCCCAGGGGTAAGCCCCGGGTTTAAAGTCTTCTAACGCATTTATGTTATGGAAATAAGGGCCAGCCCGAATCAGTCTATGCTGATGCCCATTCCGAATTCAGTTTTTTATACTACAATGTTAACATTAGCCTCCCACGCAGACGTTCTTAGGGGTTCGTGACGAACCCCTAAGAAAAAACTTCTCGTGAACTTGGCTAATGCCCTAACAATGTGCTATCTATTATTTAACGGCCTCAGTCTAGCGCCTCCGGGGTGTTAACGCTAATTACCGTTAATTTTTGGCACGTGGGTGTATTTAAATTTTAGCTATATCTCTGATATCAGTGGGCCTTTTGTGATATTACACTTGACACAAATTTCAATGTTTTTATGATTATAACAACAAGAAAACGTGGCAACGACAATTGCCAGAAAATCGGGTACAAGTTCAGTCATCAGTCAATTAGCGTCATTAGAGTTATATTATTTAAGCTGTTATTTTTCATTATATTTAACCCTTTTTTCGCGTTTCTTGAGTTTAGAAAGGCGTCTAGTTGTGTTGGTAATTTAATAATTTGAAAGAAATCGTTATTTTATCCATGGACATGGTCTATGTAGTTTGCAGGTGAGTGTATTAAAAATATATATAAGAACTACAGAATTTTGTAAAATTAAAGATCTAATCGTGCGCCAACCTTTTGCCCTGAAAGAAAGCCAAAAGACTCGTTTCAACCACAAGACATTATAGCTGTGGCTTGTTAGCCTGCGTGGCAAGCTTTTCCAATTGATTTATGAACGAAAACAGGAATGGAAGAAGTGAAATAATACAGAAGTCAGTTCTTCCCTCCACTCTTCATTCCTCTTGTCCTAACTGCTACGCAGGCTAATCTTATAACATCCGTATTTTTTTCAGTTACAATGCATGCTTGTTAGAATTAATGTTATCCATATTGCAATTTTCAGATTTCCGGAAAATGGCTTAATAACACTAAGATATAATTATAGCCGCTAAATTTAATTTATGTACTATGTGTATAATTTTGATAGTCACAAACTGATCCTACCACAACGATAGAGTATAGGTAGTAACTTGTGCCAGGCTCGGTCAGTGCAGACGAACGAATAAGCAAGCGAGCAGTGAAATAGCGAACGAGCCTAAAAACGGCGGATTGCTCCGTCTCTTTCCAGCCCTCAGGTGGTTTTCGCCCAACTTTCCTCGATCCGCAAGTTCCTCTCAATATTGGAGCTTTTTTGTTGTATAATTTCAGTGATTTCTCTGTTAAGAATTTTAAATTCATCACGGTCACTTTAGATCACTTTTGAAATATATATGTTATATACGAAATGTTAGTTTCAAAAATGCGAAAGTTCACAATGTTAAGGGTAGTAGGAAAAAGCATCTAAAACATCTTTCTATTTATCAATTATTAGAGCTAATCAATTCCTCTTGAAAATTTTCAGCGTTTCTTCACCGAGAAGGATAAGCTGAATGACATGACAAAGCAAAGTAAGCACCGACTTTAGCGCAGCTATGAACTTCTCCAATGCACAGTTTGTACTTAACGGGACAGAACCCGCGGGATCGAGTCACGAATTTCAAAGTTTGCCTATCATGCTGATTGGTCTTGTGATGACAGTAACAGCGGGAATAGGGAACTTCACATTGTTGCTCACCATATACAAAAATCCTCACAGAAATTTAAGGTCTCCGAGCACAAGTTTGGTTATAAATATGGCCATCGCTGATTTCATGCTGGGAGTTTTTGCGGGAAGTCTTCTTACAGCCCACGACGCCGTACTGTTCATCGACAAGTCCAAGCACACAGACCGGGTCCATACCTTATTGACGGTTGTCATCTTTACAGGTGTAATGAGCATCACTGTGGGTTGCTGTAACGTGGTTGCAATGGCGTGTGATCGGTGGGTGGCTGTCAGATGGGCGTTGAACTATCGGCACGTAGTATCAGCCAGAGGGATTAAGGTGTCAATAATTCTCTTTTGGATCTATGCAGCTTTGTTTACAAGCCTCGTTTTTGTACCAACTGTCCCGTACGTTGTATTTGAAATGCTTTTCTGCCACATTCATGTGTCACTTCCACTTCTTGTGCTACCTGTAGTATACTGGAAGACGTTTAGTGCACTTGAAGCTCATATGCGTCGAATGAAAGACTTGGAGTCTGGGAGTGAACGGACGAGCCAGAAAACAGCCCAAAGAGAGAGGAACACAACAAAAGCTTTTGTTCTTGTTCTGTGCTTGTTTTATGTGGCTTTCCTTCCCTATGTTATCGCGATCAACTTAAGTAATTTTTGCTTGGATTGTGCAAGTTCAGAGGCGATAGAGACTTTCCTTCAAATTTCTCTAAGGTTTATTTTACTGAATTCCTGTCTCGACCCGTTTGTGTATGCCTGGAGAATCCCGAAATACCGAAGAGCTGTGAGAACCATATTGAGCAGATACTGTGGCTTCAGGAGACGAGGAAAAAACTCCGTTGGTCCCACAGATATTACTGGAACAACGCTGCATGAGACTCTTGGAAAAGACATCACCAACAATGCAACATTACAGATTAGCAGCACTATCTTTTAATTTTCATCTTTGAGTTACAAAACTTTGGCGTCAATCTATGGAAATAAAATTACCTAATCTATCTGAACGTAGAAAAAGATTTGGACAATCTCCATTCCCAAGGCCAGAAGGCCAGTCCTGCTTTGGACGCGGGATAATCAGTTCAAATTCGCTAAGCAAGGTACAGAGAACTTAATGATAGTAAAACCAGTTACTCAATAAATTATTGGCAAGAGCCGTTGTTTATACATTCCGGTTAGATACGTCCTTTGAGATGATAGCAGTGCAATTCTCCAAGTACTGTAGTTTCTCTCATCGTCGTCAAACATCACAAGCTCCATCAGGGCCAACGTTAACGGAATCCTACAGTTTTACAACAAGCCAACAACAGCAACGACAAACCATTTTATTTGCCACGTTAAAAAACAGTTTTCAAGAACAGAATAAATTAAAGTAGATCAAAAGTAAATCAGGCAAAAAACTACCCAGAATAGAAAAAAACTAAACGAACTCATGAGTAGTTACAATAGTCAAATTGCATTCTTTAGGGTTGTGACACACGAAAGATAAAGAAAAAAAATTAAGGAGAATAAAAAATTATGATAAATAAATAAATGAATAAATAAATAAAAATAAAATTGAACATTACAAAACGGTGCCAGGTAACTATAAAGATTACATTAATCAGGATAAATTAATAATGCTAGCCAGCATCAAAAGTGGCACTGAGTTTTTTGGCCGTTGCTTTAGCAGACACGGCCACGTGCACCTTTCCCCTGGATATCCGCTTCCATTCCACAATGCACCTTCTTAGAGCCAGCAGTTCACAACAAACGTTTCATTTGTACCATATACATTACATTTAATACCTGTTGCCGCTGCGACCCGCGCAGTCTGCGGCAGAAAATGCCACCAACAATCGCGTTCCCAGATCCCTGAGTAGCACCGCTCCAGTGGACGCCGGAAAAGTCCTGGGTCGTCGGCAAACGCCAGGGCAATTCAGGATTTTTCAGGATAGCAGTATCAAAATTCTTAAAGTATAAATTTAAACTGCGTCAAACCTTTCAAAACTCTGTTCCTGTCTGTTATTATAGGTGTTAAAGAGATAGCTCTTAAGGCAACAGCTGCGACCAGAAATAGTTAGAAATAGTTATATATATTTAATATCTTGAGACACAATGACGGCCTGCAACGATTGCAATATCAAAGTTCTATTTGGCTAAGTACCATTTAGTTTAGTTTCGCGAGGTACTCTAAGCCTATTACGCGCATCATTCATTAAGGTTCTAATTCAATCGCTCACTCATGTCCGGTTTTTCTCTTGAACGAAGGCTTATTTCCCCGACAGTCGACGGACAGGGAAAACAAACCATGCCATCAGCCGCAATGCACTAAACTAAGAGTTCGCCACGCCCTACTATTAGGGAGCTTTAGCAACGACGACGGCGACGGCAACGAGGACGTCAAAAAAGCAATAGGTTTATTGCTCAAAACAACAACTTTGCACGTGCATCACGCTTTTTTGTACATTTCTTTCCCGTCCTTGCCCGACTACGACGTGAAAATGCCCAATTGCAAGTTTTATGGAGGACGTAAACAGGCGACGACGAATCTCTTTTTTTGCGCTCCTCGAGAAATCAACTCCAGGGAAATTCGCCTACACTTGCCATTTTCAGCAAATAGGAATAAACGCGACAAAGATTGAAAAACGGGAAATCATTTTAAAACTGACGTTTTCGCTGCCGTTAACGTCGTCGATGCTAAAGCTCCCTATTGAATAACAAGCTCAGTCTCCTTTGGTACACCGCATGCATCCCTATGTTGTTCAAACAGCTCCTTAAGTTTCTCTTTGTACTCCGAGTGCAGTTTATTTATTTGCTGCTCGCTTGGATTTTCCACTTTCTCCACTGGGATAGGAGATCCAACTGAAAAGGAAGTCAAGAAAAACAGGTTACAGATTATTCTAATTGTATAATCTACACGGGGTAAAGCCCATCACTACAGACGAGCAAATGTGTCAGTGAAGGTGTTAATATAAAACAAAGTTTAAGTGCTTAGACTAACCTCGGCTCTAATAAAGGGGGCTTCTTCTCTTTAATACCCGTTTACGCGAAACACTCCGGCAGTCAATAAAACCCGTTTCGTTTCTTTAAAATTTGGTTTTGTCAAATAATGATAGAGAAGTGTAACTTCCACTATAAAACGTAATGTGAAAACTGATGTTTTAAGATATGATCCCTGTTGTATCTAACAATGATAAAAAAAAAACATCAGTTTTACTCACGTTTCTCACGAACGCCAAAAGTAACTTCTTCACGTTGAAAGCGACATACTAACGCAAACAATGGCGGGAAAATGACCACGTGATTATCCCACCGTTTACACCTAGTGTGGTGCACCCCCTCGTCATTTTTCCTTCGTTTCGTCATCCCCACTATCTGAACGCATTGAACAGGCTTTCGTAAACGTGGTGCAACGTTCTAACGTTTTAAGTATCATTTGGAACTTACCAACAACAGTAATAGGATGTGGATAGGGCATGACTCCAAAACGCGCAAACATGACCTGCATGACACCTTTCAAGAAAACCTTTGACCACTTCTCCCACTTGCTGCGTCCAGGTTTGTATCTCAACAGGTAGTCGATTTTCGGCTGTTTATTAAACACGTCGTTTTGCCCAAATCCAAATACTGGAACCAAGGAAGACCTTGAATATGGCAAAGAGGCAGTTTCTTAGTTATCACCAGGCAGTTTCTTAGTTATCACCAGTTTAAAGAACAAATTGGGTAAGGACTAAGCTGTACCGAGTCAAACAGCGCATATCTAAGTCTACCTTATTAAAATTTTTAAACTAAAAACAAAGGTATTCAAAAGCATTTTCTGATACGTCATATGAGGATAAAAAAAAAAAAAAACAGAATAAAGTCAAGGTCTCTGTGATGTTAGAGGAACACTGGAAAAATCAATCAGATTTGTTCAGTTCTTAGTATCTCATCTGATTCCTGAAGGAGACTGTACTCAAATAAGAGCTACCGTGATTAAGTAAGTGCTAAAGATGTTTGGCATCAATGCTGTTTTCAACACAGTTTGACAGTGTCCGGGTTTGGTTTCTGTAGATAATTCTTTACCCAAAGCCCTAAGTGACAGCAGTATGGGTAAAAATAGGGGCTTTTTTATCCAGAACAGCCTAAGTGAGACCAAACTCTGCGATTTCTACTACTAACATGGGAGTCTCCATTCCCCTGCCACATCCAAAAAAAAAGACGAATGTTACCCAGTCTCCAAGGCCAGCTTGATAAAGCCTCTTCGTCTTTCCAAAGTAAGAGTATAAGAGCCGGGAAACAGGTTAAGAACTTCAGAGGCACCTCCAACAACAATGGCAACTGAATGTCCAGGGCCCTGCTGAGTCAGTACAAACTTGCAGCTTTCGTGGCTGACATTTACTACTCCAAGACCCATTACAATTTCAAGAAAGATTGGAGACCAACCCATAACTGTGGAAAGGAAGTAAAAAATACTCAGAAACTCTATTCCGTCACTCCCACAGGAGTAGAGAAATAGATCAGTGCTTAATTAACTTTTTTTATTAACTTGCACTCAAGGCAGGTGAGGTGAGAATCAACCACTATGTCTTACTCCTAGTTAATATCATAGACTGCTTCCAGTCCACCTTTTCTCTTAAAATCCGTCTAGGTCTTATCTCATCCAGCACGATTGCAAACCACGACATTATTATTACAATAAGGGATTGAGACCAAATGAGAAAAGACGGACTGCTGACTCTTTTGTAGTAAACAAACCCTCCGTCAGTCCAGAAACGGAGAAACCGATTGGTCAATTGTACAGCTGTTGACAGATAATTGACTGGTCTGTGGTGAGATTGCAAGCAATAAAAATAGTCACACGTCACAACCAACTGCAAACAATAGTGAACCAAGCAGTAATCTCAGTAACAAAACTTTTAAGGATATCTTACAGAAGAAGACTGCTGTAAATTTCCTCAAGAGAAACAAATTCAAGGCAATCTTGCTGGATTTAAAGAAAGTGTAATTTTTTCAGTTGTTTTTGTTCTATTTATAAATCGTTTCAAGTTACTCTGGTTTCATTGATTAATTAAATTACGCTGACAGCTTGGTTGTCCCCCGACAAAACAAACGAGTCAGCAGTCTCTTATTTTTTCTTCTCGGGCTTACGCACTTGTTTTTTGTGGCTTGCAGCTTTGCCGCTTGTGTCCATAGGTTTCATGTGCAGTAACTTTGAAAAGAAAAATAAGAGACTGCTCGCAGTCTATTAATATCATTGACCCCAATGCATACTCCTACAGACCAACTGATAACAATGAGGTACTATTGGGGGGAATCTAAATACAGTCAAACCCAGCGTACACTGAGGGGCATGAAGGAGAATATGTAGGGCAAAAATTGAGCATGCAAAATGCATTCTTGTTTGCCCAAATTCCTCAAACATCTTCCACCCAGGCTAAGTTTCATGAGAAAGCATGTGCTGCCCAGATGACCCAATTTAAGGGGTTACCTCCCTCACTCTAATAACATCCAAGCTTTCTCCCCTAGCACAAGGAAAGAGTAGAAGGAATTTATCAATTTTCTGAAACTGTCAAACTGTGGGTACAATTAGGCTCAAGTCAAAAATATTTATCTAACACTGATAAGGTGGGTAATCTCGTACCCAGATCTTCCACAGCCAAGCAGCGTAAGAAAGGGTAAGATCTGGGTATGAGGAGATGGGATCACTCCCATTCTCTTGTAGTTGTTGTTGTTGTTGTTGTTGTTTTGCACTAATGTACATACTCTTATTGTTCTAATATGGATACATACATGAATGCACTCCAATGTAAGGGATAACTCCCGGGAATTTCCTGCTGAATTGCAAAGCTTCTGATCCAAAGCCAATAGCTAGACCATCTGGGATAGCACCATGTGGATGATAGCAAAATATGTAGTTTCTCGCTGGGTCGAGCTGTGTGGTCTTGATCAAACTTATTGGGAAATAATCTCTCATATAATCAAACAATGGATTGTTTCTAATGAACTCCGCTCTTCGACCTCCACGGCTAAAGGTCTTAAGGTCAATAAAATATACCCACGTCAAATAAAGGACACAGAACGGCCAAATGATAAACAAACGATTAATTACCACATAAACTATAAGTGCTCCAAACACAAATAACGTACCAAAGACCAAAATCCAGTAGAAAACTAGCACGCTTAATCCTTGAAGAAGTCGAACTTTTTGAGTAGCAAGATAACGGAAGAGTCCAGACATTGTCACTGTACTAGCAGAAGATTCACCGTGGCCAGTTTTCGTTTCCGGTTTGACTTTGATGTTTCGCTACAAAAATCTCCTATAATTTCTTCTATAGCTGGACTTGAAATCCTCACAGGCATACACTAAACATTATGAGGTCATGATCAAGAGGCTTGGTTATGTAATCCGTTGTTGAACGTTCAGGAGGCTTTTCAAGGTGTTTATCTCCTTGCGTTGCGTGACAAGCTGTCGGGAGGGACAGGGAGGCCTGGGGCCCGTTTCTTCAAAGTCCCGATGGCAGTCCCGATAACTTTTCGAGCCCGACATCAAATATTAAAATCGATATAAGTAATGGTAATAGGACTGAGTGGAGTCCAATTCGGTCTGTAATCATACGAGTGATTAACAAAATCGGACGACCGCGTAGCGGGAGTCCGATTTGTTTAATCACGAGTATGATTACAGACCGAATTGGACGACACGAAGTTCTGTTACCAATTAATCATAACTTTAACAAAATTTGTGACATAATAGGCTATTTTTTAAATCAAAACACAAGAAATTCCGAGATTTTTATTGCTAGCAGTGAAAAAAAAAGCCATTTAAGCGCGCGCGTGATGGCGCGTATACTGTCCAATTACTTAGGCATGACGCGTACTGTCCTATTAAACTGTCCAATTAAGGCTGAAATCAGGGCAGCTGAGAGCCAATCAGATTTGACAATTTTGTTATAGTTATGATTAAAAGAATAAGAGCGCGGGTTGGCTAGCAAAATAGTCCATTTCGTTTCATTAACTGATAGTTTTCTCATGTAAGATGCAAAACTATTGAAACCTCTATCTTTCATGTAAACATCAACAGCTTTATGGGTCCGTTCAATAATTATCGGGACTTTCGAGAAACAGGCCCCTGGGGCGGTTAAAGACGCTGGATACAGACGCATTAAACGTCTGACTGTGCATGTTAAGTGCGTCGTTAAGTGCGTCCCGTTTTTATATGTTTTATATATGTTTTAAATATTTTTTATATTTTTTATTTTTATTTGTCCATAGTTTTTGGCACGATAACGTATGCTAATTTGAAAAAAAGAGAAAACAAAAACTAAGTAAAATAAAAATTTTACTGCTTTATATATATATGTACAACTTATATATTAAACAGCACTAAAAAATGAATTTAGAACCAGTAAAGCATTTCAAAAGAATGACATCATCATCATCATTATTAATATTAATTGTTCTTATATAAGATTACTATTTATTACCATGACATCATCATCATCATCATCATCATCATCATCATTATTATTATTATTATTATTATCATTTTATTGATATACATTTCTTTATTAAAGTATGCATGCGCTATATAGTGACTGCTGAATCTAAGTCTTTGTTTAATTACGGAAACGACATTTCCAGGGGCCGGAAATCAGAAAAATCCGGACTGGGATTTCTAGCGATGTGGGCGTGGGTTTGGGATAGCAGGAATAAACGTCTCAGACGTCCTCTAGTATAAATACGGCTAATTTGACAATAAGACTCAAGACCTGACAAATATACCCTGCTCAGCGGCACATATTCGTCTATGCCCTCTCTGGAATAAAATAATGCAACTGATGGTATTTTTTATTAGGCTGCCTGTGGCCAAATCAAAAAATTAGTCGTGTCTATGTCGAAAAAAGACAAAATGGCGAACGAATCTCCTAGAACGTGTCCTATTCCCCTTGCAGTGGGACCGACTTCTGTGAGGAGGGGCTCCCTAAGTTTTTACCATGAAGTTTCCATTTATTGAAAGCCGAAACGTGTGTTTTTTCTATAGTTTATATTCGGTTTAGGAGCAGCTTTAAAGTCAGCGTAGAAAATATTAGACCACTGCAGCCCAATACCAGGAAGTATACGCGTCTCGTTTTGTCACAAATAGGTAAGATTTTTAACTGCAACAATACTTTAACGAGACATTTCTTGTGAACTGGACCTTGGGCAAAGCCTGTGGATGATGTTTATCACATAACGTTAGTCCAGGATTTTCTTTGGATAGAGTAATTTCGTATTATGCCATAACCTTCTAATTTTTACCCTTAAAAAAACATTATGTAAGTTGCCTCTGAAGTACCATTTCGAGTTTTCTTTCGTTTAATTCCGCGCAGCCAAGCCTAAAAACGCACCAACCCATCGCTCTGTCAGATACGATAACCCTCTTTTTTAAAACGTAGGCTTAACAAGACATTTAACTAGCCGCAAAGCACTGAACTAAGACTTCGCCAAGCACTACTACTGAATAATGAGCTCAGTCTCTCTTGGTACACCGCATGTATCCCTGTGTTGTTCAAACAGCTCTATAAGTTTCTCTTTGTACTCCGAGTGCAGTTTATTTATTTGTTGCTCGCTTGGATTTTCCACTTTCTCCACTGGGATAGGAGATCCAACTGAAAAGGAAATCAAGAAATACAGGTTACAATGAAGACTACTCTAATCTGATTCTGCTAATTATTGTTGTCATTGTTTAATCTACAAAGGGTACAGCCGATCATTGTACATGTGCAAATGTGCACTCAGGTGACCTCTAGTAAAGACGGCTTCCTACTCGAGTTGAAATCAGTTGCTGCAACACGTTTTGCTTCTCTGGCGGAATTAAAATTTCGTTTTACCAACTTCTGATGTAAAGAAAAGAGTTATTACCATTAAGATCCATCAAGTGATTTACAAACTGATGTTTCGAGCGTACCCAAATCTAACGAGAACTGCATACATTGTGAGTCAAAGTGATGAAATCACCGACCACCCCCCCCCCCTCCCCCCAACAACCACACCACGGTCATTTTTACACATTAAATAGTGCTTCGTGTACTGTTGCTTGGTATGAAAAGTTCTAGGTCTCTGTTTACAGATTTATACTGCTTTCAGGTGGCTTTTTATCAGGTTCAGACATATTCTATTGTTAGCTTAGACCTATTTTACAATTTTTTTTTTGCACTCAGTACTTAGTTTTGTACGAAGAGGATGGTACCTGTTAGAAACCTGGGATTAAGAAAGTACAAAGTAGGGAGGAAGTTTTTAAACAAATTGTGTCACAGCGTCTATGGCTGAGTGGAACAAATTAAACACAATTGGTTTTATCAACTTAGTATTAGGGGCCGACAATTTAACTCTTGAGGGGGGGGGGGGGGGTGTGGGTGATTTCTGGTCATCAAGAATTTTTTTTCTAGCAATCTGGTGGGCAGGATATTTTTTTCTCTTTTTTCCCCATAAGCTTTCTATTACATTTGTGCTGCATGCAATTTTTTTCTTCCGACAAGCGCTTTCAGGAATTTTTTTTTCAAAATCACCCACCCCACCCCCCCTCAAGAGTTAAATGGTCGGCCACTTAGAGACCCTTAGATTCGAGGACGTGGACAATTACGGGAACGAGATTTAACTTAATGTTTTTTGGCGTCTTTTTAGAAAAAAATTCACCCCGGAAAACTTCATTGTACTTAAGCAAAGTTATTTTTCTTGAAGGAGGTTAAGCGCTCTCCCGATCGCATGATGATAAAACTTCTAACACTTGATAACTTTTTTTCAGCTACTACGACACTCTCTCTTATTCTCTCAAATGACGCTGGTTCACGCGTGCGCACCACCTAGTATTGCGAAAATCTCGTTCTCGTAGTGACAGGACAGGGAATCTACTCATACCCAAGTCTTCCTCGTGTTTCTGTACCGTATTGATAAAAGGATACGATTCAAACTGTATCCGAAAATGATAAAAATTTCGTTTTTTCCCGAGTTTCTCATGAACGCGAAACTAAGTACTCGTTAAAAAGGTCAAACTAACGTAAAAAAAAGGCGGGGAAATGACCTCATGATTTGAGAAATTTAGAATCTTAATAGCAAATGTCAGATTCCATTTGACAGTTTCTCAAAACCATCAAGTGAAATGAGCATACAAAAACTATGCAGACTAATTCTTAAGGATGAAACTGGCGTGAAACTACTAATTTTTTTGGGCGTAATGAACAGTATAAAACGAGTTGAATAGCGATATTGCAGGCTTTACTAGCCACGTTCAAACCTCTTTGTGCAACAATCTAGGTTGTTGAAGGTTGCGAAAATTTGTTGCAGAAAGTAGAGATTAGTTCTACTTCTGCAACAAAATCTGTTCATATTGCCCGTTTTACCGGACCAAGGTAAACTTGCTTTACAGTGAGTGACGTAACTCCCGTGTATCGCGTGACTTCCGCGTAATTTTATCCAATTCGAAGTCAGTATTCACGTAACTTGCAACTACCCGATTTGTTGCAAGACAGGTTTGATTATTTATGGGTGGTAAAACACGCAACATCGTCATTCAACTCGTTTTGCAGGAAGTTGCAAAACAAGTTGCCCGTTTTACCGTAGCTTCAGATTGAGGTTTGTTGGCATTTCCAGCAAACCGCGAACGTCAAGAGGTCTGGTGACCAAGGGCTTGCCGTTGGGTTTGCGGTTCGAGGTTCGCTTTTGTATGGCCAGACCTCGCTCTAGAGGTAAGTGATTTACAGCAAGGGTTTTTGCACCCCAAAACATTACAATCTCAGGTTTGAGAAGAAATACTACTTTTAAGAACTCTTTTGCTGATTAATTAAAAAAAACACCCCCTGCGAATCTCAAGTCCCAAACCAGTATAGGCAAACGAGTGAGAAGCGAAGGACTTTGAGAAAGTCTATACAATGGCCAAACCTCGATCTTTTAAGGGTCTGTAATCTCTCTAGCTGTGTACCGTAAACATGAGGCAAGTTCAGTGGCAGATCCAGACCTTTAGATAAGGAGGGGGGCTGTCATCCACACCCTGAGATAAGGGGGGGGGGACGGTCTCCAAAAAAATTTTTTCGGCCCTTTGGGCCTCATTTTGGTCGAAAAATAAGGGGGGCCGAGCCCCCCGGGCCCCTCCCCTGGATCGAAAACTGAAGTTCTAACTTCAATATTATTTGGAACTTACCCACAACAGCAATAGGATGTGGATAGGGCATGACTCCAAAACGCCCACACATTACCAGCGAGGCACACTTCAGGAAAATTTTAAACCACTTCTCCCACTTGCTACGTCCAGGTTTGTAAGTCAGTAGGAAGTCGATTTTAGGCTGTTTAATATTAAACAGGTCGTTTTGCCCAAATCCAAATACTGGAACCAAGGGGGACCTTAAATATATCAAATAAGTAGTTTCTTAGTTATCACCAGTTCAAAGGACTGAATGGCTAAGGTATTGAGCTGTAACAAGTTGAACAGTGCATATTCATTTAATGCTGTTCTCAACACCACTTGACAGTGCTTGGTTTGTTTTCTCAAGTGACACCAGTATGGGAAAAAATTTGGTTTACTGTCCTAAACTCTTTAAGTGAGACCAAAATCTGCGATGTACACCTCCAAGCAATAGACGAGGCATCCCATCTTATTCACATGGAAGTGTTCAGGGGCCGATCCAGGATTTTTTTTAGAAGGGGGTGCACTCGTCTCTTGCTCTACTTCAACACCAATAAACCACATAGCTTTTTTTTTTTGCAGAATATCAGTTGTATTAGAAAACCACAGGTGATCTCAGGGGCGAGGGGGGTGTGCACCCCCTGCACCGTCCCCCTAGATCTGCCCCTGCATGGAAGTATTCCTCCAGGAACAAATTCCTTTCAATTAGCCCTCCCCATGCCGCATCGAAAAAATGACAAGTGTTACCCGGTCTCCAAGGCCAGCTTGATGAAGCCTCTTCGTCTTTCCAAAGTAAGAATATAAGAGCCAGGAAACATGGTAAGAACTTCAGGAGAACCTCCAACAACAATGGCAACTGAATGTCCAGGACCCTGCTGAGTCAGTACAAACTTGCAGCTTTCATGGCTGACACTTACGATACCAAGACCCATTACAATGTCACGAAAGATTGGAGACCAACCCATATCTGTGAACGGGAAGCAAAAAACACTCAAGTGTGTCAGTACATCACAATACATTATTAGGTTAAACATAAAAATTGATTATTGCCATGGCAGCATGGATGATTGAAAACAAACCAAAAAATCTGAATTTCTTAGGTTGATGCAAAATCCAGTCATTATAATTCCCCGTGAATTTGTACAGCTTACAGTTAATAAGCCTCGTTTTTAAAAACAACTTAACCAAAATCTAACAAACAGTTTTTGAATGTTCCAATTTTTGAAGTGTCCCACATTCACCACAAACCCTAGCTCATCACCATCACATCACATTTCCAGTCAAGGTAATGGACCTTCGAGTGTTGACAAGAGTTGTCAAAATAAACCAATCATAATAATTTGTATACCGGAATCTGGTATACCTGAACCAGGGTGCAAAGAATAATCAATTTTACAGCTTGCCATTTGGGCAAGCTGAAGCTACAATCTTGGACAAAATAAATGGAAAACCTAGACCCCCCCTCCCCCCCAAATCAAGGATGGGAAAATGGCGCGTTTTTGCCCTTCGCGCGCCTTCATCCTTGATTTGGGGAGGATGAGGGTTTGCTGTTCCATTTTATTTTGTCCAAGATTGTCTGAAAGCCTCGACTGGCGTTACTCACAGCGTCATGATAGCAATCATAACAAGAAATCTGCGTTCAATCGCTTTAAAGCTAAATGCTTTCAAAGCAAACCTGGTCATTTGTCGGTGAACTCATACAAAACAGAAGAATTGCGCTTATTTCATTTTATATAAAATAAATAAATAATCCACTTATCATAAGTCTGTATGAAGTGCGGGATGCATTACTCACTAGGAGAGAGTTCCGCTGCGTGGAAGACGAAAAAAAGACATACTTATGCCTGATTCATTGCAATAATTTTAATAAGCTTGAAGGCAGACAAAACCTATATAGAAATTGCATTGGCTGGTAATTGCAGGAATAATTATAGTAAGAAAAAATTTAATTTGGCTACAAACGAGACTCGAACCTGCCCAAAAAACCTCAGGTACGCTACTCCTACTCGCCGATGTTGCACGCTAGACCTCTAGGCAATCCATGGAGAGGCTGTTGCCTTGGCTCTATATTTAAGAACTGTATCGGTGCGTTTACAGATCATTGTTAGCGATATTTTACCTATATAGATCGGTTTTTTTCATTCTAGGAAATCGAACACGATTAATGTTGACAAACATAAGGATTAGCACGATTTACAACAGAGTACCGACGGTTTTTATCGGTTTTTCACGATTTTGTCTTAGTACAGTAAAGTAAGAGACAGTGAGTCACTTTCATTTCAATTGGTTGTTAATCGTGATTAACCGTTGAAAACCGCCGCAAACCATCTTATATCACACAAAAACCTTTTGTAAACCGTCAGTGAAACGTCGACCGTGTCATTTTAACAAAGTTCGAGTACGCTACACACAGTTTAAAAGTTTTAATTAGTAAAGTTTTAGCCTTTCATCGTTGTTGGTATTTCAGCGAGGTATAAAAAGTCCACAGTCTAGTGACTCCTGAGAAATAACATTAATGGTCCTTTTTACCCTGTTACAGTGAGAACTCTTTATATGATTTGTGAGTAATGCCATGTTCAAGAGCGCCTTTTTCTAACGTCCCAGACACGATGTGCAAAAATGTTCTCTTAGGGTATAGTAAGTATGGACGTCCTCGATGACACTTGTGACTGCGGGTCACAGACCAGTGTTTTCAACCGATAAATGTGTTGAAAGATGACTCTCTAATTAACAGTGACCACTATTTCGTGACTTAGACACCTTCGAGACAATCTTGGACAAAATAAATGGAAAACCTAGACCCCCCCTCCCCCCCAAATCAAGGATGAGAAAATGGCGCGTTTTTGCCCTTCGCGCGCCTTCATCCTTGATTTGGGGAGGATGGGGGTTTGCTGTTCCATTTTATTTTGTCCAAGATTGTAGCATTTACTAGTCCCAAAAACTTTTTGATTAGCAGAATTGATTTCACAGTTCTTCTGTTATTCAAATTCCTCAAAAAACATCACTTACCCTTCGGGCAAGTTAAAAACAGAATTCATTAGCCCGATAGCAAAATCCACTAGCCCTGGGCTTCTTTGCATGCTGACCTGAACAAGCTTTTGTTATAAAGTACTACAGGCATACCCTTGCTCCCACCCCTTTGCCGTTTTTCCTGCTCACATCTTCTTTCGCCATCCCCACAATCAGAGAGGGGCGGCACAGACCTTTCCGAGATTTCTGGGAGTAACCCACCCCTGGTCTAATATGCTACCCATACTTACATGAATGCACTCCAATGTGAGGGACGATTCCTGGAAATTTCTCGCTGAATTGCAAAGCTTCTGATCCAAAGCCAATAGCTAGACCATCTGAGAGAGCGCCATGTGGATGATAACAAAATATATAGTTCCTCGCCGGGTCGAGCTCTGTGGTCTTGACCAAACTTATTGGGAAATAATCTCTCATATACTTAAACAACGGGTTGTTTCTAATGAACTTCACTGTTCGACCCCCACGGCTAAAGGTCTTACGGTCAACAAAATATACCCACGTCAGGTAAAGGACACCGAGCGGCCAAATCATAAACAAACGATTAAATACCACATAAACTATGAGTGCTCCGAACCCAAAACACGTACCACAGGCTAAAGTCCAGTAGAAAACAAGGACGCTTAATCCTTGAAGAAGACGAACTTTTTGAGAAGCAAGACCCGACATTGCTACGAAAACATCGAAGATTCACGATCACAGAGGGGTTCGCTTCCGGTTTGACTGTGACTTTCCGCTACGAAAATCTCCTATAATTTCTTTTACAGCTGTACTTGAAATCCTTACAGGCACACACAAAACAGAATAAGGTCGATAGGCTTGCTTAAGAAATTTGTTGCTGAATGTTTATGTAGCTTTGCAAATGTTCTAATTCGCGCAGCCAAACGAGGTTAGTTCTTTCCTGGTTGTCCTGTGTTTCTTGAGGGGAAGGGGAGGCCTGTGGAGGTCGAAGAAGCCTGGGGATTTTTGTATAACTGAGCAAAATGTGGAAGAAAGGGCAATTTGGTAAATTATTCCAAGGTTCTGCGGTCCTTCTTCACTACACAATTGTGCTGGTGGGCTTAACTGGTGTTTTTGGGGTCGGAGCTCTGTATCTTCTCCTCCTAAATCCACAGATTTGGCCTCTTTTGGCGTTATATTTGGCGTGGGTGTTCGTAGATTGGAGGACCCCTAGACAAGGTGGAAGAAAAGCCGCTGTCATTAATTTCATTGGCGCCCTGTTTCCGTTCAGATGTATGCGAGATTACTACCCCATAACACTTGTGAAAACAGCTGACCTCGATCCCGAAAGGAACTATATTTTTGGTTATCATCCTCATGGGTTTATGCCCGATGGGTTGATGATCAGTTTTGGCACAAACCAGCTTGGTTTTGAGCAAACGTTCCCTGGCATCTCACCGCATATTGGCAGCCATTCCAGTAGGTTTTATATTTTTTGTAAAACTGCGACCATATTTACCCTTTAAGCCATACAAATTTCTCCAGACTGGTCTCTATACACCTATATTTCATATGAATTTCATTTAAGTATATTATAAATATCATCTCATAATACAATCATTTATAACATAACGCCTAAAGGCAGTACAGTGCAGGTATGTCCTTAAGAAAACATAACAAACAAACTCATAGTTTGTTCTCTTAAATGTCATTTCAAAGTTGATACACTTTTACAGCAACTCCACTGATAAGAACCAAACTTAAAATTTTCGCCTTAATAATAGGTTCTTATGTGGAGGGGGCTTAAAATGAAAATTTTAGCCTAACAGGTTCTTAAAACCCAGGTTCTTATACACGGGGTTTTACTATATTGTTACTCCCCCCTGGACGGGATGCTAGCCCATTGCAGGGTTACCCCCCAGCAGTATGTCGCCAGTACCCATTTATACACCTGGGAGACGAGGGACAATGTAGAGTAAAGTTCCTTGTCTAAGGAAAAAACGCGACGGGTGAGGCTTAATTGAACCCCGCACCTCCAGATCCAAAGTTCGAGGTGTTAACTGCTTGGTCACACACACCTCCTTTTTAATGTAAACTGAACAGAAAATGTTTGCAGCTGCTAGGATGATCCGCCTTCTAGGATCTTTCTTCCTCCATGTAAACAGTTCCTGTGTCTTCAGTACAACATTGTTAAACTGAAGTAAAATGACATTTTAAGTTAGTCTTAAGATTACGTAATATGCTACACAGCCATTGTGGGGAGGAACATTGCCTGTGTAGCAGACTAAAGATTACGTAGCCAATAGAAAGGCAAAGTTATTAATAAATCCACAGAAGAATCACATTCTTTTTTTGATCCATCCAGTGTTTTTTGTAGCACCACTATATCGTGAGATTGCAATGGGGCTCAGACTTGTTGATGCAGGATCAGAGAGTTGTAGCTACATACTAACCCAGATGGGTGCAGGACACTCTATTGCATTAGTACCTGGAGGAGCTGCCGAGATGCTGGATTCATGCTTAGGAGATTACATTCTTACTCTTAACAGACGCAAGCAATTCATCAAGATGGCTTTGGAGACAGGGTACTATAATGCCCACCATGCTTTGCCATCAGTCATTTCATATTTTATCTATTTTCAATTGGTGAATTGATTAACTCCTTTTACTTGCTTGAATTAAGAAATCCCCTAGGGCATAGATACATGTTCTAGAGCATTTAATGTTTTGGTTCTAGAAATTATCCTTGTTAGAAGAGTCTTCAAGGCTTAATTTGTGTTAAAAGTTGAGTACGGTAGTGGAAGCGCAGACTCTTAAAGACACTCTTGTAGGCAGAGAGCTCTACTTGCTTACAGCCACCTATTCAACTCCCATACAAACTCTGCATTTTTACATTCCCATACAAGTGGGCATTCCTGCACATGCCACAGGCACACTTCCACTTACAAGGGCTTTCACTGTTTGAATTTTAACTGGAATTTTTAGAGGGTTACTGAGAGGGGATCACAGGGTGATGAAACAATGATTAAACCCTTAACAGGGATAACGATAAGCGATGCATGTGCATGAAATAATCTGCAATAATAAAATGTAGAACACCTGTAATATTCTCACTGAAAAAAACACATACAAAAGCCTAATGTGAATTAACAGCTAATGCACTTCCTAACATTCTCAGTGTGATCCAGGAGAATTAATACACACCATACCCACGGTCCTTGTCCCTCAGTTTAAACAGCAGTCCCCATGGTAATTCAGTCAGTTCTAGTAAGGTTTAGGTCTAGGTAACCTAGCCAGTAGTTCTCGCCCCACCCTCCTCCCCTCAGCAATGGAGCATTCTGTCCTGGTCTACTGACTCGTAAAGCTCCAGGCCGATTCTCCCATATCTTATGCATTAAGGTTCATTTTGCTTTGTCTGTAGCTATTTTGGGTGAGAATATATAATAATACTATTTTTCTAATGATGACGTGTTGTTGCTCATTACAGATCATCTCTGGTTCCTGTGTTTGGATTTGGACAAAATGATAGTTTCAAAATTCCATCTTTTGCCAACTATAAATGGCTGAAGAGCTATAAGAGCTCAAACACATCACTCCTGAAGAAATGGTCAAAGCTAATGATCAAAGGAATAGTGATTTCTTTTTCTGGAAAATACATTCCAGGTCTTCCATATAACAATCCAATTACAGTTGTAGGTAAGATTTTTAATTACAACAGTACTTTATGACATTTATTGTGAATTCAAAACTTGGACAATGCTTATGGAGACTTAAATCAAGCAAACATTTCTTTTAGATAGAGTAATATTTCTAGTTACGCCATTAATGCCCTCGTACTATGGTGGCCCAGGTAGCTGGGTTCTCCAGAAGTCCTGAGGACCAGCGAAGGTGAAAATCATCTTCTAGTCAACACAGAGGCTCTGGCACCGCACATAAGTGTGACACAATAAATCCAGCATATATCATTTTTTTTGTTTTGCAACACTTTTGTTCAATAAGAACAAATATATATTGTACAAATAATGTGGGTAATAAAATGTGTCAACCTCATGGCCAAAGTTTCTTTCCCTATAAAACATGCCCTGAAATGCACTTTTTAGGAGCCCAAAACTTAAAATTTACCATGAGGCTACAGAGTCCCACAATGAAGAGGAGGGGGGAGGGGTAGTCCCCCTCTTATACTACCCCTACAAACACCTGTGCGACTGTTAAAAGAAGCACCTTATGATCTTATAGGTTACTGCCTACGTAATGTTTTTCTCCTCCTACTTCAAATTTTCTGGGGAACCTTGTCCAGGGTCACATATAATTATGAAAGTCCTGGCTCTGAGCTCTTTAACAAAATTCAAATTCTCCTTTGCTGTCCCCATACGTTTTCAATAGAAGAAGTGGGAGGAATTTTTATTTTTATGGTAGATTCATCTTCTGTGATCATGTTCTCAATTCTCCTGACCACTCTGTTTAAGCATAGATTTACAAGCCTTAGGAGAAATTTATGCTGATCACTCATTAGGGCTTACAGGGTAATATCTCTTTCTCTCTCTTCAGTTGGCTCACCAATACATGTAAAGCAAGTCACCAGTCCAAGTGATGAACAGATAGACCAACTTCATACTCAGTACTCAAACGAAATAAGAAGATTGTTTGAAGAAAACCGAAACAAGTATGGCGTACCCAGTGAAACTAAACTTATCATTCAATAGTCAATAATTATATAATAATACTGGTAATAATAATAATAATAATAATAATAATAATAATAATAATAATAATAATAATAATAAACATTGATCTGTGCTGGGTTGTTGTATATGGGATGAGGGTCAATGTAAAGAAAAGGTATTATTAACAGAAACAGGCAGCATTAGGTAGTAACAGTCAGACTGGCCTGATCTGCAGTCAGATCATTCAGATCATTGGTGTAAGAATCTATAAATTATACAGATCACTATGCACATTTCAATGAACACTTTCATTTCTACATGTAGCAAAAGCTTACTATAAGTCATACAGAACAAAGCTTCCAATTTTATGCTGTAAAATTGAGAAAACTAATAGTGCAATGCATTGACATCTACCATGTGGAATCTTGTTGTCTGAAGAGTTTTAATTTATTTAAATGACCACAAGATTCCATCCACAGACCCCAACAAAGCTCTCATAGTTAATTCTTATTTTATTATTTTATTGACTATATTTTAAAGACAAAGTATGGTTCTCCTAGTACGTGTATTGTTATTTACATTGCCTTTGATGCAATGACATGTTAATGTTATTATTTTGTACAGAAATTTTTTTATACTGTCTCAATTCATAAAAATTAATTATGGGGCATTACATGTGTGCAATTAACATGGGGTCACTTTTCTGGCAAGGACTCTGATACAAAATTTTCAAATAATGGGATAAAAGTTAATGATATAATTGATATAACTATCACTTTTGTACTTGAAAAATATTATATATATTTTAAAACAACTTTTTTATAGTATTATATTAATTTTTGTCTTCTCTTATAAATAGAGTTACTCTACCACTAAATAGCTAATATTTGATTTAAATCACAAGGGATAGTGGATTATAAAACTAATTAGCAGTTAAATACTATTACTTTACAAGTTAAGAATCTTGTATAAAAGTGCCCATCGCCATTCATACATGTAAATTTGGTAACAAATTAATATATATTTTTGCAGAAACATTAACACTAAAAATATTTTAAGACATTTATGTAGTTGCAATGAGTACAAAGTCAACCAGTCCTGAGCTTCACTGTCACAGTACTGGTCATTAACACATCCAACATACAGTTATTTTTGTCCAACAAAAAAAAAAGGTTTGATGCTATTAGTAAATAACCAGCTCTGTTGATTCAGGAACATTGTACTTTGATTTGTGATCTTCAAAAAGCTTTTTGAGTCTTTCAATGTAAGTAGCATGAAGGTCATCCAGTTGTTCAGGTGTTGGGTTGTCCACTTTTGTTACTGAAATAGGTTCCCCCACTGCAAAGGATAAGAAGGTTATAAGAACGTTTATAAAAATTAACTCCCTAAAAGCAGTCTCTTACACACAAGCTGTCTCATTAAAGGGTACCATTCCAATTCTCTGAAGAGCATCCCTTCCCAGTGCATTAATTGGGCCCATTAATTTGCAGGGAAATGGTAATATGGGACAAAAACACCTTGCTGGATGCAGGGTTTATTCTAGGAATTGACCAGTGAGGGTCTTTCTCTCTTTTTCAAGAAAGGGGGTCCAAGAAAGGCGGTCCCCCAAAAGGTATTTGAATTTGTTGGTACAGACTAGACTGTTCCATGAGAAAATGAACGTTTATTTACGCTTTGCTGCCATTTTGGAACATTCTGGGCAACTGAAAAAGCTTGGGCTCGAATAACTGTAGAATAAAATAAGTAACTTATTAACCTCGCATATCAAGGCCTTGGTCTGAGATTTCCCTGTAATGACCTCACTCTCGGTTTATAAGTACTATTATATTGGGATCAATTTAGGTTTCTAGGAAACTACCCACCTACTCCTCCCCTAAGTCAACATTTATAACACTTACTTCTCACTTAGGGCAAAACGTTGGGGTAGGGGAGGGGTAGGTGGGCAGTTTCCCAGCACCTAAATTGATACTTATATTGTATAAGTTATTATGATCAAGCAAGCAATTACTTCTGTGATTTGTGATCTAGGAACAATATAGTATTATCTACCAGTAAATTGTTCTATAATTAAAGAAATATTACTTCACAGTATCACCTACCAACAACATTTATTGGTTTTCTGTGTGGCAAAAAACCAAATGTGTACTGGAAAATTCCCCGGCCATGGAAAAGAACCGGGGCAAATGCAACCTTCTTCTGTATTTTCAGCTGAATATCTCGCAACCATGATCCCCTTGGATTATTGACTTGGTTGAATACATCATTTTCGCCAAACGCAAATACTGGAACTAACGAAGCTCTGGAAATACAACAGAGTTCCAACATTATTTATTTATACTGTAGATACTGTGTTTAAATTGCAGCTGCAGGTGCAATAATGGCCTTATTGGAGCGACTGATTGGAAGGTAGCCTGAAAAAATGGCTAACATTTTGCAATGCCACAACTGGTTTCCCTGTGAGATAACGTCTGAGAAATGAGTGCTTCTGAATGGCTGAAAGCTTCAGCCAATCAGAAGCAGTACCCAGATCTGGGTAGTGACACGTCATCAGTATGGAATTTAATTCTGCACTCATTTCTCAGACATCATTTCATGGGGAAACCAGTCGTTGCAATGTTAGCTGTTTTCTCAGGCTAACTGGAAGGTGCTAAAGTATGGTTAGGGTCTAAGTAACAACAATTAAACCTTTTAGCTGCAAATTATACACTCCATACACTACACCCTTTTCTAATGTAAATTATTTGTTTTGGTATTGAAGCCAGAGACTTCATCTAAACCACTTTTTCAGGTTCTACAACACACTGTAGGAATTACAGTACAAAGCACAGGCAAGAGAGGGAATGGCCTGTGGATACAGCTGTCTCTCCTTGCTTCTCACCACTAGAAATGTTTTTCGAGGAAAGACTCTCTCCCTTTCTCCCTCTCCCTGTGAAACATTCCTTGTGATGAGAATGAGCAGAGAACCCTGGCTGGAGGAAGAACCCTGTGTTCTGATCAACCAAATTGCCTGCTTGGGATTTTCTGCTTTGTTCCATGAGAAAACGTTTTCCTTTGGCCACATCATCATCATCATCATTATCATCCTTAATTAACCAAGCTTGTTCAGTCAAGATGGCTGAATACTGGCCTTGCCCTCTTTGTTTCCCATTTATCTCATGTTTGGGGTAGCATTTTTTGTACAGTGGAACCCTGTTAATGCAACAACTGTTGGGCCATAAAATCCTGGTTGTAATAATGAGGTGGTCACATTATCGGGGTCTTTAAGATAATAAAATGACTCAGTGATTTTTATGTCTGGGTTGAAAGAATATGGTCATGATAACAAGGTGGTTATTTAAACAGGGTGGTCATATGGCAAGGTTCCACTGTATAGTGAGACATTTCTGGATGGCAAGCTTTCCCCTTATTGTCCACTAGGTTCAAATCTTAAGATTATTTATTTCTCTTAACAGACTCACCCAGTTCTCAAAGCAAGTTTTATGAATCCTTTCCTTGGCTTCAGAATCAAGGAATAAGTTCCTGGGTGGGCATCAAATGCCTCC
>OZ038000.1:6142450-6154950 GCA_964035705.1 Porites rus
CACTGGGATTTGTGACTGCTCTCTTTACTGGGATTGGAGCACCAACTGAAAGGGAATCAAAACATTAGATTTACTGAACAACTAAAAGGTAACTGAATGGAGGAAAATAAAATATACAAACTAAAGGGTAACAAATTATGTGACACACATTAGCAACTACACACATAACTTTACTAAAAGAAATGCAGTGTCAACCAAGCACATCTGAGAACCAAAGTAAATAAGCAATTTCACAGGCTGACACAAAGTTACCCTAGAGGAGAAAATCTGTCCACAGGAAAACTATCAGGGATTCAAGGAATGTTGCACCTCTCAATGATGAAGGAGCAGTTGTTTAGGGGAGGTCACATACTAGAAGATTGACAGTATAAAGAATTCAGAAATTTCAGAAGGAGGATCATGAGGCATGGAGATTTAATGCCAGCTGTTAATACTATTATTGATTTTGTATCGACAGCATCTACGACCACAATAAAGTCTCTACACCACAGATTTTACAGAGAATTCTTATAAACCTTTTAATACAATTATTTCCATCTAAATCTGCTTGTGACTGCTACTTCAGTAGTACGTACCTACAGTGCAGACCGGTCTCTTATGCGGCATGATGCCAATAATTCTTGGCAAAATGCCTCTACCAAAGAACAAAGGGGGAGCAAAGGATAATATTTTCATCAGCTTGTTTTGAAAAGCCCTCAGCCGTGAACCTCTTGGATTACTGACTTGGTTAAATAATTCATTTTCACCAAAAGAAAACACTGGCACAAGATATGCCCTGCAAAGGAATTTATATGGAAAGGGAAATTAGTTCATGAAAAACTTAATATGAACTGCACAATGATAAATAAAGACAGCAAATTTAAAGTTTGGTACTCTGGGGAAAAAGATGGAG
The DNA here is from genome assembly GCA_964035705.1 of Porites rus. Taxonomy (NCBI): domain Eukaryota; kingdom Metazoa; phylum Cnidaria; class Anthozoa; order Scleractinia; family Poritidae; genus Porites; species Porites rus. Next base: position 6,143,343 of record OZ038000.1, read on the forward strand.
TAATAATTACTACAAAAAAATTTTTGAGCTCCAGACAGGATTTAAACCTGACACCTCTTAAACACCAGGAGGGTGCTCTTTGACTAAGAAAATAAGAGCTGAAAAAGCAAGTATGTGTGCTTTGATAAAAGTAAAGACCACCCTTTTAACATTCTACAATCACTTTAAATGCACATGTATGAACTGGTTATTTTTGTACTTTCCAGGTAACATCCTTAAATTTTATTCAATGTGAAATGCACAGTTCTCTGAACAAGAAATACAGTAAAGGTATTAAGAATAAGATTTGCTCTTAAATTTACTTTGTGAGGAATAAAGTATTGAAACTAAACACTAAGGAAAATATTATTTTGTTCTCCTTACCCTGTTTGAAGAGCCATCTTTGCAAATCCTTTCCTGTTTTTGAGGGTCAGAGTGTAAGAGCCAGGACGGGCATCAAGAGATTCTGCTGCCCCTCCAACTACAATCACAGCTGCATTACCGGTGCCTTGCTTTGTAACAATGTGGCGGATACTCTCTTTTGAGACATCGCACACACCTCCAGCCATGATAAAGTCACGCCAAAGGGGAAACTTAAACATCACTAAAAATAAAATAACAGTAATGAATCCAATGAATAAGAACAACTTGCAAACGTGAGCATAATGTATTCAACAATAAATTATCATTACTTCAGCGTGCAAGAGGATTTATCTGAAAAGTAGCACCACGCATGTGAGCAGAGCTTTCCTGGCCCTTTAAGGGGTGGACAATTAGAAAAGTTATGACAGGGGTGGGGAATTTTAAAGCTGCATAAATATTTTTTTGCTAACATTTCCCCTTTCCCTTTCTTTAGTTAATTTTCCCTGGCATGAATATTTTTCACCTTCCCCTCCTCATCCCCGATAACTTTTCTGATGGTCCCTCCCTAAAAAATATGGAAGGGCCTCTCTAGCTGCTCACAGGGTAATCCCTTCCTGATCCATTCAGAGGGTCGACTGTAAAGTGATACATCACACACTTCATTCATCCGGGGTGGTGCATGCAACAACTTTCAAATACGTTTGATAACCTTGAAAGTTCAAAATTTACTCTTTCTTTCCTTAAAACTGACTTTTAAATATAAAATTTGAATTTCGTTAATATGGCAAGGTACTTATCTGCAAAAACTGCGTTTACCAGTGTGAGCCCCTGGTGTGAGCTTAATTTTCTATTTGCTTTTATAGAGAGATGAAAGCTTAGCTTAGCTCGACTTTCGTTTCCTGTTTATAGGGATGCGGTATACAATTTCAGACGTGTTATTTACGTCATGAAAAAAACAATTTGCCAGAGTTGAAAAAGCGAGATGTTTTGAAGTAAGTCACTGCAAAATCAATGACTAATAAAATATACATCCATATCAAACACTTGAGTTATCTCTAAACATTGCTCTCAATTGAAAATCTCTTGCATAGGCTGTTGACCTTTCAATAGAATAGGTGCATGACATGTACTTTGCAATCGCAAGATGTACAGAGAGTGAACGAGGGAGGCTTCGTAAAGTTTACTTGTACAGTATGAAATTATCTCAATCGTATATGCGTTAGCATGCAAGGAATTAAAAAAATTAAAAAAGATAAATATGTGACTTACATTTTAGAGTTAGAAGATGAGACTTAATCCCGGGAAAGAGATCACTAAAACCAGTGGCCTCGGTAGCGAAGTTAGCCCAAGCTCCAGCGCACATAATTCCATGTGGATGGTATCCTAGAATGTAGTTTTTGTTGGGGTCAAGTCTCTTTGTGCGAATGAGTCGCACTGGAAAGTAATCGCGAAAATAATCCCAGGTTTTAAGCCTTCGAAACGCCTCGTATCTTCGGCCTCCTTTAGAGGGCGTCTTCATATCAAAGCAGTATGTCCATAGCAAATAAATCACCATAAAGCCGTACAAGGGTGTTAAGAGAACATAAATCGAAAAAAGAATGCCTAGAGTGTGAGCAAAGATGAACAAAGTCGTCATAATCAGAACCGCCGCAAACTGCAGCGGTTCTTCCAACAAGTTGCTCATTGACAGCGAGACACTGGTGTTTTTTCTGTGCTTGCTCGACATCTTCGCAACAGCGTCCTGCTTCTTCTCGACGAGAAAATTAAGAGCTGTACTTACTCTCGGCAGGAAACACCTCAAATGACGGCTGTACGAACTTTGATCAGTTATTCGACGGGGAATTTTGTATTTTGATCTTCACCGGACGTTGCATTGGCCTTGGTTGGCCTTCGAACTTTGTCACACGATGTTTTGATTCACGTGTAAATTGTCACGGAATTTTCAAACGTAAATAAAGAAGCACGTGATAGTACCATATATGGATTCAGACTTGTTACCAGCCGACAGCGGATTTTTCACTTGTAAGGCCTGACACATTTCGGAGTTAATGCAGTTTTTGGCTCATAACGTTGACTATGAGCTTTCTTCCTGGAACAGCAAGCCTTATAAAGGAGATAGACAGTAGGTTTCTGCGTAACTCTGATAAATTTAATCATACAAACCTTTATTTCAGGCTATTTAACGGTAAAGTTCATGAATTTTAATTTGTTATTATAAATTTGTAGGTAGTGTTAGCCTGAGAAAACAGCTGACATTTGCAGTGATTCCAACTCTCCCGCTTTTGGCAGGAGACTTACGCTTTTTTGCCTCGTCTCCCGCTTTGGTACATAAATTTTCCGCTTTGTAAGTCCACTATAAATATTGAATACTCAGTAAAAAATAAAACAAACTTAGTTTGAGATTTAGCATATTTTTAGCACGAAACTTGAATTTTTCTTATTTTTCTTTCTGGGGCATTTTTGCACGTTTTTAGTCATTGACAAAGATTATTTCTAGCATCAAAACGATGATTTCGAATTTTGACAGTATGTACCTCATGTAAGATGTCATATAATGTCCTAAGTCATTCCCATTGGGGGTTGCGGGCTGGGTCAATTATTTGGGGGAGGGGGGGAACTCGTTGAAATTCTGGGGGGTAGTGAAAAAGAGACAGTCTCCTGATTTTAGGTCTCCAGATGTTGACATCTCTGCATTTGGCAATGCTACCTTTGGTTTCCCCGCGTCATTTGGCGGAGAAAAGAGTGGTAGTGTCACCAAATGTCGGCTGTTTTTTCAGGTTAATGTAGTGTATAATGTTAATAACAGGTTGACTGACTGCAGGCAGGCGGGCAGTGTGTGTATTTTTAAAAAGTTCTTGTGAGCTGTTATATTTCAAGATTTCTATTAACGACCTAACGGTGATTTAAAAATGGCAATACTGTGAAATATAGCTCACACAACTTCAACTGAACAAGAGTAGATCCAGGAATGTTTCATAATCGGTCTAAAGGTTGAGTTTATGTTCCGAAGATCTCAGTGTTCTCAGTGGTCTACTACTTGTGTTGTCATTGATCTAGGTGGGTGAAATAATTTACAATAGCTATCAGTAAGTTTGAATGAATAAAATAATTAACTTAACGTGACTTTATTATTCCATCGCTCATATAGTACAAACTCAGTAAAGCCAAAGCCGGGGGCTTATACGACCTGTGGTCACTGATTAAATGAGACAAACCTCTTGCTTCTATCATCTTTCATTGACAGAGAAACTTATGGTTGTTTTAAGAGATGGAAGAACTCTGATAGGATATCTGAGATCTATAGATCAATTTGGTGAGTATACAGACTGCTTGCAGCCCCCCTATTTTTCTGTAAGATAGTCAGGAATGAGTGCTACAGGCAGCGATCTTGACCAATTCTAGCTTGAAGATGACTATCTTATCTACATAGGGAGTGGGGGTCAGTATGGGAGGAGGAAAAAAATAAAGGGACGTCCACCACTGCACAATACAAGCATTTTATAGAAATGACAACTTGTCAATGACTTGTCAAAAACTTTATTCAGGGATTCTGATATTTCGTGCGGTCGCGGACCCGCGAAATTCAGGTATTTCCGCGAAATCCCGCAAAATTCCCAAAAAAACGCAAAATACCGTGAAATGCGCCAGAAATATTTCCAAATACACGTCGGCAAAACATATTTAATACTTATCTTGGCTATTAGACCTGTTTTATTCACCCGAAACGTCCAAATTTATCTTGAAACTTCGTCACTGCAATGAGTAAACAACGTCCCAAAACTACCAGGCGTTTTTAGATGAACGTTGCGAAAAGCTGGCCACTAACCATAATGTTAATCGCTTTAGCATTCGCTCATTTCTCGAGTGAACTGTTGTTGAAAGAGCAAATGATTATGCCTGTTAAAAAAACGTTAAATAACGCTGGTCATATCGACGCAAAATTGATCGATTTTAGCGAAATTTGCCAAAAAAAATCCACCGAAATCGGCTGTTTTTTTACTGATTGTTTCTTGGTGAAGTTTTCCCCCGAAATTTCCCATGAAATCGGCCGATTTTTCTAAGAATTTGCCCCTGAAAATCCTTCGAAATTTGCCTTTTTTCCGCTAAAATCCCGCGAAATCGGCCGATTTTTCTGCGAATTTTGACTTTTCTCCGGAGAAAATCTCGCGAAATTGACCAATTTTTCCACGAATTTTGACTTTTTTCCCACAAAAATCCCGCGAAATCGGCCGATTTTTCCACAAATTTGCCCCTGAAAATCCCGTGAAATTTTGCTTTTTTTTCCGCGAAATATCAGAAGCCCTGTTTATTCAAATTAACATCGATTATCTACCAACCAATCAGATCCCTACTAATGCTGGAACAACGCACTCCTTGAACGTGATCTGTAGTGAAATTGTAACAGTCCCTCTATTTTTCTCCATTCCCCTCCCCACTGCCTTAAACATTTGATGCCTGCTCCCTTGTTACATTGGAAACAAATTACAAAATGACTGTCTAGTGGTTGCTGTTATTGTAACATTCCAGTGAGTATAAAGCACTATAAAAATTAATGTTTTGAGCTCAGGAGTCAATGTGTTAGGTATCATATTATTGTAAGTTGCCCAAACCCTTCCCCTCCAAAGAGGAAGAAGCTGGAAGCCCCTGTGACATTAATTTATTCCTTGATCATAGCAAGAACTGGTATCACTGAATTACCCAGGCAGCAAACAAACATCAAATAAACAAAAATAGCAGGGGCACTTTCCCCTAACATTGTTCTAAGAGACATTATACTTGAAAGAATATAGGTAAAAATATCCAATAGTATAGGTGCTGATTGAATTATTTCTGGGATATTTCAGCCAACCTTTTGCTTCAAGATACCATAGAAAGAATCCATGTTGGAGACAAGTACGGTGACATTCCCAGGGGAATTTTCCTTATCAGAGGAGAAAATATGGTTCTTGTTGGAGAAATAGTGAGTAGTTTTTAACTTGTCTCAAAGATACCTAAATGTTCTCATACCTGGGTATACCTTTAGTTTCTGTTTTCATTACTGCACAGTATAGTTTTGAAAAACGTGCCTCCCATCATACATACCAGGGTCATTCCATGATCATGGACGTTACATTTGCATGAGTGTGGTTAGAGAAAAATCATTAGAACAGATACATAATAACAACCAACCATTCCCTTTCACTTTGTTTATGACAGATAGGTGCTAGTTGCATGTTAAGTGAAAAACTCATCAAATTTACTATGACGCAAAAATTTATATTTAAATAAATTGAGCTGTCATGGATGTTACAACCAAAGAAACCACGTTCTTAAGTGCAAATGTTAAACATTAAATTCCTGTGAATTCTGCAGGCATAACTAAAAACAAATGATATTGTCGTTTAGGTAAATAGTGATACTACAATAACAAAGTGATAAATATTTCTTTTCTGATGTCTGCCTTCTTTGCTTGATGACAAAACACTGTCATGGATGTTACATTCTGGATCATGGACGTGACAGTGTGGAAAAAAGATAAAGAAGTCAGTGATGTCAAAAATGTAAATTCGCTGTACCTTCTTTCTTTCCCACAAATATTAGTTTTGAAATAGGCTTTATCTTTCCCTTAAATTTTCACCTTTTTGACGAAAAATCATAAGTCACCAAGTAGATGTTTGTGACTCATTTTTAAGCTGATCTTCATGTATTTTTTTGTTCCATGATTTAAAATTTCAAAGAAGCTGCTTGTAGAAAAGATGTTTTTAAAAGAAAAGCCTGGTTTCAAGCTCTTTCTAAGCATTACGATGAAAAATGGATATGTTTGATACTTGGTGTATTAATTATTATTATAAGCATTAATTATCTTTCAGTTCCACATTATTCTCAAATTTTAGAGACTGTAAGCAATTTAGAAGTTTCCACAGAGCTATATTGACAATTTGATATGTTTACTTTAAAAGATGAAGTAACTTATACTTGGACATTTTTGTTGACTATTGTTGTTATTATTTGTTATTTTTTGTATCGGGCTTAGACAACAGCTGTGAGAGAAAAAAATTCCTTTAAATTTCATGGACGTCACGTAACGTCCATGTCAATAGTTTTGGCAGTTACTGATTTCTCCAAAAAAATGTAAGTTGACAATACTGTGGTTTTTAATGGAGAGCTATGGTTAAACTAAACATTTCATGTTGCATTTGATCTTCGTTGAACTCAGTTGTTTGAATTATGGTTAAAAGATTATTGCATTCATTATTACTGGAATATGAGTCTTTTAGCAGTCTGTTACTTTGGGTACCCCCCTCAGTATCAAATGGTGGATCTGCACTTATGTCCTGATGATTTTTGAAACTTCAGTCCTTCTGCATTTTGGCTATGCTCTTAAAATCCCAGAGTAGTGTATTTCAAAAATGATCATTTTTTCTTTTCTCATGTGGAATGGACCACCAACGTCTGTAAAATTTTATGCCTTTGTGGACCATTATTGGCAACTTAGCTGATTTTAACTTGTACTTTCCAGCAGTGTTGACATGATAGTTTTGATTGCTGGTCCATGTCAAAAGTTGAAAACACAGTGGTTCCATTTGGGGAACTTATATTTGAAGGGTCTCATAAATGGAACTGGGGTTTCCTGAGCATTTTGCAGCGTCCTCCCCAGACTTGCCAGCCCCCAAAGGCAAAAAATGTGACATTCTGAACCAAGAGCTGGGAAAACTAGTGAGAAATGGGTAAAAAGTCTTGAGATGTCCCAAATTTCTAAGTGGAAGGACTTCCAGCGGGGATTGTGGGTAGTGGAAGTCACATATCACTTTAAAGCTAAAGCAATGCACATCACGATTTTATGATTTAGGTTTTGTAATTTCTATGTTTCACTGCTGGCCATCTTGAAATGTAATCAAACGCGACTGCTAAGCATTTTCTTCGGATGATCAATATATTGATAGCTAAGTTGGAAACGAGCCCTAGAGCTCGAAAATTTTTTCAGAGTTTGACTTTTCGAGAAAGCGTGAGAAATCAGTTGCCAACTTCTGAGAGCGTGCGGTTGGTCATGAAATTGTGAGACTCAGGACTTTTGAGACTTGGCAAGTGTGCCTCCCTTAACAAAAAAATAGTTATGGCAAGACTGTAGGCCTAGCCTTTAGCATGACCAAAACATTTAAGGACAAGGCTAGAATGAAAACAAGAATGCAGTATATTCTAACAGTGTCTTTATGATAAGAATATGGCATGAAATGTTTAAATTAACATGGCTGGGCCCAAGAGCTGACTCACCAGACTGTCTGGTAAATTCTGCACAGGACAGCATAATTTTCTATCAATCTTTGAAGTGTAGGCCATATTTTCACATTGCTGTCTTGATGGCAACCAACAAAGTATTTTCATCACCTGTTACTCTCTTATTTTAATTTTTGAAATTTCAGTGAGGTTTAACTTCTAGTCTTAATTTACTGAAAGAAAAATATCAGTATTTAGTAAACTTTTCTTACAAATTGCCTTTTGTTTCTAACGAAACAAGAGGAGAATTAGACATAAAAATAATAATCAAGAGTCTCTGGGCCTTTTTTCATACAACCCTTCAGTTTAAACATGCAGTTATTGATTTGTTACAGTCAACTTTCCTCTTAACAACGCAACCACTCTGTTTAGTGGCTACTTGCCTTATGTGATCACTGTGACAGTAAGTCGACTCATTCAACTTCTCTTAAATATTATTATGCAACTTACTGGGATAAGATGGTGTGGTAAGAATGATGGTATTCATTACCCGACCATGTTCTTTAATAAGACGATTCTTCACGACATAATAAGAGCTTTAACCTTAAGTTTATTTAACATTTTAAAAAAAGTGAAAAGTTACATACTGCTGTAGCCACAATAGCAGGGCTAATCTGTGTGGGTAGAGGAAATCTGGTCCATTGTAACAAAGGTAATGCAGATATTTAAAATACTTAAATTTTCACTAATGTAAACCAGGGTGCAAAGAAAATCATTTTTACAGCTTGCCATGCGGACAAGCTGAAGCTAGCATTTATTAGCCCAGACGTCATTTCAACTAGCCCCAACAGCTTTTTGATCAGCAGAATTGATTTTACAGTTCTTCTGTCTTTCGAATTCCTTCAAAAAACATCACTTGCCCGTCGGGCAAGTTAAAAACAGAATTCACTAGCCCAATAGCAAAATCCACTAGCGCTGGGCTATCGGACCCTACTTTCTTTCTTTGAACGCTGTAAACAGATTTTAGTTTCCAAGAAATTGTAATACTTTTCAAAGGCCTTAAAAGCAATTTGTCTTCTTTATCCGATCTCCATAAAATCAAAGATTTTCACCAACAAATGACTTTGGGTGGAAGTTTGTCAAAATGTCGTTTCAAGTAAAGTACCTTGACAATGATAAACAAAAAACTTTGTGATCAGTTAAAGACGAATTTTGCTCGATCTAGAACTGCCATTGAAAATCCAACGAGGAGCTCAAAGTGCTTCTGTGAGAGTTTAAAAATGTTAAATGTTTGAAGTAATGATAATATTTCAAACCTTATAGTTTCAATAACCGTGATAAATGAGTGATAAATTCAAAATGACTCAAAGTACTCTAACAGTAAGTAACAGTAATGTCATGGCATCGTCCTCGGGCACTTCAAGGTTCAAACTTCCAAATTTTAAGCCGAACTTAGCCTACTAAAAGGCCAAAAAATCTGCGTTACAATGTTCTCTATTTTGACATTGTACTTTTCAAGTAATGCGCACCTCATAGACTACAGACCTTCATGGTTGATACATTTCAGTAGGGAGATGAGTAAATGTATCTAAATTAACGTCCAGTTATAACTACTTAGAAATGAAATGACTGAGAATTTAAGGCATACCAAGAACAACATTACAGTAAGTATGTTACAGAAATAAAGTACACTGTAGTGCCAGTTAAGTATATACAAACACTGTAAATCAGATAGATCTGTTTTAGCCCTAACATACACCGTAATTTTTAGGGAGTTATTATAACTCCAAAAATGGAGTAAAAATTTTAGGTACAGGATAACCCCTTTTTTGGGGTTATTTTAACTCCTAATTTAACTCCGAATTTGGGGTCATTTTTACTCCTGAAAAAGAGTTATTTTTACTCCCACTCTGGAGTTAAAATTACTTCGAAATGGGGTTATTTGTACTCCTTACATGGGTTGTTTTTACTCTTTTTGGAGTTAATTTAACTCTGAAAGTGGAGTAAAAATTTTAGGTACAGGATAACTCCGTTTTTGGGGTTATTTTAACTCCTCAATATCTGGGGTCACTTTTACTCCTGAAAAAGAGTTCTTTAAACTCCTTTTTGGAGTTAAAGTAACTCCACGAAAAATAACTCCACTGTAAGGAGTTAAATTAGCCCCACTAGAGGAGTTATTATAACTCCCTGAAAATTACAGTGTAGGGCCGTTTCGGTGAGTATAATAAAGTCCTTTTTTCTAGTCAAATTTGGCTCCCTTAAATCGGGGCCAGTACAGTCCAATTACCTAGCGCTGATTTGGACCTAAGAGCTGAAATAGGTCCCAGCGTGGGCTGGAATAGCCTTTTAAACGAGCTGTTTTGGCCTGAATTGTGCTCATGGCTTCAGAAGGGGCTGTATCAGACTTTGGCCTGCAAGGCTGAATTGGCAATTCAGGCTTTTGGGGGCTGAAACAAATCTTTTTAATTTTCAGTGTATTTTACTTATTAAAAAATCGGTATCATTATACGTTTCTGGCAAACTGCCCACCTACCCCTCCCCTAAGCCAACATTTTGCCCTAAGTGAGAAGTAAGTGTTAATGTTGGCTTAGGGAAGGTGTAGGTGGCAGTTTCCCAGAAACATATAATGATCCAAAAACTCTTTGAAGTGTGATGGGTGCTTCAACATAATCGTACTCAGTTTTCGAGAAGTTGGCCGCAGAGATGATATTCCATATCTTGGCTCCAAATCTGGTGAAAGATCTAATTTGTTGATCCGAGCTTGAAATATACTGATGTAGAAATTAACTGAACTAGAAGACCTGGTTTTATATCCAAAAAATGAATTAAATAACCCTTTATATGGCAGTTAAATCTAATCTCCTGTTTACAACAAAGCATATCTGGGCAGTGGTCTCAATAATTTGGTTTAGTAATGGAGATTGTCTAAAAAAACGTAATTATCAATGACATTATTCTTTAAACGACCACCTGTATAGATCTAATGTTAGCCCGTTCAAGGTTTGTACAACGTACTTATATCAACTTACATTGTAAAGTCAACAATCAAACTCGCACAACTAAAGGTCATCTGCAACTAGGGGTAACACTAAAATTATAGCAAGAATTACACTTCACATCAACATATCAGTCTTCATCTCCACTTTCGCCTACAGCGACCATGTTTCCTTGATGGTTGGCAGGCGGATCACACACCATTACCTTGTTCAAAGGAATATGGAACGCAAAGGCCACGTGTTCCCACCTACGATATCGCGGATAATCTTGCCCATGGGCTTGAAGGCGGACAATCGTGCCTCCAGTTGCTTGGGGCCACCAAAACCAATTTCCATTAACATCACGCGTTATAGCAGCTACATTGTTTAAATCTTCCTCTGGCGATAACACATCGGGATAACCTGCAAACTTCGCAGCGCCGTCTGCTTCGCTACATACAAGGACGGCATGCATCACCTCCTTCTTGTAACAAAACGTTCCCAATAGTTTGTAACGAGGGTCGCCATTGATAAGTTGGCGGTAATGCTGGAATAACTGGTTTATTCCATACAGAAAAAAGCTTTCCCCATACCTATCAGGATCAGGCAGGAACGCATCCGAAGTTGCGAACTGGTTCTTTAAAGCATCTAGGTCATCATCCTCTTCACGAGTGAAAGGTTTTATAACTTCTCCGAGATGCTCTCGTAGGTTGTTTGTTACCTCCTCATTAAATACAGGAATCCACCAAGAGAGGTTTGCTTTCACGTCGTTGTGTTCGTCGTCTTCGTTGATTTTCTTCAGCCTACCTCTGAAGCCATGATCATTAACGATCTGGACGGCAGCTTCCGGTTCTGTAAAGTGGGCAAGAACAGTGATTTCTAAGGGCCAACCTGGATTTTTGGCGTCTTGTAATTTCTGCCAGCGCTCTTGATTATCCTGTAAGTGTTGATTACCCATGTGATCCATGGGATGGTTGAAAATACACTCATAGTCGGAGATGTAATCGTATTCATGTCTACCACCAAACACACTGTTCCATTTAGCTTTCCAATCGTTTTGCCTGACGTGCCTCCGTGGACAGATTTTCTCAACTACG
>OZ038000.1:6164950-6182450 GCA_964035705.1 Porites rus
GTAACGTCCTATACGCGCCACTTCTGCAGTATAAGTTTTAAATATATTGCAAGGCAAGATTTCCAAATAATTCAACGCAATATTGGCAAGATAATGCCCATAAGAAAATAATAATTGTTATTGATATTCTATTCTCGTAAACGAACACTCACCCAAGGAAAGTGAAACTTCATTCGCACTAAAGAATGTTGTTTTCGATAAAACACTATGGAAGTTGGCCTTAATGATTGTTCTTCTTGATGCAAAAATCTTTTATTGATGACTATGCCACAAACGTAACTGTTTGTACATTAATATTCATTGTAAACGAATAATATTTTAACGTTAATAAAAACTTATTTCCTGGTAGTGAGGGGGAAAAGGTGTATTTATTTATTTATTGTAAGGTTGTTGTACATCTGTGTGATACACGCATCTTTGTAATAAATGTGTGTTGAGTAATTTAATATTGTTCCTGTTTTTAGTATAAATGTGTACACCCACAAAATATATATGTTCTCAGTAAAGGAGTAATAAAAGTTAAAAATCGTAAGTGATTACCAGTATTAAAGGGATTCTATAAGGCCCCACAGAGTGAATTATTCATTATAAACAGCAAGGAAATACCAAATCATTTCACTTTAATATTCTTTCTTGCCGCGAACGGCGTGATTTATGTAACCAAAACGTCCTCAAAGACTGAAATGAATTGATTACAACAGTTGCAAAAAGGTCTTCAGAATAGTGTCTCCTGTAATTTTATTTCCAGTCCATGAAAATATGTCGCTCTCATTGCACAATAATTATTACTTACTCTAATTCTCAATCTTTATTTGAAACGTTCCGAAAAACTTTATCCCAAACAGACCGAAAAATAGCCTGTAGTAGTTAACAAGCAAGCGATTGCTGTCAACAAAGTCTGTTAAACTTTCCCAGCGGTGCTCTGCAGTTTGGACATGTGTGAATGACATCTTTACACGTATCGATGCAGAATGGAATAAGACAGCAACCCAGCCAACATCTGAAAAAAGAAGAGACTCGGTATTAGACAATGGATGTAAACATTTGATCAGTTTAGTTGGACAATAAGTCATAAAGTCATGGGGAGGCTTACCATTCATAAAAAAGGGGTAGCCTTGTCACAGTAGCAGATCCAGGGAAGGGCCCGGGGAGGGGGCCGACCCCCCCCCCCCCCACCCCAATTTTTAGACCAAACTGAGGTTCGAAGGGCCAAAAAAAATTTGGGGGGTGACCCCCCCCCCCCCCCCTTTCTCAAGGTCTGGATCTGGCACTTTTTCATACCTACTTAAAAAAATTAAGTAGGAAAACAATTGCCATTTTAGATCATATAGCGTCCGAGGTCTTCACTATAACGGATCGTATCCTGCACCTCTTCACACTGCCACAAAGAATGTCTCAGAACCATATCGGATATGTAACGATTCACTTTCAAGATCGGCGCGGCGAAGTTTTGTAATTGCACCGTTAAAGAAACTGATCCAAAATAGTCGTTCTTAAGAGCTTTCCGGTATGGTATAGACATAACTTAATAAATTAAAACGGTACAGCCAGATTGCGAAATCCTCGCCCTTTAATATACCCGAAGCCTGAAAAAGGTACCGCTTTCGGGTGGAGACTGCGCGATTGCCCCCTTCCACAAACACACACCCCGATGAAGTCTTTCTAAGAAATAGGAGAAAAACATCTCGGAGAGGCTAACAAATCTAATATCCAAATGGACACCTCCCTGGAGTGTAGCGTCCATATACGCACATACACCCGTAAGTACTGCTGCTAAATCTGGCTTTTTTTTTCTTGGAAGCATTTTTATCATTCCTTATTTTGAATGGGGATGACTGATAAATTTTTCGAATTATATTATATATTAATGTCTTTGTGTTGTTATTTCCGTTATTCTTTTAATCTTCCATGAACGGACGGCAAGAAACGTTATAGTGGGGAAAGATTGAGCTCTCTTGCAATTCTGCACAAACACAAGCAAAAGGACGTTGATATTGAAGGCGTTGTTACATAGTTTGCCCGTCTGAAGCAGGGCGGATAAAGGTTGGGCGGTGAAACGAGCGCTCCGCTCTTCATTTAATGTGTGATGCGGAGTAGGACTGGCACGAGCGCTCTTTCCGCGCTTCCGGTGCGCTTGAAGGCCGGCGAAATTTTCCTTTTTGCAAACCGGAAATCCTATTTTCTTTCTGTAATTTCAGGCTACAATGTTAAACAGATATATTCGTTTCATAACAATATCAATAAACAGTTTCATATGTTTGTGTCTGTACGTTTATAAGTCAAACTTGTTGGTCGTATAATGCCAAAATTTGAGTTTAATTTCTAATTGTTGAATACCTCCTCCTTCCACTAAATATCACCTAATCGTCTTTCGCCGTTTCGTTTGCAAAAGCTTAACACTTCTTAACCTCAATTTTTACATATGTTAAAGGGGGATAAATTTTACATAACATAACAAAAAATTAGATTGATATATATTGATATAGTGGCGTTGTACTTCTTCAAACTTTGCTTCTCGGGTGCAACGCGCCATGGCGATTCGCGCAATGCGTTGCAAATCCGGCAACCGCATGTAAACAAAATTTATTGAGGTTAGTTGTAAGGTTTTTTCTCCGTTTTTCTCTCTAAAACAAAACACGGTAAACAATAAAAACTGAGGGGAAACTAATTTTGAAGTTTCGAAGAAACAGAAAGACGTATGAGATGTTTTTTTCAAAATTAAAAAGAAAGATGATGGTGATTGAAATTAGCATAATTTCACCTTGCACGAGCTGCACGCATTTATAAAATACACGTCATCTAGTTATGAAACACGATCTGCTGTCTTTTAGTTTTGCCATGGATGACGTGGATGAGATTTTCCTTCGTGTTTAAGACAGTATTTAGTTGTTTTCGTTTTGGAATAACATCGACATTGGCGAGTAGCAGAACGAAAATATAATTCAGTGATAGAGTTATGGAAGTAATAAAAGAAACCCTTTGAAAGATATGTTTGTCTACTCCAATCAAACCTCCCGCAAAAAATAGCAACATTTGGCTCTCGGAGACAGCGTACCAGTACAAAGGAACGAGGAAGAAGTGCAAGAAAACAAATCAAGCCGCCATAATTCAGTGACAGCGGCAGTGTCTAATGTACAAACCACATCATATCGCAAGTTTCGCAAGCCCTGACCGAAGTCGAAAACAAGCGACATTTCTAAGCAGAGCGCCAGTCCACTGCATCACACCTTTTTGCTCGGACGCGCTCGTTTCACCGCCCTACCTTTATCCGCCCTGGTCTGAAGGGTAGAAATCCGCGCTTTGCTTGTAACCTCCTTAATGGCGTTTTTCTTTCAAGTGCGTACACCTTCAAACCTTAAACTACGCCACTGCCTAGTCTTTGATCCAAACTTGGAGAACTTTCGAAATCGTCAAGACAGCGGCAGTGAAAACGTCAGTGATAGAGACCTTAAGATTGTAAGACGAGGACGACTGCGAATTAGTGTTCGCGCGTAAACCGGCGTCATTTTGCCGGGAAAACGAGGAAGTCGTCGTCATTCTACTACAAGTTTTAAGCGAGAGTGTCGTAGTGGCGGAAACAAGTTATCAAATGTTAGAAGTTTTAGCATTTTGCAATCGGGAGAGGGCTTAAAGTCCTACAATAAGCTGCAGTGCTTTGTTGCGCAGGAAAGTGGACATGATGGGGAAAACATGCTCAAGTAGTTTTGTCCAGGATTGTACCAGAGCCTTTCTTTCAACTTCTCGATTTTAGAGCACTCTAGAAAGGAAACAACAAGGCAGTGCTCGCCGGGTGCGTTCTTTCAAACGTCATCGCAAATATCCCGGCAGTTCACTTTCTGGGGTCGAATTTGTCAGTGGCCACATACAACTTAAAGAGAAAAAAATTCACCGTGTCGTGCGTTGACGGGGAAGAAATGAATCGAGGAGTGCTGAACGAGCAGAGCTGTTGTTTTACTTACTGAACCCACGGTTCTTCCTTTTTGACGTTCGGAGTTCGCGTGTTGCCCTGGTCGTTTCATATTAAGCTCTCTGTTTTAAAAAAGCGGAACGTGCCAGAATACGCGCTTATGCAGAGAACCGAGAGAATTACGTTATCTAACTCTTTTAAATCGTTGAAGTGAACTTTTGCTTTTTGGATATATGAGACGTTCCGAGTATGTACCTTTCAATTCTTATACAACGAACACGTAAAAAACAAAAAGTAAAACAGACTTAAGTTACTGCAAAACAAACAAGGCGGTTCTTTGACACGACTTAAAAATAAGTGTGTAAATCCCCTTTAAGTTCAAAGGTTCAGTATGGTTGTATTTTCACGTGAATCCACTTCATTGCCTGTTCCAAGCGTTAGGCCAGAAGTGAGCAGGGGAAAATGAAGAGCGGAGTTCTCTCTCTGTTTTCCTTGTTTGATTTTAGAATTGCTCCGTCCCTCACTATACGAACGCCTCAAACGGGCTATCTTTTAAGGGCGGACGGATTTCACATCTCAAGAAAAGTGACAAAGCAAAGAAGAAAAGAAACATCGAACTGCTCTAAGCTTTCGCTTACCCCATTAAACACAGCAGACTCGCTGCAGCATAAGTGAGGTTTCCATCTTCCTTGGTAGTGACGGTGAAAACTCTCGTCTGACAGTACGGACAGACTACGTCTATGGGGACCACGCCATAAACTGGATAAGCCGGATAAACTGGTATAGGACTGTAGCCATTTAACCGGTTTGGCTGGTTTTCTGTCGGCGGGTGATACATTTTGGCTGAATCAAAATAAGCGTTATATTTCCCAAAGATAATTTCTTGCCCGAGTCTTCGAATCAAGAATTCCATGCAAGAATTCCAAGTGACGTTGGTTTTAATGAATTCGGCATCATTGATACAATGGTGAATCAACACAGCTGGGAATATATTACTCAATGAAAATCGAAGTAGCCAATAACAAGGAAAAATTTTGAGGCAAAGTAAAAGTTAAAAAAAAAAAAGTATTATGAGGAGATTCTCACAATCTGGAAATTTTTATCAAATCATCTTTTCTTGCCAAAATAAAAAATGGAAGTGAAAAGAAACGGCATTACAGAAATCCTAAATTGGCTGCATTTTTTCTTCCTCGAATAAATTTTCAAAACAAAGGAGGAAAGACCGAATGTAAGGCCAAAACAAAGACGAATTTTTTTCATACTCCGAGTATGAAAAATTTGAGTCAAACTGGTTTTTGAAGCAGAGGTTTTGTTTTGCGCGAGGAGATGTAACATTTTTGCAAGCGACGGTCCTATTGCAATCTGATAAATACTAATTTTTATAAGTTAACGGTAAAGGAATTGAACACAAATTCTTCGCTTTCAACTTTCACTTTGAGGTTTTAGCAAGTAAAGAGGCAACCGAGGTAAAAGTTTCAGTGGAGTTTCTTGTGTTTCCCTTACATTGAATGTCTAACTCAAATAAATTAACATTTGTAGCTTTTATAATACCGCGGTCTCAGAAAGAATTTTCGTCTAGCTGTGGTCCTGGTGAAGTCTCCATGTTTTACAATCAAATGTAAATTACTGACGTGTTTGAGTTGTTGTTGATCAAACCAAACTTTTGTTTGATTAGCTGTAAGTGTTTGCTACATTATGATGAATTCATTAGCGCGGCAAGCGAACACATGTGCTCTTTTTAGTGGATGGTTACTCTTTACTCTGAGCAAAACACGTAATCTTATGTATGAAACAAAGAAAATACAGCAAGACACGAGATTACCTAGGTGTAGTTCTCGGTAGTTCCAAAAAACTTTCTGCAGGTTTTCAACTTCCAGCTTGAAGTAATTTTATCAAAGCAGCACCTGTTGTACTGGATTTCTCTGAACTCCGCCGCAGTAGGTTATATCAGACCAAGATACTCCAAGTAACATCAAAAGATGCGAGCTCATTTTACTTTTGTTATTCTCGTTAACTTGGTTTTCACTGCCTACAGTTCACACGTCAAAGAACTTACTCTGTACAATTTTGACAAATTCGTTGACGGTGAGCGTTTCGTATTCGTTTTTTTCTACGCGAGTTGGGAACACCGATGCGTAGAAATTCTTGAACGTTATGAAGAAGTTGGCGACGCATATGCAGACCGCGATGATGTATTCATTGCTAAAGTAAATGCGTACGAAGAAGTCAAACTGGGTACAAGATATTGGATTGATGAATACCCTTCCTTTCGGTATTTTATCAAAGGAAGTATCACAGAGGAAACGTAAGTATACAATTCTTGGCATTACCTATTATAAATCGAACAAAAACAAAGAATAATTTTAGTATTCAACTTTTCAAACACCCAAACATCTGTAGGAAGACAGTAGTATAGTATATGGCGGTATGAGCACATTTTCCATATTTTTGCTCTATATTTTGGGCAATAATTTCACAAATCATACATAACAGTATGATACCAGTTCAACTGTGTTGGTTTTATGTATGATTTGTGAAATTATGGCCCAAAATATAGAGCCAAAATATGGAAAATGTGCTCTTACCGCCATATATTATACTACTGAAGACGGCCTTGGTGGCGGAATTCACGGAAACTCAAAAAAAGAACTGCTTTCATTTGAGAATTTGGTACACTTTAGGATTTCATGAAATCCAATGACTCATAAGTCTAAACCACCTTGCACAGTAGACAGTACCACAGAAAACTACCACTCAGTCACTTTCATTTGAATTGACATACTATGTTTAAAAAGCTAAAACCACCCAGTATAGCATAATTTCATTTATTGTTTAGAAGTTAGAACTGCCAAGCTTAAAATAACCACATTTTCATCAAGTAATCAAGTCTTACTTGCATATGCTCCACAGTACTGCATGCAGAGTAGCTTTCATTTGAATAGTTATACACAACTCAGGGTTGTATAATATTCATAGTCACCAAAATGAAAATCAACTCGTAAAACACAATGAACAGTATTTTACAGTCTTAAACGTTGTAATAGTAAGCCGGTTAAGACTTCTGCATAAGACTTTTGGTACATTGTCAACAGTCGATATCGTCAAAGAGGCCTCATCGGCAACGATATATTTATAACTTGCATGCTTTCTCCATTTTGCAGTTATAAAGGCAGCAGCCATCCCCAAGATCTGATCCGTTTCATCCAAACTAAAGCCTTCCTTCGCCTCAATCTTGGCATTTTCCTGACTCCAGTCATCGACCTTAGCTCATCAAACTTTGAACGTATCGTCAAAGACAGAGCACGAAGTATCATGGTGCTCTACTACAATGGCAACTGCGATCTCTGCAACAGTTTACAAGGCACTCTGTACAACGTAGGGGTAACCTTTCGGAACGAGCCAAAATGTCTAATCGGTCGACTGAATTGTGACGCAGATCCGCAGATCTGTATTGAACAAGGCATTCCGCACTATCCCAGGTTCAAAGTGTACTCACAGCACAACAAAGACGGTGTGGTGTACGAGCCCGGTACGAATCAGGAGAACTTCAGCGAGACGAATATGACCAAATTTATGAACGCTTTGTGTGGGACGCAGAGGATTTTGCGAGGACGACTTAACGAAAAGGTGAGTTTGCGGCAGACAGGGCCGAGTTGTTGGAAGCTTCGTCTTAACTTGAGAAACTTAACAAAAGGTACCTCAACGTTAAAATTATCGCGTTCAATTAGATGCCCTTAGTGTGACACTTCAACATTGTCTGCTTAACTCTCAGAACTTTACTTAAAGGGTTCTTAGCGTTGGCATAAAACAGAGACATGAATCGTCTATCCCCTCTTTGACATTTTAAATCCAGAGAAACCACGACGTAACAAGCCACTTTATTATAAACCTCTTAGTAAGAAAAGACGTCTTCACCCAGCCTAGTCCCTAGGCGTTCTCGGCGCGGTTAATCCTGGACTCTACCGTGAGCTGTGACGTCACCGAGAGATATTCGCCCACTCTTTCCCAGACTTCGCGCGGACAACGGGTCAAGAGAGAACGCCTAGGGACAAGGCTGGTCTTCACCCAGTCAAAATGAAATGTACAAACAACACACCAAAAAATGCCTGTTACGCAGGTTTATTTTAATTTTTTTTATACCCCCAGTTTTGGTAAACTATTTAAATATTTTTTTGTTGTTCACTTTTATCCTTTGTTTTTGGGTGTGATGAAGTACGATTAACGAGCTTGAAACAAAGGAAAATATAATTCAAACCAAGGTAAAACTGAACCACAACGTATTCATTATTTCATCTTTATCCGCCAAGGGTTTTTCAACGAACCGACTAAATGACCAGCTCCCCAGTGGCTACCCTGCGAATGAAAACGTATTTCCGGTCAGCCAAAAATAACTTAAGTTTCGGGTGGAGAGAAGCGACGACCGGAAATAGGTGTGCGTTCGCAGGCTACCTATTGGCCGGTTGGCTAAACTAGTCAGAGCGCAGAAAGCGCTGAATCGATATCATAGAGATGGAGATTTCGAATAGAGTGCAAGCCTGAATTTTCTTAGACTTTCTTCTGGTAATTGAAAAGGTTGCGTATATAACTGCGATGATCTTCTTTACATTCAACAGTAGGGAAAAGTGAATTCATATTTTGTATTCCTTTCTATCAGGCGGGTCTCTTGGATGGCTTCAACGACCTAGCGGTCCAGTTTATGACAGAACACAGAAGACGCCGAGAAATATTGGTAGCAGCAAAACACAAAGCTTTAGCACAAGCTGAATTCCAGACGGAAGCCAATTTTTATGTATCTGTGATGGTTCGAATTGCAGAGCATGGCGCTGGAATAGTTAAGGAGGAAATTGATCGATTGGAACGCTTAATCGCCGGTCCATTGCACGCTAATAAGGCAGACGAACTTGAAAAGCGAAAAAATATCCTGAAGCAGTTCCAGGTCTTGCATTACGAGAGAGATGAATTATAACCTGCTCGTGTCTACAGTAATTTTCTAAGCTGAGTTTTCCATCTTTGTAATTTAGTTGACAAATATTCCAGTTTAAGCATGTTTCTTTTCTTTCCTTTTTTTAGTAAAGATTTACCCTCAAATATATTTGTCCACTATTCAGCTATCACTTTAATTTAAAGTTTCAATTAAGACTTGCCAATTCTTATAAGTGACGTTTAATTTCTGGGTCTGTTAAGTAAAAAGTCGCTGATGTTAAGAGAACCAATTTATGAGGCATACGTTGAAACAAACACAGCAGCAAGGTTACACTGTGTTGTAGCTTGGTCATTTTGGTATTGTCTTTAAAATTACATTTAGCTATACAGATGGTGCTTCAGCTTTAACAGCTCCTTTCCAAATAAAAACTTAACTTCAAGGACTGGTGCAGTTTTCTTTTTGTTTACAAAGATCGTATTTCCTTCTTCTTCTTTCCCCTGTGTCCACTCTTTCTGTAAAAGTGTAGGTAACATTCCCCGGTAAATGCAAAAACCTTTGGCCTCTAACAATGCATCATAAAAAAAGATGGCCCTGCTGGCGAAAGTCAATGAAAAAGTTTCTGTTCAGCCACTTATTGGTCGTTTGAGTTTGCCAAGGCCCTCTTATCCCCTCGGTCCATTTGTTCGGGTCACGTTGCCCAGCGATGAATTGACGGATTCTTCCGCCGAAACTCATGACCGTGAAGCTTAAGACCTGTGGGAAAACGCTAGGTAAGCGACTTCAAGATTAACTGAAAAATATCTCTTTTATCAGCATGTATACTAACTCTCTCCATGGAATGAGTAGCTTCAGCACGACGGACGATGTCAATCACGCCCCAAAACGATAAACTTTGTGACAAGTTCATATGTGTCTTTTGAAGCAACGTTTTTAGGTCTATTTCGCTCTAGGAATTATTCAGTACCTCCGAGCCACAGCGATTCCATACCGATTTCACGAACGTGGTCTAATAAAGGTATCCAGGAAAACAAGAATACCCCCAATATTTCTCTGTTTTAAATAGTCCATGTAAGCACGTCTTGATCGGCCCTGCAAAAGAGAAAACAAGAAGAAACGTCTGTCTGTTTTGATAGTAGCACTGACAAGGGCCACGTTAGGCAGAATACCTGGTAGAAATCGCCTTCCCATTTTTTAACCTCTTTTATGAAGGCCAAGAAAGTCATTGAGCGATTGTCGTGTAAAGTTTACGAATGAAGCCAACAAACGAACAAAGAATTCAGGTGCCAATTTGATTGGTTTAGTGAAGTCAGACGCGTCAAGTTTTTAGTCTGTTTACGCTCAAGGAATCTGTTTTTACCAGATAAGGAAAAAATCCTAAAGTTCGTTTTCAAGGTAAAAGTTTATCATTAAAATGATCTTGCGGGCAAGTCCTTACCTTAATTAAACTTGGAGTGAGCTTCATGCCTTCAGACTGAGTCTTGAAATTTGAAAAGAAAATATTAAGTCAGATTCGGATTGTAAAGCCGATGCGAACGCTTTGAAAGGGTTTATTACTAAGCAAGTTACGGAACTGTGACTGGAGAAAGCAGAATTTCGTATTGATGTGTTTAACTTTACAACTCGTGAAGAAGCAATCAGTCCCTCACCTGATGAAGAAATTTCCAAGCTTCTCCCACCAAAGATATGTGGTGATGAATTGAAAACAACTCGTTCATGTGGCGCACAGCAAGAGACTCAGTCACCGAGCTTAAAAAGAAAAGAAAAACAAATGAAAGTAACTTGGATTTCATGAGTTCTTATTCTAAAAGAAACTTAGATTCTTTCTATGTCCCACCCTCTTGTTTCTCTCTAAAAGTTCATGCTAAACCAAGCGGCTGTTTTCTTAAATTTGGCCCCAAACGACGGTTGCAAAGTGAATACATACTGCTTTCAGGGAGAGGCGGAACCTCACATACCACTCTTCTTCTCTCCTTCTCAGTACTTGCGTCTCAACGATTTCAACTTCCCTCATCGTTTTGAGCACTTTCATTTTTGTATTCGTAAAGCAAGTGCTAAAGTACTGTATTTACTCATACTCTAATAAGCGCCGAGGCGTTTATCGAATTTTTTCCGCTCCAAGTGCGGCGTTTATTCCAGGGTGGCATTTATTTGAAAGTTGGACGCGACAAAGAAATGTAGTCTTTCGATTTTGATTATATCAGGGCCGCGGCGCTTATTCGGTGGCAGCGCCTTTTAATTTTTTCCCTGAATGCGACACTTATTTGAGTAAATACGGTAACTCTATGACGGGCTGCAGTCAAAGAAAGCATTACTTCCGTTGCTTAGCAGATCTTTGATTTACTATCTATCTCCTGGTTACATGTAAGCGTGTACACGTGACGAAAAGGATGCAAACATGACATGTTTTGCCGCCAAACATTCGACGTTTGGGATGGCGTTAGACGAGAGTTCAAATTCAAAGTAGGCGGCTGTTTGTCGACTTGATTTGCTTTCTCTCCGTTGAGAAGAATCAGTGTGAAGTTGTAAACT
The DNA here is from genome assembly GCA_964035705.1 of Porites rus. Taxonomy (NCBI): domain Eukaryota; kingdom Metazoa; phylum Cnidaria; class Anthozoa; order Scleractinia; family Poritidae; genus Porites; species Porites rus. Next base: position 6,176,311 of record OZ038000.1, read on the forward strand.
CCAAAGAATAATTCTTAAAAGCAAGTGCGTTGTTTCTTAGCGAAAAATATTCCTGAAAGTTGAGAAAAATAAAAGATGATCGAAACGCGATGCTCAAAAACATGTAAACAACTAAAAACCTTTGGCGCAACAGTTTGCTTTAACGGCCCTCAAACTTCAAATGTTTGGCGACCAAACATGTCATGTCTAGCACCCTATTAGAACATGTTTTCTCATCTCGTGTCCACTCTTAAATGCAACCGACGGTATATCACCAACCTTGGAATGCTGAAACAAAAGGATTTCTCTCTATCTATGAAAGCTTTGTTTCGCCACAGACTATCGCAAATATCCAAAATGTACTGATTGAATCTCTGTATACTTTGAAATCCATCAGGAAATGCCAGTGGAGTGCTCTGTTGACAAAAAATAAACCCGACGAAGATGTTATATTTGTCATGTCGTCACAAGCGTGGGGCAAAGGAATAAGATCAATATGTCCGCATGCCCAGTGAGAATTCAATCACCAATCCAATTCAGACACCATTTAGGCGCTTTGACCACTGAGCTATTGTCAGTTCTAGACAGTATACAGCTATTTCGAGAAAGGTTGTTGGAAAAAATGTGCACGTGACAATCCCGAAAGGTGATATGGGATATGATCAATACCCTGTTCCTGACACTGTAGCTGTCGAATCTTCTGTTGTTGCTTTCTTTTACCACTCGCAAACATACCTCTATGGCCTCTCGTGCCATTCTTTCAAATTCCTTTGAAGAACAGTGGACTCAAAATCACCCACAATACCTTTCAGGATTGTCACTTGCACCTTTTTCCGACAACCTTTCTCGAAATAGCTGTATACACAGTGCGGACCTACATACCGTGTGGCGCGAAATGTTTGAGGGAGTTTAATTTTGCCTATCGCGGATAAATTTTTGTAATTTTCACTTCAGTGAATCTTGTATCGTTGATTTTTCAAAACTCCTTCTCTCCCTCGTGACCACATTCGCTGGATCAGTGTTCGTACGGCTGCCTTATACAATTACGGTAAAATTTCTTCGTATAGCACTTGTCTTAGCCAAAGACAAGAAACCAGGCAAAATCTTGACTGCAAATCTGTGCATTGCTCCCTTTCCCTTTGCATTTATAAACGTACCTGAGATTCTCCTTGCGATATTTTGAGCGATTCAAACTCCTTCTTGTAACTGAAAGCAATAGATCGATAAGACTTTGGAATCCGTTTAAATTACTTTGACGCTTTGTCTTCCCCTAAGGTCTATCCTACAAAAACCGGACTATGACGTCGAAGGTGAAAACGTCACTAAAACAATGAACTTGCGTCCTTTCAAACTTTATCGCGTCTATTTGGTCTCCTCAATTTGTCAAAATAGGCGATTTTATTGAGGTTCAAAAAGAGGAAGGAAAGTTCGTCGTCGTATGTTCACTTCCTCCATAAAACGACGCATTAGGTTTCACGTCGTAGTCTTGCAGTGAACGTCAAAGAAATGTACTAAAAAGAGTGATGCACGTACAGAGCTGTTGTTTTGCTCGTCGTCGTTCTCGTCGTGGTTACTTCAGCTTATGCAACGACGTTGGTTCAGCCCTCATGGCGATTACTTTAATCCAATCATTTTGTCCAAAGGTTTGTAGGCGAATTTTTCTGGAGTTTCATTATTAGGGGACGCGTCCAAGCTTAAAACGAGCCGAAAGGAAAACTCGTAACCGTGAGATCACATCCTCAACGAGACGTCCCATTTCATTTGCATTTCACGTCGTTCGAGCGATTTTCGTATGACCTCAAAATCAAAACTCGCCAACAAAACAGAAACAACAAACGAACGGACAGAGAGCGACTTGGTTGGTTTATTGAACGGATACAAACGCGCGTGGCTTTTGGTTGGTTAAGCGAACGCTCGGGTGAAAAAACTTCGATCTTTTCATCCATTGGCTGAAAAAACAAATAACGAACACTCACCGAAACCATTTTTCAAGGTCATACGAAAATCACTCTAACGTACTTAATTTGAGGTTACGTTTACACCGCACAGCACCGGACCGGTTGAAAATTCGTGCATTTAGTTTTTTCCGTTCACACGGAACAACATTAACCGTACGAAAATGTAGACGCTCAGCCGTATATAGGTCCGTGTGAATTGAGAGAAAATTTGAACGGCCCCGAGTGATCGAATAGTCCGGTCACATTTTTTTAGCCCGAATAGACAGGCCCCTCGCCTTTTTTCCTCAGTTAAGTACTTACTTGACAATGATATGACATAATCTTGAGACTGCCATAGAATTATTTGAAAACAGCATTCTGTAGATGATTCCTGACGAAGGAATCAGGACAAAAGGAAGAGAAAACTGCCTGTGGGAAGTTGACACCTGAAAGATCGAAAAACAAAGACAATTATACAAAAGGGCAACAAACTAATCTTCAACCACGGTGCGTTTTAGACAAAAGTGGTTTCAGAACGGCCTTGTAATCCCATTTAAAAAAATTCATTTAAGTCAACTTATTTGGAATTTGGGGGAAGTTTGGAGAGTACTCGACAAGCTAAAATCAAGAGAGGATCTTTATCCTCTCTTGCTAAAATTGAGCTTGGCTATATACCCAATGCAAAAATGCCTGCCAGATTAATATTCTTTTGTTTGAATTTAAATAAGCCTAACTAGCCTCGTTATCCAGTATAAAATTCCAAAGAATACCTTATCTCAATCGAGGCTAGTTGGGCTAATTTTAATTTAAACAAAAGAATAGAGCGGTTTTCATTTGAGTGTCGAAAAGTAATTGGTTTTGCACTTTCTACACGATGCGATTGGCTTAAAAGATTCGCGCCACCTTTTCATCCAATCAGAAGTAAAACCAAAGCAATTGTGACGCGCTCGCATGCATTTTCCTGCGCTTTGCGTCAGCCACATGTAATTACTTCGAGTTTTGATTGGTTCAATGTATTATCTGTGTCCTATGTGATTGGCCAGAGTAATTACTTTGGTTTTGGTTTTACGACACTCAAACGAAAACCACTCTATTAATCTGGGAGCCATTTTTGCATTGGGTGTATGCCTCGAGCAACTCTCACGTCGCTTCTCTCGTACTTTCCAAAATTCCCCAGTACGCACGCTCGACCTCTTTCCCAGGTTCTCTCTCCTAGGGACGGGTAGGAGAGAACCCTGGAAACGAGGTTGACAGACGCTAGGCATGAACCAATTCCCCAGTTCAGAAACTCCAGGAGGAATAGGTATGAGCTTTGGGCGCAGTGATTTCTGGGATCATTTGAATGGACAAGAGTTAGTTATGACTGGTCGGTCGATGGTATTTAAGGCAACTATTAACCAATCATAAGTAGCCCTTGTCCACCTAAAATATCCCAGAAATCGTTGCGCCTAAAGCTTGCACCTATTCCCCTCGTTTCTGAAATATAGCCTGCTTAGCAAGCGTTTCCTCGCGAGGTTCGTCTAGAAAGCTGGGACAAGAGCAAAAAAAAATTCCGCTCTAACTTTCGCGCAATAACTCGATTGGAAACGCTTGCTACGCAGGCTATCTGAAATAGGGAATTCTTCATTAGCAACAGGGGGCGCTTTCCATTCAACAAAAATCCCGGTTTGAAATTTCGGAAATTTCACGTGCCCAATGCAACGTTACATTCCGGTTGCACAGACCCGATCCAAGCCACCACGCGTTTGGTTATTGTTCTTGTAAGCAGGATACAAAAGAGCGGTACTGGGGACAACAGTTTTGTCAAATGGAAAGGGACATTTCAGTCCGACCGACCGAAATAACCAGATCGGTCAAAGTTGACCACGTTCAAAGCTGGTCACGAATATTCCGGTCGGACTTAACCGAAATGGTCCTTTTCATTTGATGTACCAACCGAAATTTCCAAAATTTTGGGTTGAATGGAAAGCGCCCGGAGTGTTCCAACTCACCAGCTCAAAAAAATTCAGAATCCAGTGTTGTAAAAGGGCGTGGTCTCCTTCAACCTGTAAAACAAACAGACAAAACACTTAACACTGTTCCAATCTATAACTCCAGGGTTAATCGTTTGCGATAAATCGAAGGAAAGCGGAACAAAAACGAAGCCTAAATTGTTTCCTTATCACTTTTTGACCAAGTGTCGCTCTTACAAAACCGCTGGATTCGGAGACAATTCGATTTCCTTTTTCACAAATCACACGTTTTCCAGTGTTTTTCATCCATAGTAGGTTTTTCTGGAAGTACCATTTCCCGAAAAAAGTAGGGTTCCGCTATATTGGTGTTGTTGTTGTTGTTTTGGTTAATTTTTTTTCCGCCCTCGCACTCAAGTTGTGTCGTTCTTTTGTGCCTCTCTTCACGGCTACTGCACATTTTCACAGAAAACTTACAGTTGCGCATGTGACCTTGTTTTGCATGCCTTAATTTTCACTGGAAAAACAACTTGATGGCTGCTTCACAAGGCTGTTACGTGCTGATCTGAACATAAGCTTGAGAGATCATATATCTAACAAAGCGCCTAACGGAGATCTGCCTCCAATTTCAACAAGCCTCCAGATACGTCGGCTGAGGTTTATTGCCCACTGTTGAAGAAGGAAGAATGAGACTGTTTGCCAACTACTTCTTTGGGATCCGAAACGCGGCAGTCGCTGAAGAGAGCGCCCAGCAATAATATTTATTGACCAACTAGAGAGTGACACCGGTCTTTCGAGGCAGGATCTTGCATCTGTCATGGTCAACAGACGGGAATGGGACAGACTTATAAAATCACTGCGGGTGTGCCCGAAATAGAAGGATAGATTAGGTACGTTAAGAGAGAATAATGGCACGAAGAAGGAAACTTAGTGCGTTGGCCGGGATACGTGAATTTTACTTTACTTATATTTAGAGCTTGTAGTTAAACAGAAGTCTAATTCCTGGGACATCCCGGCGCAAATTATAATTGCGTGTTTGAAACGTCATCAAGTCTACGCCGTGTACGCGCGACTACCTTAAAGCAAAAAATGCAGGATGTTGTAATAGCGACCGTTGGATTTTCTCTTGACAACACTGAATAAAGTTTGCGGACCTCTCCGGAAACCAAATTTCCATTAATTCAAGCGTTTAATTAGTCTAAAAATATCTTTGGAGAAAGTTCAAATATCCCAAGGGATAGACTGGGCGTTTCCCTTTCTGTCGCAGTATTCTCTTTCAGTTATGTCTTATACCTGAAGCGCTACAACGCAGATCCTGTCCACAAAGTGAATGAAGTCATAGATTGTCTTGAGTGGATCAAACGACTCTACTTCATCTTCAACAAATAGCGATACGCTGTAGTAAAGATCAGAAACTAACGTTAGATGTTCTTCTGTAAGCATCAACTAAAATTAGTGATAAACTGGACATTTTGGGAAAAATGGAGACGTCAAAACTAAATCCAGATTCAGTAAAAACCAAAATATACATGCTGTGGTTTCATTTTGTCCTTGACTAATTTACAGTTTTTTTCCTTTATTGCAAACTCATCATCATATATTTACCATACCCCAAAACAGAGGAAAATACAATTTAAAACAGAGTCAAACTTGAACGATGACACATATATACAGATAGGCACTAAAAAAGGTTTAAAAAGGGTTTTGTCAACGACAGTTTTGAACTAATAGAATTTGAGTTTATTTCAATTTTCCCTGCTTCAACAACACTGAACAACTCCCAGACGAAAAAAATACATTACATAGATCTAGCTGGATTTTTTAAACCGCTACTACCAAGTACTTTTTTTATAATTTTATAAAAACTGAGAGTGCGACCACTGCATTTTTTCTCTTCACCTCCTCCTTTTCTCCCCGCTATGTCTATTTTTCGTCTGCTTTTCCTTTCTTGGAGTAGTTTTTCGGGCTTACCGGATGCAAGAAACTTGCCTTTTTGGCTTCTTCACAGTCAAACGGCTACAATTTCGGTAGGTACGTTTTCAAAAATCAGGCTAGACATACAACAGATACCAGTCTCCCCTCCCCCGTCCCTTAACTAATCCCCAGTCGCCTTGTTTGTCTTCTTAAAAGCGCATGGACGGGGGCGAAATTTCGCCTTCCCCACCCCTCTCTCCCTCGAATGCGTGTCTGATAAATGATTCTTACCTTGTTAAGTCACGTGCTGTCTTAGATTGCTCCTCCTGAAGTAATTCCTGTTGCCGTGGTAACTCAACAG
>OZ038000.1:6187450-6233103 GCA_964035705.1 Porites rus
AGGAAAAGGGCCTCCTCTCCTTCAGTTTCTGCCTTCGCGCGCCCGCACGTAGTCGAAAATTTCCCTTTGCCTTAAAAACCAGGGCCTGCTACGCAGGCAAAACTCTAGTGGTGGAAGTCACAGTCGCTTTGCATAGTGTCTGTATAAGGATGTATTCAGCGCATATTAAATTCGTAAGTACAGATGTACCTGAACTCTAATTCGAGTGGCAAATCACTTGCGCCGAGCAGTACACGAAAAAAGCCCCTTGCGTCTTAGCCGCTCGCGCGCGCTCTCGCAGTTAAGTAAACTGCGAGAGCGCGCGCGAGTGATTTCTCCCAGTAGGGACTTTACGATACGACGACACGACGGCAACGAGAACGTCAAAAACAACGATAGGTTTAGTAGACAAAACAACAACTTTGCAGGTGCATCTCACGTTTTTGTACATTTCTATGCCGTTTTTGCGCCACTACGACGTGAAATTGCCTTATTTTACTGTTTAGGGAGGACGTAAACAAGCGACGACGAAAATTTATCCTCTTTCTAAATCTGAATATGGTTCTCAGAAATTCAACTCCGGGAGGGTTCGCCTACATTTGACAAAGTAAGTGAGTTGGAGTAATCGTACTAAAGACCGAAATAACGAAAATTCAAATTTGAAGCGACGTTGTCGCTACCGTCGCGTTGTCGGATCGTTAAGTCCGTAATATCCCTGAAAGACACAGGTTATACGCTTTTTAAAAAAGCACTCATTCCTCCCTTTGGTTAGACGGCAAAATAGTCCCTTTCTTTTTTGAAACGTCAATACGCATTAAGAGAGGGGCGCGAACAGTTCACTCCAAAATAACGTACCTGAAGGAAACAAGTAAACTGCTTCAACTTTTGCAACAACAAAAGGCTGTTTGGATCCACTGACTCAGATGACGGTCCACTCAGAAAGTCTGGTACATAAATAAAAACCCACGGCAAATTAGAACGTTCCGACGAGCAGTAGGCCCGGATACTGTCTAAACACTAGACGAACGTATCATAAGTCAGAATTTGCAGCCGGCGAGTCCAGTTGTAAAACGAATTCCACTCAATTCAGGACTGTCCAACTAGACCAGTCTATTCCTAGTTATTAAAAACTGAATTACTGGATAATGCAATTCTAGAGCTCTGATTGGCTTAGCCATCATGGTATATGAGCCATTATACCATGCCCTCCAAATATGGTAACTGTACGCGTCTGCTCAAAATTAAAAACAAGCTGAATTGGTTGTTTTTACGAATAGAGTCGGGAAGAATTTTCCATATTTTGCGGGCGCTTTTTACAAAACAATTATTCCACTCGCGCCTCGTTGGCTACCACCATCTCATATCCAACGCGCACTCGTGGAATAATTGTTAAATAGTCTGCACGGAAGTGATGGGCTTTAGTAGCCTGCGTAGCCTGGTGGTTTTGTTCGTGGGCACGCACGTCGAGCGACGAAGCGGCGTTGGGCGCTTCTCACAACAAAACTGACAGCTATGCAGGCTAGGTTTTTAGCGAAAACTCTCGAGAAAAACCCCATTTCATTTTCGAAATTACCTGTTCGATCGCCCTTTTTCTGATTTTTGGTAGATGCGGCTGAACGAAAACTTGGCTGCATTTTATACATGTTTGATCAGCCAATATGTAAAGCAAGAAAAGAAAATATTGACCACGGAAAAGCATCCACAGCAAGGAGAATGTTTAATGACCTCAGAATGAATTCATACTAAGTCCACCTTGATTGAGGCTTTAAGAAACTTCGAAGACACACACCTATCCTTAATTGACGAGACTGTCTCAGTGAGCAACCTCAGCTCTTTGTTTTGCCGGGCACATAACAAATTTGAGTGAAAGAGAGATTACCTTCATATAGAGAATGATTGAGCCAAAAGTTCAGTCTTTGAAGCATCACAAAATCTGGGTTAGAGGTAAGGACATGCTGTAAAAACGGCGAATTCAGGACACAGGCGACTTGACTTGGAAACTGCGAAAAACCGTGGAGAAACATATCTAATTCAGTCGGGTCGAAAAAGAATAAGACCAGCCTTTCAAAACCAGTCCTCTTCTAAAATATGGTCATATCAAGGAGTAAGACGCACCTCAATGCTGTCAATATTTCCTAGAAGATCGTTAAAAGAAGAAAGCTGTTCAACGGAGATTTTCTTTTCAGATATGGAGGTAGTTTGTACTACAGGAATGCTGCTACTTCTCAGCTTCCTTCTCTTGGCTGCCTGCAAGTACAACAGCGTCACTCACAAAGGGTAGTTACTAGAGCAGCAGTCCATAACTCGCTACAATTAGGAGCCGTTAACATACCGTGAAGTTCCGAAAGTAACGACCCTCGTTACTTTCGGATTTAGCACCCTTGTTCTTTCGCTACTTTCGGAGGCTCGTTACTTTCGGATGGCTAAAACGTGTACTCCACATGGGCACTTCAAAAAATAAATTCGCAAAAAATGTGAAAGGAATACTTTTTTGAAAAAAGGTAACGTATATCCTGTACCTTTAGGGTTATGAATACGAATGTGACATAATCATTTATATTGATAAACCTCGGATCAGTGTGGCATTTAATTCGTTCAGGATTTGAGGTCTCTACTTTCGGAGGGTCGTTATTTGCGGGAGGATCGCTACTTTCGAGATTTGCTAACACCTGTGACATTTTAGCGCTACTTTCGGAGCTTTGCTACTTTCGAGGGGCCGTTACTTTCGGAACATTACAGTATTCACTTTTCCTCCGCTTAACGTCAACTGGACGTTTAGGGGGGAGGGGGTAAGGCTGTGGACGTTAGTGCGGGGAATTTTTGGACTGAAGCAAACAGATGCCTTTTCATAAATTTTACGTCATGTGTAGAACGGCGCTCGTGACATTATTTAAGAGAAAGCGGGACCAATTAAAGAAGTGAGGGTAAATTGTGATCTTTTAAACTCTGCTCTTAACTACTAGTAAATTGTACATTTTACATTGTGACCTTTTAAACTTTATCCTAAATCAACCTTAATTTTTACAATACCAAAAATTATGGTTAGTTTGCAGATATTGTATATACGTTTGTGAACACAACTGGAGATCTTTTTCAATACATACTTTCAAGGTCAGCTGGGCAGAAAAACTTTCAGTACTGTATAGTATGCACTCCTCTTAAGCATGGACGTGTGATGGATATGTTACAGGTTAAAATTTTATTTCGGATCAGTAAAATTTTTCAACCTAGGTTGATTCTCAGTTTTCTTTGCCTCCTCACCCTAATTCATGAATAATCAGGGCTAGGAGACAAAGGAAAATAGAGAATCAACCTAGGTTGAAAAATTTGAACCTGAGTTCAATTTTGACCCGTAACAGATGTGGACAAGAACGCATGCGGTCACTGAAAGAATAAGTAAATAAACGAATAGAAGGAAGGATTTAGTACTTATTCTTATCGGGGAAAACTTATAACAAAGTAATAAATTATGAATAACAGTATATCATAAAAAATAATTACCGCTGAACAGTGTAAGAATAAGAACTGGCAATGTTAGGAGCTAATTACCTGCTCAGAAACTATTTTCTTACCGGAGCTCTGTCTGGTTTTTCAGCTCTAAGGAAGTAGCTATCCAATGAAGTTTGATGATTATATTTGCTCTGGCAAAAAAATAAGCATAGACAATAGTGTTGAAACAAAATGACCGGAAGAGGATCCTGTGAACTTGGACAAGGTCTTCATTGATTTACTGACAAAGTGTTAAGTAAGGGTTTTCATTAAGAATTCTCGTAGCAAGAGAAAGGTGTAATGTTGCAGGAGAATATTTTTAAAGAGGCTCCACGTCTGAGTAAAAAATTGTCATAGGCTATTGATCATTAGCCGGAGAACTCTGCGGGGTAAGCGGACAATTCTCCGATCTCTAATGCCTAAATGAACACTGGTTGATGCTATACCTGGGGAGTCTTGTTAAATGCTTAAAAACAAGAGAGGTGGAAGGGACCCCTAGCATTCCTAAACTTTCTTTACTGCTTCATTCTGAGATGCCTGATTAATTTCCCTCCATAACCCTTTGGAAAACTAACCACACAGACTACCTCTTCCAAATGAAGCTAGGCTAGTGCTCTACCAAGATGTAGCTAACTATTTTGGGGGAGAGGGTTAACCAGGGGACTATGGTGCAACTTTTCTCTGGAAGTTTTGTTTTACTTTATAAAAAAATTCACTTAAAATTAGATGCTCCTAGAGCACTAATTATCAAATTTAACACTGTCCCTACAAACGTTAATTCAATGACAGAGAAAGTAGAGAGATCGTTTCAGTTTTCTGCTCCCTCCTTTTTTCAATTTGTTTTATCCATCCACCCTCTGAATTCCACAAATGCATCAATTACATGTACCTGAACTTTCTTTACTGCTTCTTTCCAAGATGAATCTGATTGCTTGAACCACAATTTCTGTGAAAGCAAAAAGGTTAAAAAAAACTTGGTTGGCAAAAAAGAAATCCAACCAAAGTCGTAATAGTGTTGACCAATTTAAGTTCCCTCCACTTAGTGTGACAAATCCTGCTCAAACATGCTCTGACACTGATTCTGATTATATATAACTCACTACAGAATAGGTTAACAGTCTCTAGAATTTACTTTGATGTAACAAATCAAGCAAACAAGTGAAAGAAATCATTGCTCAACTAATTAATAAGCAGATAAATTTGATAATAAATAAATAAGTATACTTGATAAATATTTAATAAACATCTCTTTATTGACCCAGAAGTTAACAAAACCTGAATCAAGTCAACACCTGTAATCTCACTGAATAACACTAACCCAGGGATAGGGTTACAGGGGCTTGTCCACTCCATATTTAAACCCTGCACAAACACATCCATAGTAGTCCGTAAAAATACCTTTGAATTAATTTACAGACAGCTCTCTTGGTTCTAAACTTTCCATACTCTTTACTTAAATCTACATATTAAGAGTAACGCTAACACCCCTGTAACATGCCTGTGACGTGGACAGTGGGGACACTGAGCTCTTTCATGATGGTGTCTAAAGTAGGTGGGTGGACCAACAGTACCTTATTTGATGCTGGCATAGCAATAGTAACAAGGTTTGGACAGTGTATTTTGTAAACAGAGAGTAAGCCAGCCAAGTAAGGTTTGATCCCCTGAAAAATGAAAATATATACAAGGGATATATAAACAGGTTGAGTATGATTGTCTGGGTAAAGGTAGTCCTGAATAGGACTGTTGTTGACAGTGACTGACGTTTCGACACCCTGTGGGGTTAAGTCATCTTCAGAGTCGAAGTGAGTTGTATCACGTCAGTAGATGGTATTAGTTAACACAGTTTTACAAGGAATAATAGTTTATTTAGCAAAACCATTCATACAACCCTCCAAATTAAATTTTCCCTTTGGTGGCCATTTGGTGACCAACTCTTTAGGTTCAGTCGCCAAAGGATTTTTTTAGGCGCCAAAATATATATCAATAATTAAAGTTTTAATAATTGGTTAAGAATTAATTTGCGCTTAAGAAGGGTATTATTCAGCCAAAACAATGTTTCTAAACGGCATTTACTGTTTTCACAAGTGTACACGGTAACTTATAATCCATGTCGCGTAACATCCATGTCGTTTCTATAAGTATCAGTTTTCTCTGGTCGTCAACTTGGCGACTATTTTCCGAATCAAGTCGCCAGAACCAAAATTTTAGTTGCCATGGCGCCTAAAGTGGTCGCAGCTTGGAGGGTTGTCCTATACAATAATTTCCTTATTATCATTAGTTAATTTACAGGTTACATGTATAATCCATGATCAAAACCAGGAAGGAACAGAGGAAGCCCCATAATAAGACAGAATCTATGATGAGCCTGAGGCAAAACTCACCAAACGATTTTGCAGATCCAAAAGCTTTCTGATCCTGAATGGTCTCACTAACAAAAATTTTTATTAAAAAGCAAATTAGAACTGTGTAACTTACAAAATGGCATAGAAAACATCAAGATTCTCCAAAAATGCTTATGTATTAATCTTTGCAAAGAGTTTCAAATAAATCATACCATCCTCCTTTCTTGTCAGGTAGTAGAGTAGATGGCAAATATGTGGGAACTAAAAGCAAGCAAACAAAATCAATAATTAACTTTGGGAAAGTTTTAAAAGTAAATGCCTTTTTCACACACAGTCTGATTTCTCATACATTTACATTGTTTTCTTGATTATCCCCTGAAAATTGGAACCAAAACGACTTCCCTTACCTGGGTAAATATAGCACTTTTAAAACTACAATTTTTTTTTTTAATCTCCCTACAACCCAAACAAACTTTCTTTCCTTGGGAGGAAGTTTGAAAAACTGGGATTTAACCACAATGGATTGATCCCAGCTGGTTTATTAATTGTATATATACAATGCACACATAATGACAAGCATAAGAAGCAATATGTAACATCTGCATCACTTGGGGTGGTTCGGACAGAATCAGTGTAAGACTGCTAAAATATGCAAATTTCTCAATATGTTCTTCAGTCACCAAAATACTAACTCTATGGATTCGCACAAGTAGCTTTCCTGAAAGGTTTTTAGAGCAGGAAATTTTTTGTGGCTTTTTATCGTTTTACATTAAGTCTTCTTTTAATCTTTTCTATTTTCAGGACCTCTCTAAAAATCATCCTGGTAGGAGAGTCTCCTGGTTAAAAATTATTATTATCACTGGTTAAGTGTCTGGGATGCCTGGGGGCTTTTTCTTTGGCACAGAATAGAGTTATACCCCCATGGCTGGTAAGTCGACTCCTCCCAGCCATGAGTTGCCACGCCAACAGAACCAGGCCTCAAGTCACACTGACTAATCAGTGAGAAAAATAAAAATGCATGGAGACTTTATTTTGAGAAGAAACACTTAAGAGGTACAAGAAAAACTGATAAACTACTGGCCCTGCAACGGAAACAAACTCACCAGTAAATCGCTTTCCAAGAAGAGGAAGAGGATCCCATATAAGGAATGAACATCCCTCAAGTCATCAATAAGGTTGAAAATGATTAATATCCACCGAACCAACAGGGCCTAAAAAAGGTTAACAAAATGAATATACCATATTACAAAACTGAAAAGGAATAAAGGTGTTGCTCTGTCCACCCCTTTTTTGCATTACTGAATTTATTTTTTTGGACCTCATAAAGATAACCAATGTTTAATTGAAACTTTTTTAGAAATTTAAATAGGGTCAAGATTAACTGATTTAAGACCTTCAGTAGCTGTAGCACACATGGTCACCGTGACACCTATCTTTAATTGAAAGAAAGATAACCTGCCTACTACTTCTACTACAAATTATAAAAATAAACACATTTTAAGAGCAGGCCTCCATATTTAAAAGTGGTTTTCAGGGAGTTCCTCTAAAATAAAATATAAAAATGACTAACAGAAACATTAGATTACTACAATAACAATATATAAACTAGCATAAAATAAGTCTCATAAAATTTGACAATACTTGCCTATAGAGTCAACTTATGGGCAAACTACCAAAACTATACCTTGACGTTCATGGAGAGTTTGTTGGTGCAAATCCTGGACACAGCTATCACAACAGCTAATGAAGGAACTGCCCCCTGAGGAATGAGGCACTTGATAATCCGGGAGGAGATACTGTCACCTAAAAAATTATTCCAGAGAAGCACAGTTCAGTAGATAGTACGGGAGAGTTATAGATTTCTCCTAGGGGCTGGTCGTATATTACCTGTGATGGGGGCTGGCCATTTTCCTGGGGGTCATTTTCAAAATCTAGATTGGTTTTGGGGGGTCATTTTAATAAGTTACTACAGAGGAGTAACAAAAGTGAATTGAAATTGAAAGTAACATGAGTAATTAGTAACATTAATGCAACATCTCGACCGACATCTGAGGTCATCTGACATTTTGACTCACCATATTTTCCACTGGTTCCTAGCTTGACCAAATTTAGCAGTTGTTCGGGTTCAAGTCCATCACTGAAAGCTACACTTTCGATCTTCTCAACAGCAAGAGCAGTCTCGACCTTTATTCGAACTTTGGGAGCTGCTAAATCTACATTAGCAAAAGTAAAAAAATCAGATGTTGTTCTCAATAAGAGGCCAATGACGAGGAACGGATAGTGACGTCGACATCGTGTGTAGTGTTGAAATTCACAGAAGTCAAAAATACCTTGGTTCACCAGAAACGTTATGGCTTCATCAGCTGTAGTCAGGTTTGAAGAATCATTTGTCATGATTATCCCAAAAAACGACGACTAAACAGAGGTGTGAATAGATAATAATCTTTTTTAAATAAAACTCGATCGATCTGTTGTGAAAAATAAACTTTTCCCCAGGCGCGCCAAAATTCGAACCCAACAGATCCCAGAAACCTTTGCGACAATGTATCCCATATTGAACTCTGGGAAAAGACAACATGGCAGTCTGCAGTCAGCAATTTTTCTGGAAAGTACGTACCTTAGTTACGTGAGTTTTAAAGAAAGAATGTTTTTAACACTTCAGTTCTTGTCCCTTTCGCGTCATCTACATCGTCTTCGTTCGTCGCCAAGAGCACTAAACGTGAATTACCTTAAAATCACCCCATTATAATGCATTTGGTCCGTGATCAGCTGGGGACGTTTTTCCTACTCATTGGAATGTTGTCCTTAAAAACAAGCAGGGGTAATCCTGGAAAGGGAAATTTTGCTGCTGTTTCTAAAGATGATCTGACTCGTTGGAATCAAATGACTTGCCAGTCTGTAAGTCATCTTTTCAAGATGAAAGAACGTGTAGTCAACAAGTTGTCGAATTTACTAAGTTCGAATTCGAAAAACAAGCCGGCGAAACTTACTAGCGATCAGATACAGACGATTACTACTTTCAGGAATGAGCTAAACGTGACTGAGCGTGCGGTTTTTGATTCTCTTAACGGTTTAAGAAGGCTGCTTCAAGAGGACTATAAATCGGTTGTGCACATGAAAGAAGCCATAAAGCAACGTCTGGATGCCTTAAAAGTTCTTGCACTGCAGCAGGAGGATCAATTTAATGCCATTTCTGAAGCAGAAAGGGCCTATATAACTGCAAGTAAACATGCAGATGTTCAGAGCAATAGAACACGCATAGAGAAAATTATTGGGGGTATCTTAGATGATGTTTCATTCGCTGCTGATAAACTTGAAGATGAATTAGATGAAAAGACATTTGAGAAAACACGAAATGCCAAGGGGGCATCCATTGAAGCTGTTGTCAGATTGAAAAATGAGGAGGAGCCTGATGATGATTCTAATCCTAACAAGACCTCACTGACTGAGCCGGGAGAAGAAAATGATATGAGTATTCTTGTTGATTCTCAAAATAATCAGTTTGTTTTGTCAAAAGCAAAGGATGCAACTGTTCCACACGAGGATCTTCATTTCATCAAGGACATCATTTTTATTTTGCTCTTGTCCTTTTTGGGTTCTTGTGTTTGCTCACTTATCCATCTTCCATTAATGTTTGCATTTGTAATCAGCGGTATGCTTTTGGGACCATCTGGAGCAAACATGATTAAGGTATGTGAGTTACTGTTATTCCGAGCTTGAAATAATTATCTGGCTGGCACTGGTCAATTTGTCCGGTCAAACCCATATTTGCTTAGACACAACCCTTTTTTGGCCGCACAATCATCTATGAGAGTCTGAGTCCAGTCATCTGAGTCCGGTCAACCCTTCTAGCACAATCATTTCATAAATTTAATACATTACGTAAAGTTTTTTGTGTGGTTGTTTTTCTCCTTTCCCTTTTTTTCCTTCACGAATGGCAATAATGTCCAACCTTACCAAAAATGAGAACTTAATTTCCCTTTAAAAGTGTATGAAATGACTAGACAAAGTGTCAAGCCATCCAAGGATTTGACCGGACATTGAATATTGGCAGGCCATTATTTCAACCCTGTTATTTTGTTTTCTAGTGGAATAGCAGTGGTGGCCACACCAGCCAAAATGTGCAGCACTCAACAAATTATTTTTCTTTGTTGCATTGGTAAAAAGTCACCAAGAAAACACTGATCTACATTTTACGCTCTTTCAAAGTGTTCAAAACTTTGTGGTGAAACCACTCCCTGCAGTGCATGGTTTTACTTTTGTTTTGAACATTTTGACATCATTTCTGTGGTGAGGAAAGTGAAATCTCTAGAGAATCAAAGATAAGTTCTACATGAAAAATCTCTCTTTGGCAATGATCTAACTTTCTGCCTTTTTATTTTTGTACAAGTAAATGAAGGGTATCTGGAATGAGGCCATAGATACAGCTGTAATTTCTGATAAATTTGCAAATTCTCCTTCCATTTTTTTGAATATGCATGTGAATTTCATATCAAGTCAGGAGTTATTGAGAGCCTCATTCTACACATGCCTAATGATGTTTCTTTCATAATTGTTATTATTTCCTTCTCAGTCAGTAGTTCAGGTGGAGACTCTTGGTGAGTTTGGAGTCTTCTTCATTCTTTTTGCTGTGGGCTTAGAGTTCTCACCAGACAGAATCAAAAAGGTAATGTGTGAAATACCTCAATAGTTTAGCCAAGTTTGCATGCACACATAAAGAGAGAGAGGCACTACTTTGAGAAAAACTTTGAGGTATTTACATCTTCTTTTAGCGTTAGCTGAATTAGCTGAACAAATGGTAAAATCTTGTTGCCCTACCAAAAGCATTATTTTTCTCTATCACTATACATTGTCAAGCCACAAAAAGAAAAAAAACATGATGTTTGTTTTGTTGAATTCAGGTTGAACTTTGTCTCCTAGGGCTAGGAGACAAAGGAAATTGAGAGTCAATGTACATGTAAGTCAAGTCAAAAGTAACCAAAAATCAAATTTGACTTATCACACTGTGCTAAGCAGTCTATGCATGATCCATGATCCATTTATGAACCTCACTATATAAGAAATTAAATTGCAGCTGTTTGATTTCAATTATCAAGCTCAACAATCGTTCACTAAAATGTAAGATGGAGCACAGTACTTATAGCCTTTGTAAGTCTTGGCAAAGTGTAGTTGGTGCTTCTGATTGGTTGAAAATTTGCTTCATCCAATCAAAAGCACTACCCAGATCTGGTTAGTCGCATGTCATCATCATGAAATTTCTGCACTCGCTCCTTGGACATCATTTGACAGGGAAACCAGTGGTGGCATAAAGAAATGTCAGCTGTTTTCATGCTCTATGTTCAGAGCAACATACTATTATTGTTTCAGAAACCTGTTGTTTAATTCTAATTTTGCCATATTAAGATTTTTTTCTGTTATTTCCCTTCAAATATTGAGGAACCAATTTCTTTCCTAAGGAAACTGCCCATGAATGTACCACATGGAATTGTATTGACCTGGTTGTTTAGAAACTGTAGTTTTTCTTTGTTTTCTTTTTAAAGGTGTGGAAAGTTGCAGTTGGTGGAAGTTCCTTGATCATGGCATTGATGATTGTATTCGGTATTCTCTGGGGCTTGTGTTTTGGAATCCTGCCAAGACAGAGTGCTTTCGTCGCAGCCTGTCTCTCTCTTTCCAGTACACCTCTTGTTGCAAAGTTTGTAGAAAGCAAGGATGATGATCATAGTGCTAAAGGTAACAGCAAAACCATTCTTCTTGTTTCTTAACTATATGCATATGCACAGTACAATATAATAAATTATTTGTAGTTAGTGCTTCCTCGGATAGTAAGGAATTTTGTTGATCAGGTTGATTGTTAGTCAGTAGACGAACTAGCTAAAAGGTGATTTCCATTGATTCAACAACAACAACTTTTTTTATTCAATAGGTTAAAACCTTGCACACAAAAGTGCTTTCACCTTTGTGGTTGCCGTGACTTTGAAAGGAAATTTTTTTGTGCAAAATCACACTATTATGGCCAGGATGGGATACTCAACAAAGATTTTGCTATGGGGAGGCTCCAACCCTAGGTCCAACCCATTTATCTCTTTCACATACTTAGTTTAGAAGACTGCATCCCTTTTAACTGGTGTAACTGCATGGTTTGTGTAATATGAATAAATCACTAAACTTGATTCACCTGTACAAGATGTAAGTTTTACCCATTTTGGTCCTTTTTAATTCAGACTGAAATGACAGATTTCCCTCGCCTTTCATATACTTCAACTGGTGAAATTCTTATGTCCTGAAATTCACTTCTGTGACTTCCACTACCCCTTATGAGCGGAGCCTCCCTGTATATGCCAAACAGGTAGTACCCCCCTCCCCCCCCCCCCCCCACCGTCCACTTGGGCTATTTTGAAAGGCTGCAATCCTATTCTATTAGCCACTTTAGTATTAAAATGCAGCTTTTGTTTGTTACCAGAGCATACCAATGGCAATGAAGATTACACCAGTTCCCTGTTGGGAATCCTTGTCATGCAGGATGTCCATTTAGGTTTGTTAGTTGCTCTTCTGCCTGCTATTGCTGGTCGAAAAGGCGTGGCCCCATCCAAGGGCAACACTGGAGTGGTACATAATATTCTAAATGGACTTGAAAACGAAAGTGATTCAGGTAACTTGGGTTTTTTAATAGTGATTGCAAAACTGTTTCTCCCTATTACAGGGCTCGAAAAAAGTCCAGTTCGGTTGTTGGGGACAAGTAGATTTCATTGCAAGACAAGTAACTATTAAACCTCACTAGCCCAATGGTCAAGGATGCAAGCAAGTCAGCCTCTAACAAAATAATTAACTATGACAAGCAAGAAGTGGCCTCTGGCAAGCAAAATTGTGAGGGCTGCTTGCTCAAAGGACTTGCTTGAATTGAAGTTTTTTTTAAGCCCTGCTATAATTTATTCTTCAAACACCAATAATTTAGATAGATCATCGGAAATAATTTTTCTTCCAAGTGTGCCCCAATCTTGTGTCTCATTGCTTGTTCTTTATTTATTAGCTGAGTTTATTTGCACCCTGAGGATGCTGTTTGAGGTCGCGCTTTCCTTTGCTGGGCTGTTGGCAGTATGCTTTCTGTTTGCAAAGCTAACTAGACCACTGTTCAGGTACATGAACATACCTTCCCGTATACGAGTTCCACTATTTGGATCAGATCTCATTTAGAATTGCATAGTGTAACAACCAGCATAATCCATATTTGCTCCTAAATTAAACCTTCCGGAGTTTAGCCACTGAAGAACAAATTTAATGGTGTCTTTGTGCAACATTACCTTACAGAATAGCCTGCCCCTACAAAAGATACAATGTGAAGTGCTCAAAGTATTAAAATCATTTTTAATCTCACGACCAATTCACACCCTACGGCTCTAAAGCCTCTCTTGTGCAACTTCAATCCTTGTATCACTTTCCATGTCAATGCTGAAAAATCATGTTGATGGGAAATTTGTGCAGGACAAAGAAAACTTTGCAAATCATGCTCAGATGTGAGTAGTAACATTGAATGGGCCAGGCTCAAAATAAATGCAAAAAAAAAACAGTAACATGAAAATTTGACTGGTTGCTATCAACTCGTGTTGCCTTATTTTTCTCCAACATTTCCGGTGGAATTCATAGATCTCAAAATACAGAAAACAGTCATAACATGGAAACTCTCCCTAGGATTTTTTTGGTTTGATTGTTCTATCTTGTTAAGTAAACAAAAACGAGTTAAATGAGTATTTTGTTTTTTTGTTTTTCTTCAGATTGCTTCAAGGTTCAGTCAGTAAAGAGTTGCTGACATTAGCAACAATATCAACAGCATTTTCTTTATTAATGGTAAGTTTGAAAAGTGAACTGATGTTGGTCAATATAACATATAATCCTACATGCAACTAAAAACAACAATGATAACTGTGACAAAAGACAAATCAAAACACACCAATCCAGGGTTTTCACTAAGATTTCAAGTTGCCCGGTAAATACAACAAGTAGGTGGGGAATTAAGCAGCTAGAAATTTCTTTTGGTTATATTTTTCATCTGTTTTCCTACGAAAGTAGCCAGGGGTTATATGCATGGAAGCCGGAGGGAATCCCCAGCCCCCTGTCCATAATGGCAGCCCTGCCAATCACATTTAGAGGTCTTAATGACCCATAATATCATGGCTTAACTGAAAGATGATCAAAAACATCCTGACTTACGTAATCAACCAATCAGGTCAATAACCGGAGTTTACCATCAACTAACATGATACAACGTACTTTAACTTTGAAGATGACTACTGCGCAGGTTGTTGAAATGTCAGTCACTGTCAACAAAAGCCCTATTCAGGAGTATACTCACCTGGATGATCATATTCCACTAACCCGAGATCAGGCATTCTTTTTTCTCTCTCAAAGAAAAAGGGAAGAAGGACCACCTGATCCTTAATATTTCCCCAACTTATAATATGAAAGTGTTAGCAACACAACAATCACAAGGTTTTCATTAATTTGGATTTGAAGGATGTCCAAGTTCTCCATTTTGAGGAACGTAGGATTTTTTTATGGATTTTAGTCCTCCCACTAGTTGCAAAGGTTTTACAGAGATGAGCAAAGATGCTACTTATGACATTACTGAGACAGTAATAATTAATTTATTTGTCTAAAGTAAGATAGATGTCATCATCATATTGGGTGCTATGTATAGAGATATTGTCTCGGAGGCTGGTTGTCTAACTGTCACTTCTGTCCCCCCTCCCTAGACAATAATATTAGCCCCAGACTACAAGCCCATTCAGTTAGGCTAGGCTGTGTTCACATAGCCTGCGAGCAAGCTCTCCCGGGCACTCTGGCAGCAGGGCGGGAAAAGGAAGGAGAGCTTGCAAGTACATCTCTGGAACTTGAATTCCACCTCCAATTCCCTTTTGGCTCCCCATGGACTGAGCTGTCAGATTTCCACCAATCAGCCCAAAGCGGAAACATGCGTGATTGTAAACAAACATTGATATCAGACAGGAGTTCATACAATACAGGACAGCTTTTCATGCCGACATGAAAAAGCTATCCAGTAAAAAGTGAACATATCAGCCTAAGTCACTTGCAAAATAATGTTGTCATGACTGTAGTCATACTTTTTTCCCAGCTGTCAGAGCACTTAGGAATCTCAATGGAGCTTGGCTGTTTTATGGCTGGAGTTGTGTTGAGTTCCAATGGAGAGCATCTTGTTCATCAGGTATATACTACTACTTACTAAAATCCAACTAGTGGTCTATTATCAATGCTGCGTTCTGATTGGTTAAGCTACTACTAGGCTATATGTTATAGCCCACTAGTAGGGCAAAGTGCCGGCTTTTTGGCGGCAAAAAAGGGTTAAAGTGTAGCTTTAACTAGCTAAAGTTGTCTCAATATTTTTGACCAACTAGTTGGATTTTACTAAAACAATATTATTATTCCTCTTGCCCTCATGGCCTCTGAGTCAATAGCCCATTTGGCCTTCAGCCCCATGGGCTATTGACTCAGAGCCCATTCGTACATACCATCTTACTTGTTGATTATTTTTGCTCGTTCTGGCATTCAAAAAAGTTTACAGTTGATTTTGGGCAGAGAATGTCTAACTTGACACTTACTTGAAATTTCTTCCCTAGGTGAATGAGCTGCTTGAACCACTTCGTGATTTCTTCGCGTGTTTATTCTTTGCATCTATAGGTAAATATTAATGATGATAACTACTTACTAATTACTAACTAATTACTGTGCATTGCATTGCATTGCATTTTACAGTCAAAATTTGCTAATGCAGACACCAAAGTGACAGAACCAAGTGTCTTCATAACATAGGTGTCCAAATGAGTTTGCGTCTGGGTCGGTATTGCATCGAAATGCAGTATGGGACTGTTTTGGGAAGGCCGCCACTGCGTCTTTTATTGGCTGATTTTGGGTTGCTGAGGAAACTGAGTTAGAAAACTCGTACCTGAAAACAATCCCGTTGTCTACCTCAACACAACACTGACCCAGTCTCAAGAGCAGCCTTGAAATGGAAATAGTTATAAAGGAAGAAGTTGTATGAAGCTTCGCAACTGTTTTACTATATTCCGCAAGAGGTTTGACAGACTGCATCTTTCACGCAGTCATCGAAAAAATTCGGGAATTCGGCATTGAGATTCGAATCCTTGACATCTGCGTTGCTCCTGTCTACATCCAAATTACGACGGAAAAGAGGACTTGCTAGAGGGGAAAGCGATACCAGTGCATAGATGTTACTTACTAAGCATGCGCCCAGGCTCACGTGTGCAGGTTCGGGGAAAATTTTGGCGGCGTAGCCGCTATCGCGCGAGGAACACACACAAGTGAATCTGCTGGTAGGCTATAACTGAGCCACTGACCAAAGACCTGGTCAACTGCAGGCTCATATGTTGTTACGCTGTGTTTTATTTTGTGTTAAAGGTTGTCTCCTCGGTGGAGGGAAAGAAAACGCGCGG
This sequence comes from Porites rus, assembly GCA_964035705.1. Classification (NCBI taxonomy): domain Eukaryota; kingdom Metazoa; phylum Cnidaria; class Anthozoa; order Scleractinia; family Poritidae; genus Porites; species Porites rus. The sequence goes on from OZ038000.1 coordinate 6,203,724, forward strand.
GGAACGATGGGAAAGGGGAAGCTGTGTCGTTGCGTTTTTTTTATTGATCCCTGCGCGGTCTAGTTGGAGCCTCCGCAAATGAGTTAGTGGTAAAACGGTTTGTGAGTCACGTTGTTTAAAGATTGAATAAATCGTTTTTGTAGGTCTTCATGTCTTTCCAACGTTCGTGCTTACAGAATTTCCTCTTGTTTTGACTCTTACCCTTGGAGTCGTTTCAGTGAAGGTAGGCAATAAAAGGAGGAATGCTCAATTTTTTATTGCACTGTATAGTAAGTTACGATCCTTTCCCCGTAAATATTGAAATCATCTTTATTATGCGAGCAAGAATGACATCTTGAGCTTTGTGGTAAAGTTCTTTTTGTCAATTAATAGAGTGGACCGGAGTAAACTTCGGAGGGGTCAACTGAAATTAAAGTTACACCACAGTACTTCTCTCTCTTTCGTATTTTCCATGTTTCCCTTTTATGCAATAAGCTAACTGCGTCACTTGATAAATAAGCCAAAACAGCTCGCCCTTAAAACCTCAACTTTTGAGTCACATCACATAATTTGATGAAAACCAATTTTTTTATAGGGAACGTGTGAAACAGTTAAAGTCGCTCCTCTCTTAACTGGCGCCTCAACAGGAAAAACACACCTCTAAAATGGACACCTGCCTCCCTGCCGTTTTTACTTCATTTTGTTTACTCTCCTTTAGACGGTTACCTCGCCAGAATAGATACTCTAAATGCTCTATTAAGCCCCCCGACCACTCTCAAATAAGCTATCTGATAGGGTATGAACACCTATCTGATACAGCTATTTCGACAGAGGTTGTCGGATAAAGTGCACGCGACAACCCCGAAAGGAAGTGTGGGTGGTTTTGAGTTTACTGTTTTTCAAAGAAATTTGAAAGAATAGCAGGAGAGGCCAAGGACATATGTCTGTGAGTACTAAAGGAAGGCAACAAAAATAGGTTCGACAGCTACAGTGTCAGGAACAGTGTATTGAGCATATCCCATATTACCTTTAGCGATTGTGGCGTGCACATTTTTTCTGACAGCCTTTATCGAAATAGCTGTATGTGACTCTCCACTTTAGAGATCGGTGCGGCACCGCTTCGCTCTGTCACAGACAGAAATCGCACCAAGGTCATCGGGATAGACTGTATTAATTAACGTGTTTGAGCTTTTTCACTTTGTGCTGCAGTTCCTTATTGAGAGTTTATACCATCTTCTGGTTGTTTGAAAAAGCAGTATAGTGCTCCGTTTTGTCAAATTAGATAAGTCCCCCTCTAAAATAAGCTCCCCTCTATTTCAAGCGCCCCCCTCAAACGTGCTTGAAATAAATAAATAATCCCCCCTCCCTCCCTAGGGCTTAATAGAGGATTACGGTGCCTGGAGTTGGTCCCTGCCTATCTTTACTCCTTTTCGTTACTGCGCTTTTCAAAAACACACGAACTCTGAAGTTTAAAAGCCGCCTTTACAATTGCGTTTTTCGCTGCCGTCGATCACAATTACGATCACAAGCAACGAACCTTGAAACACGGAAACACACAAAACGGATGGAAATCCACCAATCGCAAATCACAAACCATGACCTTGTGAACCCGTTAAAGTAAACTTCTGTTTCGTAAGAGGTCCGTTAAGATGATTGACGGCAGCGAAAAGCGCAAACGTCAGTTGGCTTTTGAACTTCAGAATTCGCGTGTTTTTGAAAAGCGCAGTAACTCTCCACAAGACGGACATCTCTCTGTATCCTTGATGCAGATGATTCTGCACTCAAAGGTGTCCATTTTCGAGAAAGTTGACAGTAGGAGACTTGAAAAATACCTTTGTTAATCTCTTTTCTTCTCGCTTTCTTTTCAGTTCATTGTCTCTGTGTTAGTCCTTCGGTTATTCTTGTGTGAAACAAGAAACACGAAGTATATAGTAGCCGCTGGTTTGGCTCAAGTAAGTGAATTCTCATTTGTCCTGGGAAGCAGAGCACGAAGGTTTCATCTCATTTCCAGAGAGGTACGTTTTCCTTAATTCTTAATTCAGCGTGTTGTAAGATTCAAGAAATTACCTTGTCGAAGTGCGGGAACTTGGCTGTTTGATAAAACTGTGAATGGGGTCAAAGGAGAAAGAGGCCTGTCTTACTCTATTGAAGCAAGATTGCCTTTTGTTTGCCATCTGTGTATAGTCGTCTGATATGATTGACACGCCTTTTGTAGCTGACAGGCACGTGACCTGCTTGATGTAGAAATCATGGGGTACAAATTAAACAATACCAGAGATGGAGAGAGCATAAGAAATTTAGCTAAAATGCTAATTTCGATGTGACTGGATGTTGGAATGCCTACAAAATTTTGAAGGTTTATTAATTTATGGAAACTCTTGCACATGCAGCCCAACAACTTTTTCTATTGATACATATAATATTTTCTCATTATTAAAATCACCATAAAATCACACTATCAAGAGTTTAAAAACGGTAAATTGAAAGACCCACTAACTAGCCTGTTCCAAGCGTTCAGATAGTGGAGAGCGGTGCGAAGTAAAGAAAGCGATGAAAAGTAGAGGGGGACTGGGGACACCTCTCCTCCTCCCTCGCTTTTATTTTTTCGCGCTCCTTTTTACTTCGCATCGCTCCCCACTATCTGAACGCCTGGAACAGGCTACCCACTCACTGTTTTATACTCTTTCAATCTCTGTTGTTTTTAAGCTTGTATCCCATAATTTTTCCGGGTTCAAGCCTCGCCCGTCGCGTTGTTTCCTTAGAGAAGGAACTTTACTCCACTTTGTCTGTCTTCACCCAGGTGTTAGCCTGCGAGCAAGCTCTCCATTTGGGCGTTCTCGCGCGGCTCGCTTCGCTTGCCCAAACAGGAGAGCATGCTCACAGGCTACCCAGGAGTGTAAATGGATACCAGCGATATACTGCTGGGAAGCAGGAGTAGCAATACTCCTAGGCATGTTTCATGCTAAGGATATCGGGATAAGCTCCGGGCATGTGGGTCTTTGGCTCGTGTGCTCCTTCACCTTTTACCTACCTATCCCATAATTATGGCATAAGATAGGTATCGTGACCCTGAGCTGCAGAGGGCCTGTTAACTAAGGCTAAAGAAAATGATTCATTTTTCGCCTTAGCGACGGGACGAAAATAACTGTGAATTCGTTCATTGAGTGGCTGATATTGTTGTTTTTTTTCAGGTTTATCTTATTATCCTTAGCGTTACTACCATCAGTCTTCTACTCGCTCCGTTACTTTGGCGAATTTCTTTGTGGAGATTTGGAGGCCGAAAAATTTGGAGATCGGCTAATTCAGAAAGGACGAACAAAAGAACTGCGAGAACTGTATAGCTTGGACTCCACGAGTCATGCATGACTAGTTTAAAATGCATTTCTCTTCCCAGTAGTTCACAGGCGCTAAGCACACAGCAGGCAAATTTTACGTTTACGCGCGCCTTTTCATACATCGCATCTACTTTATTTACGCGCGTAAAATTTACGTCCCTACGCGCGTAGAAATTAACCGACGGTGGAAATCCACCCTAAGATAGATGGCGGGTGTTGTCTGATAATACAATTATTAGGAGCCTTGTCTCTCTCCTCTACACAGTGCTCTTTGTGCGGGAGAGAGCTGGACCGAGAAAGGAAAGAGCGGGGGACGATGTAAGGGAAAAAGAGAAGGAGGGAGCCATCGCGTTTTCCCAAGCGCTCTTTTTCTTTCTTATTTTGTTTGTGACTGGAGGAAGCCTCTGCGGATAAGAGAGAGGAGTCTTCTGATGAGTGTTACAGTTCATTCATTACCAAGAAAGCAAATTGTCGCATGCTTGATTAAAAGTTTTATAAGGGTCGGTTATTAAAGCGAAGTTTATCTTAGACCCGGGGTTTAGCAAATCTTTGAACCTCCAGATATCTTCCTTAGTGGGTTATTCTAAGAAGACAAATGCTTTTCTAGTCTACGCCATATGCTTTCATGACACTGTTCACAATAAATGGTGTTTACGTAAAGCGTTGGGCAAACTGAAAATAGGCTGATTTAGCAACAGAACGGGAACGTCATTCGACAACGGGAAAGCACGCGGAAAGGACTAAACTCGACTTCCGGTGCCCAATTTGCCGCTCTGCCATTGGTCAACCCAGTTGTTTAATTTGCGCGCGCCGTCGTCAACTGACGTTCCCGTTCTGTTGCTAAATCAGCCTAATGACTTAGAACAGGGTTCTGTTAAACATTGGCTAAACCTCTATCTTGACTGGCCCTAAATGTTTGTTTATAGTTTATAGGTACTCAACTTAAATAATTAGGAACATATTGGGTGCGTTCCTTTCGGTGAATCCAAAAACGGATTTTAGATCTAAGAACGGATTTCGCGTTCCTTTCGGCAAATCCAAATCCGGATTTTTGATCTGGTGAATCCTTTTTGAAAAAGGATTCATTGGATTTGAAATGCGAAGAATCCAAATCCATATTAACGGATTAGTGATCTATGCTGTTCCATTCACAGTGGATCCGAAATTAGTCAGATGATCCAGCGGTATTTCCAGTTGAAGTATTTCCATAGAGGCCGTAGAGTTTCCTCGTTGCTGTCATTTGCCGCAAAACATCTGAAAACACTAGAAGATGGTTCCTGGTACATTACAATATCCATATATTAACCATTTGTCTCTAAAGATGGCTTGAAATCAGAAATAAGTAAAAGTAGCAAATGAACTGCTATCTAACTACAAACTCGCTTGTAGACGCGACAGGCACTCGATCGTGTTACATAAACTTGAAAATCCGAGCTATGGAACTGGATCAAACTGGCCGACATTCTTTAGATAATTTTCAATTTTAATGTGCTTCTTTCTTTGTCTGTTTTATATGTTCCATCGTCGCTATTCGAACTGCCGACCACTAAATTCTGCACGGTATAATCGCATAATTTGTCAAACAGTAGAAAACACGTCATTTTTTGAGAGGCTGTCGTGCATATTGCACGCGTTGGCGAAAGATTACCAAGGTTACAAATCCAATTTCGGATTTCACGTTCCTTTCGACCACGAAATCTGGCAAATCTAGGATCAAAAATCCGTTTTTGGATTCGCCGAAAGGAACACACCCATTATCTAAACAGAACATAACTTACTTGCGATCAGGAGCGGCTGATCGCAGGTTAGAACGTAACAAGATTAAAAACCCCAACTGGCAGGAGGCATCCAGTTGGCTGTTTACATTAGTGGCCGAGGATTTAAACTCAGGACACACCGAGTACAAATCTGGCAAGTGGCCAGAGCGGGACTCGAACACGGGACCGCCGGATTACAAGTCCGACGTACCGACCACTTGGCCATGCTGCCTCCACATTATAAACCAATTCGTCCTCCAGCCTTTTTTTTTTCGCTTTTATTTTCTTTTCTTCTCACTTCCTTTTTTTGAGGAATTCAACGACAGCGAGGGCAAAGCATTCGCTGGAGGGCAAGGGCGAACGCAGAGCCACCCTCACGCCCCCAGCACCCCCTTTCGCTAGCAGTGAATTCCCCGCTGTTTTAATTCCCTCTTCGTACGCGCACTCGACTATCTCTAATTGACTAAAGAGAAAAGTGCATGTCTGTGAACAGACTTGTTTTAAAAAGTTATTTTATTTAACCTTCTTTGGATGGCGATAAAAGTTGTTTTGCTGGGAGCGTCATTTGGTTCGTAAAAAGAAGACAAAAAGGACCCTGCTTTACAAATGGGTGGGGGGGGGGGAGAGGGGGATGGGAAAAGATTTAGTCTTTAAGGGACATTAGAATCAAAGCGGGAATTCCTCATACGTAGTGGCAAACAATTATTTTTATAATAACTAGACAATTGAATTTGATTTACTATTTATACTTCTCTAATATTACATTTGGGTACAGAGATATTATGTGAAAATACATTGATTATGAGTGTAGAATAATAAAATATGATTGTTCAATGAAAAGTAGAACCATTCACCTAGTTGAAAGTGCCCTGTTTAACCTCATTTGTCTGACTTAGCCGGGTTTTTGCTGCAGCAGTGGCACTGTGAATGTGGTTTGTGGTCTTACTCAGTGCATGGTTAAACGTAAGAAGGTATGTAAGAGACGAAGTGTTGCGTAAGTTTCCTTTTTTTGGCTGCCACGTGATCCCTTTAATTACTTTTAAGAAGCAACTGTCTATGATCTGACAGGTCATTTTTAGGGGGAGTGGGCGCGGAGACCCTGGACCCTTCTCCTGAATCCACGCTGTTTTCCTTGTCCGCAAAAAGCGCATTACACTAGGCTGTGTCAACTGAAGTCTGTTTTGGTTTATAATCTCTGTTTATCCGTTTCCTAACTTATCCACTCGGGAGACCATTTACGTAGACTGCAAACAAGCTCTCCGATTAGGGGATGTCCTTAAAAACAAGAACCATAATAGGACCATTATGGCTCTTGTGAAAAGTCACGCGCACGCGGCACTCGAAAAGAGACGCGCGCGAGAGCGACTTGTGGCTTTGCTACTCGGTCTCGCGGATCGCTTCGCTCGCCACTCGAAATGAGGGCTCGCCCCCAGGCGACCACTCGTCAAAGCGGAAAATACCACAGCATTCTGGGCGGTGCCTCACGTAAACATGACTTTTGCATTCTGTGGTGTTCGTTGCGTGAATTGAAGATGCAGCGTATCAGATGCAATTTTAAAAGAAGCTGATGCATTGCACGTTCAAATCGTGCAAAGAGCAAAGGATATTGCTTGCTGGAGTTTAAAGAAAATCATGGTATTTTCCGCCTTGGCCAATTTCGAAGTTCGTTCGATCAGTAGTGTCTCCCGTATAAGAATGAAAGCCGTGCACGTATAACTTTATATCCGTTTACATCCTTAAATAAACGTGACATAACCTTTAGAGGAATTCCTTTATTCAAATTGAAACAAGCTTTTTACAATATTTTATTCAATATATGTAGCTATTAGTTTTATAGGTAAAATTGCAATAGTTTTTGAATTATGAAATAATAATATTATTATTATTAATATCAATAATAATAGTAATTCAAATAACAGTTTAACTACTAGCCCAGTTTTAGTTCCCTCGCCTTAATTGTAAAAAATTACGTAAGACTTGCAGATTTGGGGAACACGTGACCATGTCAGCTTCCTGGACGAAAAACCTCGGAAACGAGACAAAGACTAGGCCCCAGTCCACAAGTGTCCGGAAACAGTCGAACCTCGTCGAACCCCGCTTCACGGAAGCTTCACGGACACCCGCTAAATACGAACACCTCGTTATTAAGGACAGTTTTCTTTGTCCCTCTGGGGAAAACCCTTACAAATCTTCTAAATTCAACTCGTTTAGCAAGGACACCTCGTTAATGCGGACAACGGACGCTTTTTCTTGCCTAATCAACATCAGATTCTCAGATCATAGAAAGTCAAAATCACTAATGCGGAAGCTTTATTATCAACTGTGTGGCGCAGTTGCTAAATGCCTTGTTCTTGGAATAAATTTTCTGCAACCGCCCCCCCCCCCCCCACCATTTCTTTTGTTGCTGACATAAAACACTTACTATCCTTACTCATGTGCCACCAAATGCGTAAAAATTGTTTCCACCAAAAAATACAACGGCCACAATTTTCTTCGAAAATTAGCTACACGGTCGAAACTGTTCTCTCAAAGTTTTATTTGGTACTGTACTCTGTTGGAACTTAAGGGTACAATAAAATCTATACATCATCAATTAAACGAATGGAAGTTTTCGAACACTCGATAATACTTTTTTACCAGTGTTTCAGGAATTGTGAAAGTTCAGTAATTGGACCGATTTAAGAGGAATTTAATTGCAGCAGTTTGAACGAACTACTGTTGACTCCCGATAACTCGAAACCCTCGCTAACTCGAACCTCGCGCTAACTCGAACCAAAATCGATTGTCATACATTTACTGTAATTTTACCCTCGGTAACTCGAACTCTCGGTAACTCGAACCTCCCACTAACTCAAAGAAATTTTTGTTTCCCCTCAGATCATTTCTATATAGTTTTACCCTCGATAACTCGAACCATGTTTTGAGCCCTTAAAAAAGTCGGGAAAAAAACAGTGTACTGGCGTCCGAAACTGATTGAATTTTGAATTCCCCATTGACGTGTTGTAGGCATATAGTTTATTGACCTTTACTAGTGGATCGATACTGGAGGCTGATGTTGTTTGTCACAAATCTTAAGTGAAACAGCTTTACTTCTCAAAATTGCATGCTCTATTTAGGCAACGTTTTGTTACTTTGCGTTCTGATTTATAATCTAGAAGTATCTTTCAATTTTCACTTAACATTTCTACAATTAATGTGAATGAAATGTTCACTGTGCAGTAAAAACTGTTTTTTTTTTTCCTTGCTCCCGGCTATTTTCTTCGAGCTGCCGATAACTCTAACTTTTTTCGCGTTCCCTTGAAGGTTCGAGTTATCAGGAGTCGACTGTATTAATAAATGAAAGATCTTAAGAATATTCGCGTAAGATAAAATGTAAATTATTTCTTTTTGTCTGGTACAAATATAGCAGGCAATTTTCTTTGAAACTGATACTGAGTTTTATATCGAAGAAATTCAAAACGCTAGGAATTAATGACAATAGAAACTGTTGCCCAAAATGGCTTTTAAAAATAAGATATTTTTTCAGTGCGAGGAGCTGATTCTGACTACGTGATGGAAGTTAAATTGTACGCATCGCAACATCTCCAAGTATAATAAGTTAGCCATATTTTACAAAAATTAAAATAAGGAATAGTAATCTACAAATGGTGACACTGTTTTGAACATTTCCCTTCAAAATCGATTTTATTTAGTTAATTAATTTAGTAACATTCACCAATAAAAATGGATGCATGCCAAAATGTATAATTACACAAAAGATGGAAACTTCAAATTTGCCCATAGACGAAACATAATTCCTACATTTGGCTCTTTCAAGTCTGAGTCTGAAGGCTGATTACATTTCGCTTTCATTTACGTACGATAATGTAACTGAGTAAAGAGAATTATATATGTACAGTTCAACTCAGTTATCTGTAAGAATTCAGCAAGAAAACTTGCTTGTTTCAGTGTAAAACAATTCGAGTATCTCAGGTCCAATTTTGGAACAAACCTCATGAATTTGCCATGCTGCAGAAAATGAAATTGCGAATTTATGATATTCACTGATGGCATTCAGGCGAAAGATTGTTTCATTTGCTATTCAAATTATGTCATTATACTGGCCACAACGGAAAATAACTGAAAACCATAGCATTTTAAGATTAGGATTGGCCTTTCTAGGTTCTCAGCTTCACTTAACTTTCCCCGGCTTTACTAATCCTCTTAGATTCGGGACGGGGGTTGTGTACTGGCGCGCAGTTAAGGAAGATCACTGAACACCAAGCCGGACTTCATTCCTCCATTTGCCCTTAGTTTCTTAAAAAAAACCCTCATTGGGTCCTCGACTACTAGTTAATATTTGAAATGACTGGTAAAAATAACGTCACTAGACTGAGTTCCTTTTCGCCTTCTTTCAACTTTTTGCCATGATTATTACTGGAGTTTAACAGGGCCGAGGTCACCCTCTGCGAAACAATGTGAATTCTCGACATGTAAACTGAGAGAGGTTCCGTTTGATGCTTTGATGCAACCGTTCCAGAAAGCTGACTAAACAGCTGATTTTGTTTAGGCACGACTTGGGATAAAATAACGGCCAAAACCTATTTCATATAAGCAGGTGACTTATATGAAAAATATGAAAAAGAGAGACATTTTTGTGTCGTAAAAACATTGTAGATGAAAGACTGTACCAGCCAGATAATTTTAATAGACAGATGAATAAATAATGTCAAGATAGGTTGTTTTATCACGAGATACATATATTTAGAAGACTTAATCAGAACAAATGTGGTTTTGTGACAAATGAATGATAGGTTGTCGACGTTGTTGGTGTATCACGAAAAATTGCCTAACCGCGCACGCTGAACCTTCGGAGTGAGCTTGGGCCAAATATGGCAACATGGACGCTTATTGGCTGCCTCGGTCACAGAATAGGACGTCATGTCTGTAGGTTACTGTGAGGCGTTATGATGGTGGGTCGCCATTTTGACTCAACTTTCTGGGCTGTTTTTGGCTAAAATGTGAGCTTTTACTCCGTAGTTTTTGTCATGGGGATTCACACATTGTTGGCCTATCCGTCGGTTTCATTTCAGCCAATTTAGGTTTTTCATGGCCGAGGGAATCGACAATGATATGAGCGAACAACAACGCGGTCAGGCCAACGTTTCGCATGGCCAAGAGGCGGTTCGCTCCCCTCAAGTACAGTTCGCCGTTCCGGCAACAAACTCACAAACCGGGCTTGTATCTAAGCCTACACTAAGTTCGAATAGTTCAGCACCTATCCCAGGACATAAGAAAAAAAGTTCTTTCCAGATCACCAGTGTTATCGAGACTAAAGCCCGAAATCGTGGTGATAGTAATGGATATGATGGCGATTTGAACGAAAGCGATATAGTTGAAGATGATCATGAAGAAGTCCAAGTGGAGCTTGGTTTTTCAGATGTAGGAACTGCAAATGGCAATGGTGGATCTAGATTTAAAGTAGTTAAACTGCAATTAGATAAATCCTATCTACGTGGCCGATGGAAATGCCACGACTTTCCTGATGTGGACTCTACGCAATCTTCTACAAGTGTGTCTACTTTATCTTCGGCAAATATATCTGCTCAGCCTTTGAGAGACAATGTGGAGAAAACGGACTCCCACTCTAGCGCAAGGATAAATTCAACTAGCAATTCCGTTGGCAATCATATAGCAAGTGATACAGACTCGCAATTGTCAGAAATCCAAACGCATGGCTCGGCTATAAAGCCGCCGACAACGCAAGCAAATGAACACAATTCTATATCAGGGGAAGTACATATAGCCTTGAAAAAGAAGGATTCTGAAACAAAATTGGGAGGTGTTGGTGAACTTGCAAAGCATAGCGATTCTTCAGTAGCAAGAGTCTCGTTCGGTGTGGAAAATTTGGATACAACTTCCCTCGAAGGAGCGCAGTTACTTGGTCCAGCAGGGTAAGTTCTCCACGAGATATCGAGCTGTGAGCTAGTCTGTTTGTGGCGCAACGTGGTGAACGCGATAATCGATTAGAGTCCCTAGAGAGTTTTCCAAAAGTCGCTGTACAACGAGCTTTTCCTCGCGTGTAGATGGCCTTAGCAATGTTTTCGGCTATTGCCCCCACTTATTTCGCTTCAATAAGTCTTAAATTGCAGCGTTGGAAGTTATTGACTCTCCCAGACCACGTTATTTATTGATGATCCATTGCTACAAGCAGACAGCTTCTTAATTTGTTGGCGGCTTTCTCGTTCATAATTCTTTTGTTTAAACATTATATCTTGTTCAGGGTTGACCATAGGCATTGTACCATTTAGCTCAATGTTGTGGTTTTTTAATCGAAGAAAATATGTTGGCGATGTAGTAGTATTTTTAAACCAAGTGACCATAAAATTCTGATTTGATTCGTTCTTTGCTCTTTTACTGTACTGTTTACAATAATATTATTTGTATTCCACGTGAGGTTTGAGGAAAGCCGGTTATTAAGCTGGAGTTCTTCGAGTTTGTGTATTTGACGGCTGGTTAAACCATATTGTCACTGATTATAAATTAAGTAAGTTGCCAGCTCTTTCTTAAAAGAAATGTTTGAAAGAGATTCCTCGAGGCAGTTTCTAAATTCCCTATATGTCGTACAATATGTAATCACATTTTGTAACAATGGCATTTCCTGAATTGTTCTAAGTCTAACTGACCAAATCTCTTAAAAGTTCCTTTCCGCAAGAAATATGCTGCCAATAAAGCATAAAATAGCAGTGAAAAAATTCCTTATTGAAAATACATGTATCTTTCCTACAAATTAGCATTCTCTATGAAAACTTCTGTGGTTTGGTTCAGTATGCAGTTATATTGTACTTTCTGAAGACACAAAGTTAAATCATCTATTTGGTATTGTCTTTGTAAAATGTTCGTAAAGACCCTTTAGTGTTTTGTATTGTAAAGCTGTTTCATGAAAATGTAAATGCTGTTGTATTTTAATTTGTTGTTGTTGATTGTCCTTTTCTACCATTTTTCACTTTGCCACAAAAATGTAGCATGAAATGTTGTGTTTTAGCTTTGTTGTCCTGTCAAAATGTTCCTAAATCCCGTGGTGATATACTGACAATTTTTCAATGGATAAGTAAGATGCATATGCCAATGAAATATTGTTAGTTTTGAATGCATCAAATCAGATGTTTGTTCCTGTTTAAGTTGACGTTTGTCGGCAAATTGGTTTTTGTAACTAGGTGATTCACCTGATCTTCAACTGAGGTGTAAAATTTTGTAAAGCCAATATGTCCAGAAACTAATGTTTTTCTCTCATCTGGACAAATGTCTAAATCTCTGAACTTATGGTAGTACAGGTTAAGATGATCAGATCTCCCTATCAGGGATTTGTTGTCGTGCTCTCTGATAATGCTTTTCTTCCAGTGTGGCTTGTTGTTTTTCAGAACCTTTGCTGGTTAAGTGATTTTTAATGTTATGCATGTCTTTCATGCTGTGCCGATAGCAAAACTCAAGGCGTTTATTTCCATAAACGAGAGTTTGTTTTGGCTGTATAAGTTACTTTGAGCATGTGCATTCTTCCTTTTTTCTGAAGGTATTAAGGCAGTGGTAAAAAAAAGAGTACAGGGTTTTTTTTAGCTCTTGCTGTGAACAGGGTTATTAGTTGTTTGACATTTGCAGTGGCCTTCGGGGCAAGTTTAATCTGAGAAGGCATCACCTCATCAAAGAAAAATTCTATCTGTTGTGTTTTAGCATGGTCAAAGTTTTTCTCTAGTTGAGATACATTTACCATCTTCCTTGTGCAGCTGCAGCGATCTTAGTTGAGAATCTGTTACTGTCCATGCATTCTTTTTAAATATTTAGATTGCACCAAAGAGTGGAAATGTGAATTTCTATTAGAAAAAGACTGTTTTTGTTTTAGATATCATTGTTATACTCCTTTGAAGCTGTTATCATTTGTCTTTATTTTCTAAAAAAGGAGTTAAAAAAATAACTGAATTTAACTTCCTTATCAGTGATGCAAGTTACTTAATCTGCAGAGAGGAACTTTTAAAATGGTAATATTACTGTATTTCTATTTTGAGAACCAATGTTTATGCACATATTTTATCCATATTTTTACAAGAGTTGTGTATAATCTTGTTCAGCCACTTTTTGAAGAAATGAAGTTTTTTTTACCCATGAAGCCCATGGACACCAAGATTTCTTTTGGAATACTATGATTAACCAATTTTGTTGGTTGAGTCGCTGAAGTAAAAGAAACAAGCAAGCATATTATTTTTATTGTAACTCACAGGCTGTGTAAATACTCACGGGTTATTTTTTGGTAAAATATTCAAATTTGCGCAGGTGAAGCATAAGTTTCTAGAAATTACTGTAGTTATGTCCCACTTTATTTCTAATATTGTATCCCTGAGGATGTGAGTGTTGTATCTGCAGAAGAATAGCCATGAGTATCTCGTGTAGAAACAACATTAAAATTGACCAAGTTCATTGGATAAAAGGAGTTATGTTGCATATAAGGGTGCATGCGATTGACCATATTCCGGAATAGGAATGGATGGAATAAACTTGAGAAATTACTTGTTTTAGCAGCCATAGCATTCTAACATCTAAAAAGCGCTTGAAATAAAATGATAAGATGCATGAATTTTTTTGTTGGTCTAAAAAACACCCTAGGAGAGATTCGTAACAAAAAGTCTCAATATTCTTGTTCCAGAATACAATTAATCAAATGCTTCATTCAAAACCGTTATAATCTGAGACCATGAAATATTTATATCAGCCTAAAATGGAAACTGAGACCTACGTTAAAAGAGCCTTTTCTTCTTATGCACTTAGACTATAGAACTGTTTGCCACTTAGTATTCATAAATCTAAATCCACATCTTCTTTTAAGTTTCTTGAAACTTATCTTTGTACACAATTTTGATTTAGTATAGTTTTTCTTTTCAAGGGAAGTCTGATTATTGGCTTTGTTATTTTACTTTTACTCTGACAATTTTTCAACTTTTAGGTATAATAATAGAGAGGAAAAGTTGTTGCGTCACATTGCCATGGTAGCAAAATTTCTGGATGACATCCAATCGCACATGGAGTGTCACTTAAAAAAGAATTCACACTGCTTCAAACTTCATCAATCTTATTCTATTTCATGTAGTATCTCAAATGTTCGTGAAATTTTCTTGGGTTTAGTCTGAAAGGACCATATTTTCTGCTCCAGCGATACAGGCTAATTCTCAACAGACTATTTAGAACAATGTTTTGGTGGTTACAGCAAAGACCACCAATCAAACAAAGGTGTCTGATTCTACTGTTTTTTTTTTTCGCAAATTTTTGTAGAATAAGGAAGCAATTATTTTAAGTCTCTAATTAAAGAGTGCAAATGGCACACATTTTGGTGGACACCTGAGCTTGTGTCTTTTGAACTGTTTAAGGCCAAAAAATACCCCCAAACAAGGAAAATTGTGAACATTTTTTAAAGTGACAACTAAACCTAAGGTCATGGAAAACTTGAAAAGGTCATGGAAATAGTCATGGAAGGTCATGGAATTTGAAAAGCGCAAAAGAGTACGAACCCTGCATCATGTGGCCACTTAAAAGAGGTTAATAAAAAGTGGTCATGGTTGCTTATGAGAGGTTCCAACTGTAAATCCTTAACTGGGAAAATTGTGGTTTTTTGGATAAGTGGTCACTCATGGGAGGCAGTTGTTTATGAAAGGTGGTTACACATGTTGGTTGGAATGTACTTACATGTAGGCTTTTAACCTTTTAACCTTTCAACTGCGGCGGGATTAGCTCATTCGGTAGAGCGCTTGACTGCAGAGCGGGAGGTTGTGGGTTCAATTCCCAGGGCCGGAACAATACTCAGGGTCTTAAAATAACTGAGAAATGAAGGTACTTCCTTTGCCCTGCAAGCGGCTGGACCTTTACATGGCTTGGATGACCACATGAAATGGCAGTCCCGTCTGTAGTAGGAGACTTAAAAAACAGTGTTCCCAATTAATACTTTTGTGCTAAATACATTGGCACTGAAATAAAGTGCATTATTTATTTATTTATTTATTTATTTTGTAGCTATACAGCAAGAATTGAATCATATAATTTTGGGGAAGGGAAAGTGATGATACTTTTGGCTTTTTCTCTTTCAGACAAGGCACTGCAGATGCTGAGATGCCTATTGTAAATAAAATTGCTACAGCAATGGTATGTGGACTCATGGTTTATCTTTTATATCAAAGCTGATTGGCTCGTAGGTGTGCATCAGGCTGCAAAGAAAGTCAGTTTTATAGCTTGGCATTTGGGCAACTAGCCCTCAAAAAATTATTGACCAGCAGGACTGATTACAGCTCTTCTCTAATTTGAATTCCCCTAGAAACTTCACTTGCCTGTCAGGCAAGTTCTGAACAGAATTCACTAGCCCAATAGCAAAATCCACTAGCCCTGGGCTATCAGACACTACTTTCTTTGCATGCAGGGGCATGTGTAGAGTATTTTTTTGAAAGTAAAATAATTGTATTAGTTATCCTAGATTGACTTGCTTGCAAATTAATGAATTCAAATGTTCAGTAATCTTGTGTAAAACAAATTGAAACAATTTGTTTCTGGATGACTCTACAATCAGTGAAGAAAGAGCAGTTCAGGTCTTAACTGGTTTATTGTTTTTCTTCAGCTGGTCAGAGGTAATCAGTACGTGGCTAATCATCTTTGAGCTAGCCAATCACCACTATTCACTTTTGTAGTATATGTTATGTGGCTAAATGTAATTTAGGCAAAGTTAACCTCGAAGCAATGCTGGTCAGCTGTTTCCCCAGCTATAGTAGGGGTGGCCTGATGCCTTTAGCAGGGGCTTATATACGCAGTTGTTTGCTTGCAGTTCTTCGCAAAGTGTCATTGCAATAGCTTGCTGTTTGCGTGCCAGTTTGTGCTTTGGTAAACCATATACTCATCTTATAATTAATACTATCTTCGTCCCTGCAGGAACAAATTACTCAGATTAAGTCAGACCTACTTAGTGTTGTAAACAAAGAAGTTCAGACATTAAAGGAAACAATATCCAAACTCACTGAGGAAAATCAGGAACTTAAACAAGAAAATGAAAAATTACGGACCTTGGTGGAAAGCAAGCACTCTACATGACAGCGGCCTTCATCTCGAGATCTGATAATCTAGAGTGAACCTGAGCTCGCTTTTAACACTGTTGTTCAAAATATTTCAGTGTTGTTGCATGAACCTTAGGCAACATCCTCGACAACAATTTGGTTGTCTTTCCAGGAGAAAATGCTTGTTTAAATACTATGAGGTTCTTGAGGGAAAAGTATTGTTGCAGTCTTTGGCTGTCTGTGTTTTAAATGACTGTCATAAATTTCTGAAGAACCAATGCTTATTCACGAGGGAGTAAAACACCAAGATGTCAAAGCATTGTTAACCTCAAACTTCAAAGATGCCCAAACTTGCTTTCCAGGAGAGATCCCAGATTTCATTTATTATATTGAGTACTGAAAACAAAAGAGCACCAGCCAAAGAGATTTCATTTAAATGGTTATGCAAATGTTTGGGATTTTGGCCTTGGGATCAGAAGTTAGAACTGGAATATTCAAGCCTTTGTAACTGCTTTTAGAAAGGAAAGAGGGGAGCAGTGGTTGTTATTCTTGTTGACTGTAAAGGTTGCAGTGTAGCAGAAAGCAACAAACTATCATTCTATCCAGCTTGCTTTTTACTGCGCTACACACAGGGCCAGTTGTCAACCTTGAGTCCTACCTTTTTATTTCTACTGAGAACTTAGCACTTTGTCATTGGTAAAGTAAATATAAGAGAGCTTTAGATTCTGAGATGAGGACAACTACGAGTACGAGATTTTCTCAGTACTAACTACTGCTCTTACGTGAACCTTGTCATTTTGGCAGGAAAACGCAATAGCTCTCTTCATTCTACTATGAGTTTTAGCGACAATGTCATAGTGGCAGAAACAAGTTATCAAATTTTAGAAGTTTAATCATTTTGCAACTGGGAAACTACTATTTTTCAGGTGAAAAATAGTACAATGAAGTATTCCGGGTTAAATCTCGTACTCATATTCCTCCTTGTCCTCAAATCTAAAGCTCTCTATTATTATTGCACAAACATAGAACAAATTTATGTTAAAATTTCATGTATCTTCTCAAAACAGAAACAAAAGGGCATTGTCAATTTTGGATCATTGTGCCCTTGTCTTTATGTTGATTATGCTTACTAATAATATTTAAATACTCAGCCTCATAAAACAAACTTTAAATGAAAACCTTAGTTGTGGTATAAACTGAATAAATGCAAGAGCATACTAGATACTTTAAGCAGCCATGACAGCAGTGGAAATTAGATTAAAGTAAATTTGTGCATCATTGCGGTTAATCCAACTTGCTCAGTTTTTTGTTTGTAGCCAAATCATCCTGGAGCTGAATTCCTGTCCAAGTTAGAAAGAGTTCAGAGAAAACTTATTTTCTGTGTGTTCTTGCACCCACTTAAATCATTTGTCAGCAGTTTTTGTGTTGTACTTGTACAGAATGTACAAAAAGGTGTTATGAATGGGAAGGGATGGTGATTAATGGTATTTTCATTGCTGTCATTGCTTTCATAGTTGCTTAAGGTTCTCCAAAGATGCAGTCACACCTAGAGATGATCGTGTCTTTTACAAGAGAGAATTTTACTGTAGTAAATACGAAACATTTTGTCACTTCTTTTATTGTTGCCTTCTTTTGACTGAACAATGTGAACTAATTTTGATTTCATCTGACTTATTCTAGCCTTTGAAACCTAAACTTTCTTGGATGGTTGTATAATACAATGGGCCAGATATTTAGAATGATCAAAGTTTACCTCAATTCAGAGACTATTGGTAAAATAATAGTCAAATACCACAATTAAAGAAACATTTTCACATGAGTTCTTCTATGAAATGAGTTCTCTTCTCTCAATGGAATGGCCGGCCCTACTAACAATACTAACTACCAGTGGATCAAAGAAGAAAAACTTTCAGAAGGATCACAAACGTGTATTGTTTGGTCATTTTTTTTTTTTGAGACAAAATTCCAGAACTGGGCAAAATTGCAGTCCTTTTCCTTGTCTTTGTATGAACCTAACGTTTGGAACACACTAGGTGACACATTGCTGCAACATGTCACAATGACAAATCACTGGTTGTGTACAGGTCAAGCAACAAGTTGTGTGACACGTTGCAACAACAAACCTCTATATATGCACTGGAGAGCTTTTGTGAAAATCTTTGTCTCGGCAAAGGAATTTTGTCATTGAAAAAATCACATCTGATTTGAATTTGTGTGACTTGTTGCAGTGACAAAATTCTGTTGCGCAGACAAGGGTTTTCACAAAATTCTCCAGTACACACAAAGAAATTTGTCACTGCGATGTGTTGCCGCTATAATGTTGGTGCAACTTGTCACCTAGGGTCTTGCAGCCTTAAAGATTACCATTGATAAAATTTGCCAGATTTTCAGTTAGTGCCTTTTAATTTGAGTAGATTCAAATAATGTTATTTAAAACCTTTGAGTTGCTGAACACCATCTTCGCTTTGATCAAGTAACTGGCCTGAAGCTTTAAGAAAGGCTAGCCTCTTTTGCTAAAATGGTGTTTGTTAATCTTTATGAGACTGAATGATGGAGTCTAACTTTTTAGTCTGGGGATGAAATTTTATGGTGTGGCCCTTCAAATGAAACCTCTTCAGCAGTACTTTCACATCGTACTATTTATTTAGTATGTTGTTCTAACTTTTGAGTCTGTGGATGAAATCCTATGGTGTGACCATTTAAATGAAACCTCTTCACTCATCAGTAGTGCTTTCACATGGTACTATTTGTTTTCTAGCAATTTACAAAATGAAATTTGGAAGTTTTTACTTTGCCCCCTATGGCAGTGATAGCTGGGACTTGAAGCAAAGTCCTCCTTCTCTCTAGCTTGTGTTAATTTTTCTGTAATAAGGTCAACCCTTTTGAAAACAGGCACATTTAGGACTGACAGTAAGGGTGTGTCCCAAAAGCTAAAACTGGCTAGATGAACAGGCCCAGTTTAGACCTGTCTTGAAAAAGGAACAAACCCTTTTTAAAAAGATCTTTTGCTAAAAAAAAACATTTCTATCTTGAATACTTTAAGAATATTTATGGTTGATAGTATTCTCTTCCAGTGCAACTACTCAAACTGGGGGACTTGGAAGAAGATCCAATCACAACGTTTTTGAAAACAAAGGATTTTCCAAGTTTTCTGCAAATGGACCAATAACATTCTTAAATTTGAGGGCTGTTTCCATAGAGGTCAGGTAAGTTCAACGGTTTTAAAGTATTCAACGTTTGCATAGTTGAACCTTGAATTTTAATGGTCTGTTTGCAAAAGAAACTTGAGAATCTTTTGTTTTCAAAAAAGTTGTGATTGGATAATCTTCTTCCAGGTTCCCTGGTTCAAGTAGTCACACTGAAATTACTGTACTGGTGTGGCCGGCTGGTTCTGACAAAATAGCAAGTCACCTTTTAATAAGTGTCTGTTTTAAACAGGTCTCCACCTTGTGGAGAGTCGAAAGCGGTCAGGGTGCAAGCTGTAGCTATTGTGTACTAGCCTAAGGGTCATTTTAACTAGCCTGAAAAACTGTTTTTGATGAACATGATTGATAACTGTTCTTCTGTAACTGAATAATCCCCATAAAACTTCACTTGCCCATGGGGCAAGTTACGAACAGAATTCAACATTCTGACAGTACAATCCACTGGCCTCAGACTATTTGACAAGCATTTCTTTGCATGCAACAGCATTGGCTAGCTTTTGGTGTCCAGCAAGTCTCTGATACAGTCCTCTGACTGGTGTAGTTATAATTAAATCATTTTGACCCTGCTCGCCATAGAGCCTTCAGTAGCTCATTGGTAAGCATCTGAACTAGAAGTCGGAGGGTCGTAAGTTTAGTTCTCACCTAGAGCTTGGAAGTTTTTCTGAGCTTTCTAGTGTTAGAAATCTTCTTGCAAAATATAGAGTTGTCTGTCACAAGAGAGCCAATAATAATTGTGAGAACTACTTTTCCCAAGATGTGAACAAGAGAGAGAAGTTTAGCTCGTGAAAGGATAAAAATAATACTGTTAATGCAATAATGATGTTGTTGGTGTTCCATTGCTGTTGATGATCTTCAAGACAATCAAATAGATGTATTTTTCTTTGTATAAAATAGATTGAAAAGGGAGATCGTCCTTTCATACAAAACAAGTAAAAGGTATTGAGATGGACCAGCTCATGATCATATAGACACAAGAAACAGTTAGCCCTCACAGCTGCCACAATAACATAAGTTCTAGTATTTACTTTCACTGAGAATATAAAAGCTGCGAATTAAAACTATAGCACAGAACTACAGAACCCCTGGTTATGATATCAGCTGTTGGTTATCATGTGTCACTTTATTTCTGCACATCTTTCCGTGGACAGTGAAACAGTAGTCCATAGGGTCACTTTCAGTTGAACTATAATGGAGGCAAGGTGCAAATAAGGCTAAATTTTTAAGCCACCCTCCCCCTCCCACATAGACACAATAAAAAAAAACAGACCACGAAGTTCTCTCAAAAGCAGGAATCAACTTTGCTGCGTATAAAAAAATTGTCTCTTGACAGACATTTTGCATTATTGTCAATCAGAAATGGTCACTGGGTCATTTTCTTTGGCTCTCTATAAGGTGAACACTTCTATTAGGGCCTGTTTACATGGAGGTGGACTCCAGTAAGGTGAGGTACCCCACTCGGGTGGGGTAAAGGAATAACCTGCATTTCCTTGCAATCTAATAACCTAGCCATCGTGGGGTGCACTTTCCCATGATCATTGAATGGCTGCTAAGTGTGTAAACAAAACATGGCAACCAATTTGATGAAACACCAATCTGTTCTGGCTAGGATGGTTAACCCACCTTGAAGCGCTTGCATGGATAAAATTAGGCCCTGGCAAAGATGGTTGCCCTGCCTGGCAGACCAGGCAGCCCCCCTTGGTGGGCCAACCCACCAATCACATGAACATAATCAAATTAAAATGAGACATTATTTGGATAGGCAGGTTACCCCACCTAAGAAGGCTACCTCACCTATCTTGGGTCCTCTACCTCCATGTAAACGGGCCCTAACATTACTTTGTCAGACTTGCTCTTCATCAGTGTGGGAGGACAGGGGGTGGAACCAGGAGAATAGGGCACAGGAGTTGGTAGAAGAAATAGTAGAAAATGGAAAGAACAGTAAGCTACCCCCAAAAATGATCAAATTCTTATTCTCTAGGCCCCAGTTGTTCAAACGTTGGATAGCCCTATCCACCGGATATATTAGAGAAACCGATTGCGTTACACACTGGATAGATTTTTATCCAGTGGATAGCGCTATCCAACGTTTGAACAACCAGGAACAGGTCCCAGTTGTTCAAAAGATGGATAATGCTATCCACTGGATAAATCTTCATCCACTGAATAGCGCAATTGGTTTCCCTACACTTATTCCCTGGATAGTCATTTATCTGGCCCCAGTTGTTCAACAGGTGGATGGCTATCCACCGGATAAATCTCTACCTACTGGACAGTGCAATTGGTTTCCCTAATACTTATCCACAGTATAGTGATTTACGCGATGGATAGCTCTATCGAGCTTTTGAACAATTGGGGCTGGGCCTCAGTTGTTCAAAGGCTGGATACCGCTATCCACCGGATAAATCTCTATACTGTGGATAGTACAATTTTTTTATTGGTTTCCCTAATACTTATCCACTGAAAGGCGATTTATCCAGTGGATAGCGCTATCCAACGTTTGAACAACGGGACAGGTTTTCCAAAAGAGCAAAACATAATCAATAAATTTACTGCAAGGGTATCTGATAAGAAGCCTCAAGTGGAAGTCTGATGAAATGACAGATTCTCTTTCAAACAGGCCTCTTGTGTGAAACAGAGAGAGGGAGAGAATTAAGGTCTTGATCAACGTCCCTTCACCACTTGACCACTCAATCAAGCTGACGGTAAAAAGGCCAAGAAAAATAACTCACACTTTCTCTACTTAAATAATCGAATTTATTCTTGTAAAATAGCTTTGTGAAACGGTTAATTAAAGAGACTTCAAATTCTCGATAGATTTACATGGAAATTTACTGATAAGTGAAGATTAACAATCATATTTCGTACGGTTTCAGTAAAGACTACGTAAAAAAATCTGACCTAGAACCATTATAACAAGAAGGAAATCCAAGATGGAAGAAAATATTGAAGCATAAACGTCAACACACCCTACCTACAAACAGTTTTGTCAAAAGCAAAATGTTTGACCTGTATGAAGCGAGTTTTCCGTCTATAACTCTATTATTTTTCTGGAATATCTGCGTGAAATTTTTAAACGTAAGCAACAGTGCAGTAGTGTCGAGTCCTCTCTCGTCAGTCGAAATATATTTTTTAATTTTACTACACATCATTATTCAAACTATCCCATCCTTATGCTCTGAATGATCTGAAATATCGCTGTGAAAAAGAAGGAAAACAGCAGTTAACTTAAGGGAGAAATTTTTGCGCTGTTAGATGGTTACCAGAAGTCGTAAAATTCATGAAAGCCTGCCAAAAGCCTACCACCAACGCGAAGTTCGCGACTGAATATTTGACTTTTCAATTGCTCACCTGATCCACACACGACGAAAATAAATAATCCAAGAAGAATAGGTCCAACTGGATACTTTTCCTCTTGTGGTTTCTAAAAAAATACAGAGAGATCGTCAAAAATAGCCAAAAAGAATTAAACGTTTCATGTTCCAATAAGAAGTAGATTTGCGTCGTTTTCTCAACGGCGTACACGAAGCTTCGAGGCAGTTTCAAACCGGCCTTACCAATGATTTAGGAACATTTCCTCTCGTCAAAACGTTCTGGCTGTGTTTCTCGTTAGCAACACGCATTCTCTGTTTGGCTGGCATTTTAGAAGAAGGAGTTCTGATCAGTCGAAAATTGCTTCAATCACTCGTAGATCCTAACCACAACAAAGCAAGCTTGTAAAGGAAGAAGAAGGGATCTTACGCAGAATGTGACGTAAGAATTTCCTTATCCCTTTTTTGATTGGTGCCCGCTATCCACGTGACCAACAGATGATTAAATATGGTTGTTTTCAACACTTTCGTCTCTTTCCTTCAAAGTTTCTTGGTTTGTGTACTCTATTCGATTTATGACACGAATACAAGCTGAATCAATTTTTAAAAAAGATTTTCGTCATTTTCAGTTCCACAATGAAAGATAAAAACTCTGCGACTGTATCCGCTCACCGGCTATAAAAAACATCTCCAAACACGTAGACGAATCTGATTGGTTACAAGCGACCTCAAGAGAGAGCTGGGGGTTGTACGAGTTGAGTACAAGCATTTCCGCCGGAATGGGGAAATGGATATTTTAGTGGGCCAAAAACAAGGAAAAATGATACAACTCACACAACTTGAGAGTCATTTTGAAGATGGAGTTGTATGGTCAAACACGTCGAAACAGAAAGTTGTGGCAGATATGATAATGACAGAGCTGAATTTTTTATTAAGTTTCTTTATCTATGGCACAGTTCGTTCCAATGTAAAAGTCGGACTTATCGAATCTGAAGAGACTTTTTTTTAGAGTTTTTTTTTTTCGTTATAAGAATGTGCTTATTGCACAGTACGGAAGTATAAACACGCTTAAGAATTATATCCAGTGTTACAAACCCATAGCCCTCGTGGCCGCCTGTTAAAAGGGGAAGGGGAAGGGGGAATTTGCTCTCGCGCGCCCAAATTCCCCGTCCCCTTCCCCTTTTAACGCCGGCCACGCAGGCTACAAACCCTCAGCTCAATCATTTCAGCCATTCCTTCAATTTCAGCCCGATATACTGACCGGCTCTTTGAGAAATAATAGGGTAGAAGTTTTACCAAAAATAAAGAGAAAACAAACCCTTTAACCGATTATTCCAAATTGTCAAATGATGAAGGAATTTTCCTGCAGTTTAATTCTTCGGGGGACCCACATCTAAGTCCAAAGACCGAGTGAAAAATTTGTTCTCGTAAGTTAACGCCGTCCTGTATAAAAAAGTCAGGTTAGAAAGAGGCTAGAAACTTTCACGCCGTGGTTTCTTTGCTCATTGAGCCTATTGCTTTTTTGACGTTTACAAGTGTCATCGCCGTTGGGTTGCTTTTCAAAGTCCCTAATATCAAGACTGCATACGGCAGCAAATACCCGCCCTTTAAATAATATTCGCGCAGCATCCGATCACTGAGTCCTCATTAATTAAGCAATACTTTCATGTCGGCGGCTGATCGTTGCCACTTGCCATGCTATATTTAGAACACAACTTTATCATTGCTACTTTCACTCAACCTTAAAGAGCCGAGCTCGTAAATATACCTTTACATATCTTTACGTACCTTCAAAAGTTTGCGTAAATGAGTTGGTTGTGTTCGTAATTGGAAAAGTTTAATTTTTCGTAAATTTCAAGTTTTCATGCTTTTTTGCCGAAAGTCGACATAGTTTTGGCTTTTTAACTAAGATCGTTAAGCACCAGAACTCGTACATTTCTTGACACACCGCATTAGACGTGTCCTGGCTACGATTTGTCCTGATATCATTTTCACGACAAAAGTATCGGGGACATGACGTGCGCCCTCTGAAACGCAGTGTCTCATGACACCTCGCGTATAGATACAAGATTTGCTAAGTGTCATAGATCGGAGTATCGTGGCCCTGCAAATTCCCCTAAATTACTCATTTCACGCAGTAAGCGTGGCGGAGCGGTTAGAGCGTTGGACTTATAACAGTTGGAGGTTCCGAATCAAGTCCTGCACTAACACGCCGGCTGGATTTGTTAGTGGTAGTTCGGAGTTCAAATCGTCGGCCAAACTTGTAAAATAGCCCACTGGTTCGCCTCCTACCATTCGTAATTTTTAACTATGTTATGTTCCATTCAAATTATTTTCTTCATTATCCCTGGAAAGCCCCATAAGGGAAGAAGATAATTAAAGTATTGTTATTATTATTATTTACATTACTCATTAACATCTGGCCAATTCTTCGAGACTCTGGAGCTAAGCACAGCAACAGTTACAAAATGAAAGTGGATTCTAGTTTCACGAATTTGACTGTGACGGCTACTGGAAGGGTGAACCCTGGCGGCCAAACAGACGAGATAGCCATCATAGAGGCACAGAAGTCAAACTCAGTAAAGGTTAATCACAGTCATTTAGGCGGGTTATGGCTTCATATTCAGCTTCATATTTAGCTTAATAGCCTGCGTAGCAGCGATCAAAAAGCCCGAATACTCTGGGTACGAGAGACTGAAGTGCGGGCAGGCGCTTGAAAGGAATACGGGCTCAAAAAATAAAAAGACTGAGGCGCGCAGGAGGGAGACACGCGACGGGAGCTTTCAAACGTTGCCGTATTCTACTTTTAAACCGTATAAATTTCAAGTGTTGAAATAACTCGCTATGTCACGGTCTTGGCGAATTAGTAAGAGCAAAACTGCATACGCTTTTTAGCTAAAGAATTGGAGATGACCATCGCTCAGAAAATTAAAAGAGAAGTTAATAAAAATAACGCCCTTGTTCCTTTATTAAAACAAAAGTAATAATACATTTTCAATTTTGAAATCCCTTGTCATTGTTTATCGGCTACATATTTTAAATTATACCTGTATATCTACCCTTAATTTAATTTCAACTTTTCTGATTAATTCTAAATTTAGATAATAAATATCGCTAGATATAAATAGTAGATGAAAAAAATTCTAACTACGGTTCGCTGGGATACCCTGGCCGGGAATGCCAAACGAGCGAAAAAACTAGTGACTGCAATTTAAAAAAAAAAAAAAAATCGAAAAAAAAGATCATTGTTTTATAAAATAATAATAATAATAATAATAATAATAATAATAATAATAATAATAATAATAATAATAATAATAATAATAATAATAATAATAATGATGATGATAATAATAATACAGATAATAATAATGATACAGAATTTGAGGGATCATTGCCCATTGGTTAAACAGGTGTGGCTTGCAGACGACTCAGCTGGAGGAGGGAGTATAGTGCAGTTATACAACTGGTACAGGCAATTGAGTAAGGAAGGTCAAAAGTTTGGTTACCTTGTGAATGGGAGAAAGAGCTGGCTTATTGTGAAGTCTAAGGAACTCGCGGAGGAAGCAAAGAGGGTGTTTGGAGAGGAAGTCAACATAACGACTGAAGGTCAGCGCCATCTGGGAGCAGTTATTGCGTCGCAAGAATACAAAGATCAGTATTGTGAGGAGAAGGTTCGTGCATGGAAAGAGGAAATCGAACGTCTCTCTGAAATAGCGAAGAGCCAGCCCCATGCGGCGTATATTGCTTTCACAAAAGGCTACATTCGAAGTTCACCTACTTCATGCGCACGATTGAATCGTTTGAAGTTTATGTCGATCCAATCCAGGAAGTGATTGAAGATTTACTACTCCCAACTTTGTTCGGTCAATCAGAGCCTCTCCCTAACGAGGTGCGCAGACTTGTTACTTTAGCAACGGGTCAAGGGGGTCTGGGCATTCCTGATCTGAAATCCGAGGCACCGCAGTAGTTTGCTGCCTCGAGACTAATAACCACCGCGCACGTAGATTCTATTACTTCACAGAGTTCCATCATGGTGTCAGGAGAAAGATCTACGGAGGAGCTAAAGAGGCATCAACAATCACTTAAGAGAGCAAGTGCCAAAGAGAAAGTGGATAGCATTGATTCAAGCCTCTCCCCAGGCCTACTGCGTCTGGTTAATCAATCGAGGGACAAGGACGCAAGTTCTTGGCTGAATGCGATGCCTCTCGCAGACAAAGGTTTAGCTCGCAACAAGCAAGAGTTAAGAGACTCGCTACGCTTGCGTTATGACTTGCCCTTAGTCGATTTACCAAGTCATTGCATATGTGGGGAAAAATTCACCGTTAGTCACGCCCTCTCTTGTAAAGAGGGGGGGGGGGGGGGGTTGTAGCGCAGAGACATGACGGTGTACGGAACTTGTTAACGACATTCATCGACAAGATCTGCAATAATGTCGAAATCGAACCACGCCTTCAACCCCTGGACAACGAGCGATTTCACTTGAGGAGCGCTGTTACAAGTTCTGAGGCAAGGTTGGACATCAAAGCGGGAGGTTTCTGGGCAAGAGGAGTTACGGCATTTTTTGATGTTAGAGTTACGCACGTCAACTCCAAGTGTTACCAGAGCAAGCCAACATCGGAAGTGTTCAAAGAGCAAGAAGAAGAGAAGAAGCGCAAGTACCAGTAGCGGGTGTTAGACGTAGAAATGGGTTCGTTTACGCCTTTAGTGTTTGGAACCAATGGCAGAATGGGAAACGAGTGTCAGCGGTTCTTAAAGCATCTCGCAGACAAGATAGCTCAGAAAGACACCGAGCCTTATCATGTTGTAATCACTTGGCTCAGGACACAGACCTCGTTTGAACTCTTAAGATCGGTACATGCATGTGTCAGAGGTTCGCGAACGCCGTTTCGTAGCAAGATAGAGCAATCATTAGACTGTAAAATAAATGTCGCTAGTGCGGATATCTGAAATACGTGTCTATATGCTTTTATACTTAGGGCTTTTTATGGACACTGGTTTAGCCGTCATTAGTATAATTCGATTGTATGATCTTAGCCGTCATTAGTATAATTCGATTGTATGATCTTAATATCTCTGCACAATGGAATTCTTTATTTTATAGAATTTTGAACTTTTATTATAAATTATATCTATTTCCTCTTCTTTTATGTAACGTTAAGTTACTTCTATTTTTTAGAATTTGTAAATGAATAGTGTTTTGATGAATTAATTAGATTTTTTGTAACAGCAGGTTGATTGTAAATAGGATTTTAATTGAGGTTTTGTAATAAAGATTTTATTAATAATAATAATAATAATAATAATAATAATAATAATAATAATAATAATAATAATAATAATAATAATAGACCCTTCCTGGACATCCCAATAGTAATTATTTTTAGGTGTTACACTATTTAAGAGGTTTTCCACTAATCTTTCAGTGCCTAGACCATTATACCAGAAGCTAAAAAGAATGGCTTCAATATCACATGAAACTGATTTTTACGAAATAGTCCATCAATTGAAGCTAGAAACCAACAATTAAAAAGTGTTTTTGCCACCTAGGGTAGTCTGTCTTTTCATTATTCAGTTCATGGTTTCATTAATCAATTGGGATGGTTAATTCTATCCATGCAATCTTGGCAGATAATTTTAAAAACGACATTTGGTGGAACACGCTATCGGGAAGGGCATCTATGTGAACGCCCGCGAGATAGAGCGCTTTTGTCCTTGACAGAAAATGGTATAAAATAACATTAACCTGTAGCCTGTGAACGGCCTTTGGTCGAGCGGGGAACTTGCCCTTTTTTCCCCAAACAGAGAGCCTGTTCAGAGGCTAATTAACCTGCTACGGAACCAAGTCCATTCCCTCTCCCTGCCGCCCCTCCTCCTCCGAAAATGTCCCTCCCAGTCTTATATTCAGGTTTTTCCCCATGAATATTCTAAAATTAACCTGTAGCTTTTACTCTTTCAGTATACAATATGCTCTGTATATTTCAGTGTCTTCTCCGCCGCATTTGAAGTCAAAGCTTGTGTTAGCTGGTATAAATACTACAGTCCCACGTCTAACTGTAATCGATACAGAGGATGTATCAATGCTGCCTGATCCAGATATCGCAATAGCTATACTTGGCCCATTTAAAGCTTGAACCTTGTACATAGTGCAGCTTGATGGAATCTAAAACAGAACACAAATCATGAGAAGGATTTTTTTAGCATCTATTTCATTTTGTTTTCTTATTTTTTCATCGTTACTTTCATCCTCGGAGACCCAAGGAAGGGCAGATAGTGGGGGCGAGGGAAAGTCTAAACGGGCGGGAAAAAAATGGCGCGAAAAAATGGTAAAGCGGGGCTATCTCCTCGTTCTTTGCTTTTCTTCGCGCCATTTTTTTTCAGCCCGTTTAGACTTTCCCTGCCCCGACTATCTGCCCCTGGGTCTCTGAGGATGGGTTACTTTGGGTGCCAGAGTTTTTTTCGCACTCGACACGCAATACTTAAATCAGAAATCATCCAAAAAATAGAAGTGACCCATAAACGCAATTTATGGCCCGAACGCGCGATGGCTGTTTACGCGTTAAGACTGGGTCATTAGGGACCTTACGGAGCTACGACGGCGACGGCACCGGGAACGTCTAAACACATTAGCTTAGTGAGCAACACAACAACTCTGCACGTGAATCACACTTTTTTGTATATTTCTTTACCGTTCTTGTACAACTGCTACGTGATATGACCAATTTTTAAGTCGAATTG
>OZ038000.1:6233303-6250803 GCA_964035705.1 Porites rus
GAAATGTGTTCCCCCTACCCCAACAAGGCCTCTATTGTGAAAGCCCTGGATACAACAAAAGGGTTCCTGATCGTTGGAAGAACAACGTAATGTGTGACCGGGAACTTTCACTTGCCTGAATCCGCGCTACAGCAAAGTCAGGGACAGGAGGATCGTAAATTGTTGTGTAAGGGTCATTTGGATCTTGATGACAAGGGAAAATGTTCTCCTCTTTACTGCGACAACTATAATCCAGCATTTCACACAGTGTATCTACATCCTTTAACTTTGGCGTCAATCCAGCTCGGACGACATTATCACTACAGGCCATGCATTCCACACAGTCTGAACATCCAAGAAATAATCAAAAGAGAAAATGAAAATTACTTTTAGTCTTTAAGGAAGAGAAAATAGGTGACTTTTTGAATTGGTATAGCCTCCTCTGCAGGCATCACTGTCCTGTCTTAGAGAATGGGTGGGAGACTGGCAAGAGAAGGGGGAGTGACAGTGACTCCTCCTCTTCTCCTTCTCCTTTACTGGTTCTCAGACCCTCCACAGTCAGTGTAACCGTTTCAAAAGGAGTTGCCTGCGGCAGAGGCTAGTGTTGGTAGCTGTGATTGAAGAGCCACTAAGCTAAACATTATATTAACATTACTATTAACCTCCAAGTTAAATGCTCATATACAGTATTAAAATATTTAATTATTACTAATTATATAGGGATGGCTGTTAGCTATACAAGCCTGGGTCTTGGAAACATTTGATCTGATCTCAAAATCTGGAAACCTCTGTGATGGGGTATAAAAAGTTAATTTTTTGCAGGTTAAAATAATATTCCACACGATGATGGACTACTTATACCGCCAGTTTTGAAAATCAGAATGTTGAGGTTTTTAAGGAAACGACCTTGTCACCAGCGAAGACAAAGGTTAGTGATGGTAACCCAAAAGTAATTTTGTGAAGTCCAGGGCAAAATATCCAGAAAACAAAATATGGATGGAGCCTACATAAGTCAAAGTGAGATAATTGTAGTTCTTACCTCCAGCTAGATAGGCATGAGGCAGGTTTGGCCCAAGAAACATGGCTTCTCCAGGTTTAAGGACAATGTGGTTTAAGAAATAAATACAAAAACAACCACCATCTCCAGGAAATTGGCTGTTTAGCCTGAGAAGAAGTTCTCCACAATAACTGGACAAGTCATCACCTGAGGATTTCTTTTCTGTGATTCTCTTGAACAATTTATTGAGTTGTAAAGAGATAACAGCAGGGCTGCAGGTCATAAGTGCAGTGAAAGCTTTCTTTAGGCCATCCGAACCTGCGAAAAATTCATTCACTTCATTTTTTCAATAGAGACACATGGGGGCGGGGGGGGGGGGATGGGGAGGAAGGGAGGTGCCTGTGAGGCTGATGGAGCCTAACTAGAGTGCATGCAATATGTAACCTTGAAAGTGGCATTACCATCACCCAGGTACTGTGAAACCTGACATACTTACCGTACCACATACTTACCAAAGGCGGGGGTGGGGAGCAGGGGAGAGGCAAGCTTATTTTCATGAAGCCGTGATCGACAATTTCTGGCCTCGGTAAATCGTGATTAACTGAAAAACTGTTCTGTGAATCGTGATTGAAGTGCACTCCGCTAAACATGAACTGTCAAAATCCTAAATACTGTACACGTACATTGAAGATGAATTGAAGAAATTAAATCATTAATTTGGCCAAACTATCTTAACTAGCATCTGGCGGCTTGGTTTAATTTCACTTTTGAGTCTTAGATGTAACTTCACACCTCAGTAGGGAATTCATAGCCATGCAGAGATCACCCAAACAGGTGGCAGAATTCAAATACACTATTTTGTTTCGTGACTCATGAAATGCAAAATTGGTTTTCATGAACTTGTGATGAGACCGCCCAACCCCCCCCCCCCCTCCCCACCCAGGGCCTTTTTGGGGATAACAAAAACAAAATGATAGGCATGCCAAGGATAGGCCATGATATCTATACCAAATCCCAGACTAAACAGATCGAAAACACCACCCCTCACAGAAGCAGAAATACTAATGCAGTTTCTATACAGCTTCTATCTATGAAAACACTCTCCCCTAACTTCTTAGGAAAAAAATAGCTTATTACACAAACCTGAAGAACTAGCAGCAACAGCATCAGCTGCTTCTTGTCCAATGACAGCAGCCAGTTCTGGTATGGTCTTCACAAAGTTCTGAATTTCAGCCAATGGGCGAAAACCACAAAGACCTTCAAAGGGGGTCAACGCTGTTTGTAACAGAAAAGAATGCAATAGGAAGGTTGATGAAATTTTTCAGCAATTATCTTCCTAATAATACAATTGAACCTCCATGTGCAACCACCTCTTGTAAGTGACCACCTCCCATAAGTGACCACTCATCCAAAACACCAAAACTTTTCTAGTCATAGCCTTACAGTTGGAACCACTGGTAAATGGCCACCTTCAGTAAGCGACCGCAACCACTTTTTGGGCCTGAAAGTTTCATGATTTTCTATTGTTTTTAACCTCTTGTAAGCCACCACTTAAAGCTTTCTCTGATCTCTATGTCTGCCATGTGCACTGTGATACTTTGAATATACGAAGAACTTAAGTAACAACATGGATGTACACCCACATAAAGTAGATTTGCCTGGAGCTCTTCATGAAAGAGGCACCCTGTGGTTCAATTCTTGTAAGCGACCACCTCCCATAAGCAACCACTCAGTCTTTGCATTTTGGGTGGTCGCTTACAGGAGGTTCGACTGTATTTTCATAAATTCACTCGTTCTTACCAATTGCCATCTCTGGCTTGTGGTTAGGATCTTTGTATATTTCAGGTCTCTCCCTATGAAGAAAGGCAGCATGAACTTTGTTTGGATGTGCTTGAATTGACAATGCTTTGTTAACCGATAACACCTTCAACAAGAATGGCAGTTTGCTGTCAAATGCCTCTTTAACTGCCTCACCAAGAACATCTTTATTAGATTCAATCCACTCAGACAACAAAATCTCTTTTCCTTTGCCAAGCACTGTTGATGGTCCATTTGGATGCGTTCCCATCCAAAACTATAAAGAGAACGAATAAAAGCGAAGACAGGTCAGTAGGTAGCTAGAAAAAGCTGAATACTTTTGAATGTCTTTTTCTGCTTCTTGCATGTATGTACAGATCGACCAGCCTTTAGGACTTTCTGGACAGTGGTCATTGGTACAGATGGATAGAAGATATTTAAGCTCCAAGCTAATTTTCATTTTTTATATGGCCCAAGCTACACGTAAGCTACTTACCAACTGGTCTTTTCTATTCTATCTCATTATTAATTTAACAATGATAGTAAATGATGGTGAGTTAAAATATCAGCCTGAAATCATACCTCAGAATATGGTTTGTCCTCTTCTAGCTTAAATGAGGGACTTTGTTGGGCAAGCTGTGCTACAGTGCTAGTTAAACCAATCTTACCCCAAGCATAACACTGAACAGCACACTTTAATTCAACCACTGCAAAGGAAAAGGACTTACATAAATTGAGAGAAAATGATGCTATATAACAGCAGCCTTGGTGATAGAAGTCAGTGGCTGAAAAGTTAGAAAGGTTGCTGTGATAGGGAGGATGAGGGGTGTACAGCAAGCCAATTTTGAAGGGGAAGGGGAAAGAGAAGAACAGTTTTTGCTTTTAAAGATGCTTATTACAACATATCAATGGGTTAGCACCTTAATGCGAAAAAGACTAGGGGAACACCACGAGCAAACAACATCTGCTGCAAGACTGTCATTAAGAGGTGGGGGCCAGGCATTTCTCCCAGCTTCAATAAACTTTGCCCACGGCTACTTTCAAAGGAAAATAGAAGAAAAATAGGACCAAAAGAAACCCCTAGCTGTTTGATTCCAAACCCCCACCCCCCCCCCACCCCCTGCAACTTGTTGTATTTACCTTAAAATCTTAGTGACAACCCCGCTGCTGTTTGGGAAAACTAGTCAAGACCAACCTTGAGATTCAAAAAATCGCAGAGGCCATTCACAGCAGGTGCCAGTGTCCAACCAAAACAGAGACAAGGACTATGAACTACCCCTAATTTTAAATAAATTGCTATCAATGTGACAAAAAGACATGTTAATCACATGTGAGACAGTCAAAAGCTTCTTTGCTTTTTAAATCTAAGAGACCTTGTGAAAAGAGCTTTTTTCACTCTACATTAGGTAAAAACTATATCATTATTGCACTTTTACAAACAGGGTTGACTTCCCTTAAACTGGAGGCTTGTTACTTCGGCGGAGCGCGAAGTAAAGGTTTCGCGACGCTCAGGAATGTATCAAAGTTGCAATTTTTTGACAAGATTGGGCAAGCAAAGTCTGTAGGTTTTCGGCTCTATTCGGCTATTTGACGAAGTGAGAGCCGAATAAGTTCCGGATATCTCGAGATCACTTCGATTTCTTTGATTTATTCTTTAACTTTTTCGAGGAAGAAGGAATCACTATTTTGGCCTTCCCGGGGTTTGAACCGACTCACCTGTGTGACCCGTCAGATCGGAGGAGACTGTAAGTTGAGGGATTAGCCGATTGCGCTACTGCGACCCAAGGTAGTTTGGGACGTGAAAAATAGTTATGAAATCATGCACTAGTTTCGGGACAAGATTGGGCGTGAAGTTCGTGACTTTTCGGCTTGCTTCAACTATTTCACGAAATGAGATCGGACTACTTCGTGATATCTTGAGATCACTTCGAGTTTAGTCTTTAATTACACGAGGAATAAATAGAGGATATTTCGTGGCCGCGCAGAGACACGAAATTTCTCTTCGAGTGATGAAAAACATATCACGAGTGAGCCCTTCTTTCGAACTCTTTTATGATGAATTTAAAGTTACAAAATGCAGCACAAAGACATTTTGTCTTTGTTGAGTGTTGCGTAGTAAAATTGCTTTCATGCGTTGCGTGACTTTCTCGAACGTTCTCTACGTTTTTTGGATTATTCATGAATAACTAATTAGGGCATGTTTACATTTCAGCATGTGTCAGCAGATTTGCATCAGTTACTGAAATCATAAAATATGTCGAAAAGCTACTACTATTCGCCTGTTTAGTATTTTCTAGAACCTTATGTCAAACGGTATACAAGTTCCAAGCGAGTTCTTTTGACGAACTAAGTTTTTTCCCACGAGCTGGACTGCTGTGTTTAGTCAAGTGTGACGAAGGTCGATTTTCGGGTTCTGTGTTTACAAGTTCGCGGAAGCCGTAAGATATCTGAAGTTCAAGTGAGAGTTTGTTATTATTGGTAGAGGCTGTTTAGTTTTACTCAAAGTTCAAGTCAAGTTTGTGTTGGTGGATGCAGTGTTTTAAAGCTCTGTAAAGGCTATGTTCCTTTGGTGTTAAACCCGACATCCCTGAGTTCTGATAGTCAGTGAATAATTATCCTCAAAACATTCGAACTCGTGACTTTGAGTTTTAGCCAATTCCATGCTCAACGTAATTGACTCCTTACCCATGCCTTACATATCTTTAATCAGTACATGAGACTGCTATGCTGTTTTTGAAGCCTGATGTGACTAAGAAAAATAGAGAATTGGTTTTTTAGAAGGATTTGTATGGAGTCATCAGAGCATAACTGGGCTAATATCGCGGAGACAATTTGTCCTGAAATGCTAGTTTTTGGCAGGTAGGCCTCTTGGATGTTGCTCTTTTCAGAATATCCTGACAAATCCCATAATTTCACACCTTACTCTTACCATATTTGATTTCTTACTGTTCCTTCGCATTTACAATTAATTAGTTCCACAACCACGACGCCGAAGTGTATGCTAGCTCCGTAGCGTCTTGTTAGTAAAGATTTTAATCCTAGTGACGTGCCATTTACAGATAAATTCTGTTAGGCACTGTATCAAAAAATTAAAGATAAACTACTTAATCATAAAAGAGATAGGGCACAACTCCAGGATATCGCGATAGCTTTTCTCGGTAAATTCTGGAAGGATTGAGTTTTGCTTTGGCCATAGCATGAAGACATAACTAGTCGATCAGATGGCGATGTTTTCGAACAGAGAAATTCAATGTCAATTACCGCATGAAGAGAACAAGGTCACGCGCCTGTGGTACCTTCTTCGCAAAATACAGCTCGGGACAGCTATAAACACGTACGACACATGACATGAACATTTCGCTTAAAGTTTTACGGATCGTTTACGTTCAAATCTGTATTCTGGAGCAAATATTAGCCACCGCAACATTCATCTTTTCTTCGAACTTCTAAACCATAGGATCGATGTTCAGTTTTTGATACTAACAAACGGCCATACGAACAGAGGGTGGTGTGCCTGTGCTTAAACCTCAAAACTGTCAAAATGGAACAAATATAACAAAATAAGTCAGTGTTAGATCATTCAGTAGCTAAACAGTTACCTTCACTGGAACCGGCTATTGACGCCATACTACCATGGAAAAACTTTGAGTCAGAATGATTAGTCAGATTTTACGTGGACAGAACGAATTACGACAGGCGTTATTTGTTCATAGTTTACAATCAGAAAAGGCCTGGGTGCTAAAACTTCTAAGGTAGGGTCGGTGGGGTGAGATATGGTCGTTGTCATACTATCAAAAGATAAATCAATATTAGATAAGAAACTATATACATTTCAGATATCATATCGTTTTGAATGTAAGAATATACTTTTTTTAAAGCTGCATTGTTTTATTTCTATTTGGTGAAGTATCAGACAAAATTTTCTCTACCCTACCCTAGCTTTTACCCTTGCTTTACCCTAGCTAAACAAAGAGCCTTCGCGGGAAGCCTCGATTTGAAACCAGCCAAAGCTCATCATGGCGGGCTCCTCATGGCGTCTGGATGCAAGCATGGATAACGATGTAGGAAGATAAATCGAAAAAAAGTGTCAAATGATTCTCATACAAGACAAAGATAGGTAAGAGCAAGTCTTAATAACTGCATGTGAATGAAATTTGAGCCACTGTCACTACATTTCTTTTGTATTTTAAAGTTAAAACAGCCTAAGAACGCGAATTTAATATTTCTCGGGCATGTGTTGTTGTTGGTTGCCCACTTGAGGATTCAAGACAGTTCTGTTGACGTTTAATATACTTGAAATAGTGACAATATAGCCGGACCTTGATTTAAGTTTGCCATTTGATAGAAAATGGTGGTTTATATGACCACTGCATAAAATGTTAAGCAACTATACAAAATGCAGGGCCAATTATTTAAAGGTCTTACACAGAAAGTATCTCGGTTGCTCGCTAGTCATGACGAGCGTTTAAAGAACGAGAAAGATATAAGACATATATGTATAAGACAGACGTCAGTGCTCCAAGTATGGCTAGAATGCAGAATACCCAGCCTGCTAACTAGTAACAAGGAGGTGAGGTAAAATCTATAAAAATACAACACTTCCAAATTCCAATTTGACCAGGAATCAGGTAGCGTTATTGCGGTTTTACTAAACCAAGCGGTTTGTGGTATTTGGAAATTTCTGGGTAATTTCAAAGCCATTTGCGGTTTTCTTATGTTATTCCGTGGGGTGTTTATACGTAATTTTGTGCGGTTATTTGTACCCCCCTTATGCCCCCCCTCTCAATTCTTCATATCCTACTCAGCCTCATTCAATAATTGCTTTATTATTCATTTAAAATAATTCCAAGTTTAAAAACAAGCTAAACATGCTACCTTCGTCAATGTTAAATAGTGCATGTTTATTGGGAAGTTTAGGAGAGGAAGAGCTGTTTAGGTCTGCAAATATACTCCAGATAGCAGATGTCATCCATTGAGGTGTCTTTTTGCTGTTCTTTCTATGTTTTTAGACTATAGTTCTGCCATTATTCACTTTGAAAACAACTCAAGCTTGTCCCCAGGTCTTTTTGGTTAACAAGACAATAATCTGCAACGTTGCTACACTTTTGACATCATCGCTTCATTTCAATATGGCAAAATCCTTCCAAATTTGGTCAATAATAGCTGGTTATGATGAATTATGGGCGTGATTTTAGCCAATCAGCAACGGAGAAATATTTTGAATGAATAATAAATATTGATATGGTATTTGACTCTTCTTTTTCTAGTACTTGAAAAATTCCGGACAACCTACGCTGCTGGAGGCATGGCTGGACAGCATCCTTTTAATTTTAACCAAACTGGTTTAAACTTGTTACCTTTACTTGGGAGTCCATTGGGAAATCCCCGGCAGCTTTTGAGTCAGTTACAAGGGTTACGAGCTCCGCGGTCAAACATGGGTCTAGGATCATTTGGTCAAGAAAGTTATGGAAGACAGAGAATGCAAATCACTGATGATCGTTTCAGAAGGGAACTGCCTGACTTTGACCGTAGAGAGAGGTCCTTTAGAGAGCCATACATGAGATCTCAGGGAAGGGACAATTACCCTGGCGACAATTGCGATAGAGTTCATGGGCTGATGGACAGGGAAGTTCCAGTGGATTTCCTATTCCCAGAAATGGGCTCAGAAAGAAATGAAGAGAAATATGGAAGGGAGAATATGGAGAGGCAAAGCTATGGTATGCACAACAGAGGCAGATCAAGGTCACCTGTCCGATCTAAGGGAGACATAAGAGATAGGCAAGTTAGTCCTAGCGACAGAAAGTATGGATCCCGAAATGACTTAGCTGTTCCCTGGAATGCGTTGCTTCGCCGCCATTGTTATCTTGTACCCCCCTTAGATGACACCTATGTTTTGGCATTAAGTGGGAAACAACCAGGATGTCGCGCAGTCTTCATCGGTGGTCTTCCAAGCATGGCTGACGAAGACATTGTCAGGGAGATTTTCAGTGTCTGTGGGCCTATTGAACAGATAAGCCTAAACATTGTCCGAGCAAGTACACAAGTAAAACACTGCCAATTGCGCTTTGTCAAACTTGACTCTGTTGAGAGGGCAGTCAAGTTCAACGGTCATGTACTGGTCATTGGAGATGGTCGCGACAGAAAAACAAAAATTGGTCGCATTCGTGTTGATTATGACAAACTGCCCGGGGGTAGTGAAGAGGTGCAAAGTGGCATGGTAGTCAAGGAGAAGGTGCAGCTGCCTCAAGATGAGAAGGAACAGGATTTGAGCTTTGAGTTTACACGCAAACAGGCGTTCCATCTTCTGGACCTGATTCGTCATGATCAGGCCTTAACAGAGTCACTTGGTACTTTGACACATTGGTTTGAAAGGGGAGAGTGTAACCGTTCTACAGTGAATGTCTTCCATGCATTGCTTAACACTGTCAATAGTCTGATCAAAAGGTTGGTAAGCAGACGGAAGGAGCATGAGCAACGTGTTGAGAAACAGAAACAACAGGCTGTGGAAAGAGGCAATGAAATCAAACAGCAATGTAAGTTAACTCTTTAATGCTTAATATTTAATGCAATTTGACAAATGTCTCAGTAATCACTATTCAGGCATAAAAATAATGTATGCAGGAGATTTTCTAATTCTAATCATGTTACATGCAAAGGTGTAGCACATCACAGCAGATGTGCAAATGTTTGCTTATGTTGAAATATAATCAAGGTGGGAGTGTTAAGTAAGTAAAATTAATAATAAAATAATAATAATGAAGTTCTGGGGTCAGCAGTTTTAAAGATCGCACATGGCAGCCATTTTGAAAGCCTCCTTTCTTTTTGGTAAAGAGTTCCAGTCTCTGATTTTACATACAATAAAACTGTGTTGGTATTTGGTTGCTTGGAACAGACTTGAATGAATTTCTTAGGGTAGAATTGCCTAGTGCTCTGTCGCCTTTTAAATTGAGTGATGCGACTTTCCTTCTTTTCTCGAGTTTCTCAGAATTTTGTTGACAGTTCCAGGAGTGGTGCTATTGTTCTTAGCAAAACGTGCTGCTCGTCTCTGCTTACTCTCAATATCCTTCATCTGTTTTTAAATGTGTGGATCCCATGGGTAACATCCATATTCAATCAGAGATCGTACTAAAGCAAGATAGGCTTTCTCTTTATCGTTTTCTGGGCAAATCTTATTTAGATTTGCTAAGCTTTGAAGAAGTAAACATCGAAAGTAACATATTTGCTTGTGTAACTGAAAAGTGTATATTAAGTCGGATTGTTTATCTTGTCACTTGATAATGATGCGACATTGAAACTTTGAAATGTTGTGTACATATTTTTTTGCTAATTATTATTCTTATGTGTGTAATGAAATAATCATGAGTTTATGGTTCTTATTTATTACCATTAGGTGAAGCTGTATGCAGGGTTTTTGAAGCAGCAACGAAGCAGAAAGCATGGGATCATTTCACAAAGGCACAAAGGAAGAACATCACCCAGTGGCATGGTGCCATAAAAAATGTAAGTGTACTCAGTACTTTACTGTTATAAAGTTTATTTTGCTGAATCTTCACAGGCTGCTCCAGAAAATTTAGATCAAAAGGCGAAAAAATTGTTACAGTGGAACCTTGATATAACGAACCTTTGTATACGGAAGTCCTCGGTATAACAAACGATTTTCTTTACCTTAGTAATAGTAAAACATGTGGAATAGTACCTTGATATAACAAAACTTTGTGATAGCGAATAAATTTTGCCAGTCCCGTGGCACTTTGTTATATTGAGGTTCCACTTTCTTAAGTAGGCAGCAAAAGATTAGATCATCATCCATGTCTGGGGTACATATATGTGGGAGGAGGGCTGCCCCATCTTCCGTGAGGGAGTCCAGGGACCTCTCCTGGAATATTGTTAATTTTGGCAGCCCTGAAAAGTACATTTTAGTGGATTTTTAGTGGCCAGGGGTATAATTTTGCCATCAGAATAGCACCTTTGTTTCATATTTTCCCCATATTCTCTATATTTTTTATCATATTATGATTTTTTAATCAAATATAAGCGTTAAGACGCAAATACCAGTACATCAGATTCATTATCTCTCATTAAATTAATTTTCTGTGAGTAGCCAGCTCTGCTGTGAAATGTAGATGGGAATTGATTGGCTTTCTTGCACTGTTTCTGGAGAACTTCATAAAAATCCTTTTTTGCAGAAAGGTGAGATTATTTACCCTTACAAAATGTAAGTGCAAGATTATGATTTTCTGCTTACAGCCATCTGCCATGTTATCAGTTGCAGCCATCAACCTTCATGTATGCCTCTACTGTTATTTAAACCACTCAGAACAGGCCACTTCTAAAAAAAGCAGCAACAACAGCAAATCTTTAATTTCCTTAGCTACAAAATTTAGTAAAAAGTTATCCAGCTTTTACACATTGACAATGTTACATCAAGAGCATGCCCATTTAGCACACGCATAGAACAATACAGTGAAACCCCACCTTACGACCACCTCGGTAATACAGTCACCTTGTTATTCAGCCACTTTTTTAGACGCCTGGCAGAATGGCCATACATTTTCTTGTAAAAGAAATCCTTGTTAATAGGGCCAAATTTTTTTGTCCCCTTGTTGACCGTACTAACAGGGTTCCACTGTGGAATACAAATTTAAGGGTTGAACCTAATTACAGACTGTTTAAATACCTGCAATCGTTGTAGTTAAAGGCATTTGTTTGTTGTATCAAACGTTGATAGCAAGTGTTAACATATATGTATTGTTAGTTGCTTGAGATAATATTCATTCAGATGAAGACTTGAAATGGTCGTTACTCCACAATATATCTTGTTGAGTTGCTTTTATCCGAAATTTCCTAAGTGGACAAAAGGAAACACAGACCATACCAAAAGCTAAATTGTAGGCTTTTCATCAAAAAGCTAATATTCTTATAGCTGTCATACAACTCTTGGCCAATCTCGTACATCTTCAGGTCTTTCTAACTTTCCTTGTTGGGTAAGTTAAAGGTGCTAGAAATTCTATGATGCGTTCTTCAACCAAGACTCCTCCTTCTGTAGGTTTAAAGCTGTAGTTCTATTGATCGCTTACCCAAGAACATGAACATAACCAATATTTAGTTGTTGTTAAAAGATAAGAATCATAACATCAGGGAGGTAAGGGTGGTGCATTGCTGGGAGCACTCACCACTCACCGGTGTGGCCTGGGCTCAAATCTTACAGTCAACTCCATGTGGGTTGTGTTATGTACTGTTTCTTGCTCCATGAGGCTGCTGGTTTCTCTCTCTTCTCATTAATCAACATTTTCAGATTCCCTATCATTTGGGAGCAAGGATGGCACAGTGCTGAGAGTGCTCACTTCCCATTAATGTGACCCGGGTTCAAATCCCGATGTTGACGCCATATGTGGGTTGAGTTTGTTGTTGGTTCTCTTCTTTGCTCTGAGAGGTTTTTCTCTGGGAACTCTGATTTTACCCTCTTCTCAAAAAACAACACTTCCAAATTCCAATTCGACCAGGAATCAGGTAGACGAAGAACCACTTAGTGGATGTCCTTCCTCGAAATCATTATTTATTTATTGATTGATTTATTTATTTACCAGTCTAG
This sequence comes from Porites rus, assembly GCA_964035705.1. Lineage (NCBI taxonomy): Eukaryota > Metazoa > Cnidaria > Anthozoa > Scleractinia > Poritidae > Porites > Porites rus. The sequence continues at coordinate 6,245,669 of OZ038000.1, forward strand.
GATACATTAGGCAAAGAAGCCCTTTAAGGATGTGCTACCACTAAATGGTTATTGATTCATCATTTTATTAAATAAGTTGCCAGTTTTTAGTTTTTCATTGACAAGTGTCACAAATGTGAACATATTTCCCCTCGCCTCTCTTTGATAAGTGTTAGTTACATCTGTACGTGTATGGGTGATAAGTTTGACTCTCTCCTTTGGTTTGTTATTTGAAAGTTGCCATGGTTAACACTTGCTGGATTGTTACTTAGAACAAAGTACATGCTCCCTGCATTGTCCAGCTATTGCCTTACTGGAATCTGATAGTCCGTGCAGAACACAAGAAACAGCCTTTAGTACCAAATGATTTCCTTGAGAAACTGATGTTTCTCAGTTGTTTAGACTTTTAAGGTCTGTTGAAGGTTTGATTGTTATCACCACACACCCACATTTTGGCAGTAATGTAGCATGCTTCACTCAAATGCCATTTATTTTTCCAATGTGACAAGTGTTCATGGGGTGTATTTACTTCCCACAGACAAAAAAATGTTGCATCCTTCAGTGATTTTGTTATCTCCATGTCCTGCGTCCCTGACGCATAAAAATCCCCAAAGACACAAAATAATTTGTGGTATTCATCCCATAGGACGCAGAGATAGATCAATTATTGATCAATCTAAAGATGTTTTTCTAGAATAATTATCCTGTTTGTGTGATTTCTGTGCCTGTGCTGTTCTTGTGGCTGTTGTTAAACGACTCATTTCTTTTAGTCTTTGTTGTGCTTTACAATAGAAGGAGTATATTACTGTAATTTGGAGTTTTGGAGTCTGTCTTCAGATTAACTGTGTGGTTACAAAAGACCCTGGGACTCATGGTTTTTTGAACTGGGGCTCATTGGTTCTGGACTGGGACTCATAATTTTTCACAAGATGAGTCCCGGGACTCATCATAACTATTATTTTGTAACAGAATCACTGATTCTTTCCAGTCTAACCCCATCCCTTCAAAACCATTCGAGTGCAAAAAAGTAGCACATCACTGTTTACATGGTCATTCTGTAGAGTATGACCATCCAATAACTGCTGTGGCTACAATGCCTCACTCTTTGAGTGAATTGGAAGACTGTGAAGGTAAGTCAATAGCAGTTCTCACTGTTATCATTGTGTGCCGTCCCCAGGAGATCAAATCAGCCAAAGAGGCTGAGATCGAGAACCGTGTAGAGGTAGGTATGGATCTGGATGATGAAGTGCCAACGCTTGGGGGGCTTATCGAGCAACCTGCACTGCAGACATCGGAAGAGGCAGAAAACCAACAGGATCAAGAGGAAGCTCAAACAAGCCTATCGACGACAAAGGCCAAGAAGCGGCGAGTGGAAGCTTCAGGTACTGTGTCATTACACCACGGGCATCTATAATTACAAATTTACTCCTAAAGGTGGGTGAGTTAATAATGCACAGTGCAAACCCTTTGATTGGTAACGGGATGGAATTCGATGTGCTGCTATTAAGAAGCTGTGAACAATATGTCTGGTCTCTCTTTGACCAAGAGGACTGTTCGTGATATACAATATCACTTGTTTGAAGCTGGTTGTAAGAGATTCAACTCTGTTGATCTTTCTGTTGAACCAGGTAAGTTTTTCCAGCTTCTTCCCCTCAAGGGTTACGTGAAAGTACAATATGAAGCTGCTCTTGTGAGCTAAGTTTTTTGATCAGTGGGAAGCTTAATACTGATGCTCACTCAAACAAAATTGGTCCGATCATGCCGGTAGTCGGAGTTAAGGACAATTTAAACAACTGTTATAGCTCAATGTGGTAGTTCTTGTCACTAAGTACAGGTTCAATGAGAACGTGACTAGAGCTCTTATTTTTCTGTAGCTTCCGTCGGAATCTTCACTAGACACATGTGATGAGCGCAGAGCAAAATTTATTTCAGTAGTCGATTAATCACGTTTTCAAAACCCTCATCATGTCATTTTTTTCTTGATATCCTTCCGTTTTCTCTTGATTGTAACTTGAAAAGTCATCTTGGCCACCGCCCTAGGAAGTAATAAGTCAGTAATAGTAACATATCCTAACAGTTAAGTGTCAACTCTTCTGTGTAATCTGTCAGTGGATATATCTGTTAGCCTTTGAGCTTTAACCCTCTCTCATTACAGAGGCTATCATTTTCTCATTTTCTCTTACCGAATCAATAGATGGCTCTGCCTGATTTGGATTTACACTCTACATTTTGTAACCTTTAGTTAGGGGACAACCTGCATAAGAAGGAAACAAGTTATAACCTTACTCACACTCTTTGTACTCCAAGATGGGACCCTTGGTCATGGTCCATCTTCTTCCCTATTCTTCTCTAGGAAACATATGGAAGTAGGTAAAGAAAATTAGGATGTTGACGTCAGGGACACCGCCCATTAGAGGACCCCATAAACGGTTAACAGTCGTTTCGCCAACGTCCTGTTCGCCAGCTTCTGAAGTCGATTCGCTTACGCGTTGAGTCAGCTCCTTAACGGCTTTCTCCTGATCAGTGGCTGAAAGAACGAAGTATATACGTGCGTATCGCACTTTTTTGTATCATGGCTGAGAGAACGAAGCATATACATGCGCAGCGCTCGTTTCCCTTCTTAGCGGAACAACAAATAGACGTTAGCGAACGGGACGTTGGCGAAACAACTCGTGACACGTAGGCGAAACAACCGGTCACCCTCTAAGCTACGGCTCAAGCGACATGCAAATGCTAAATATTTGTTAACTTTATTACAAGTGCAATCATTGAGTCGTCGAACTTCTTCCCTCATTAGAGACCTTTAGATTCAAGGACTAGAACGACTACAAAAACGAGATTTGACTTCAAGTTTTTTCGCGTATTCTCAAAAAATAGACTCCCCGGAAAGCTTCATTTTACCATTTTTCACCAGAAAAGCTAGCACTGTTACCTCTATAGAAGGAGGTTGCACCCTCTCCTGATCGCAAAATGATAAAACTTCTAACATCTAATAACTTGTTTACGCAACTTCGACAGTCTCGCTAAAACTCGTAGTAGAGTGAAGACGGCTACCACGTTTTCCCGCCAAAATAACGCTGGTTCACGCGCGAGCACAACTTAGTGTTGAGAAAATCTCGTACTCGTAGTCGTACTCGTCTTAGAATCTAAAGGTCTTTATTCATTTGTATTTAAAATGTGGTATCTGCTACAGAGTATTGAGGTTTTAACAGTATGGATTAAAGGGTTTATTAATTGTTTTTATCCTGTAGAATCTGATGCTGACTCAGCGGATTCCCTGAGGTTAGAGAATGAAAAACTGCGAACGCAAGTTGAGAGTCTAAAGGCAATTGCTGAACAAAACACAAGTTTGATGTGGTCCATGCAGAGTTATCAGTACCAGGCAGAGGAGATAAGACAGCAGTACAACAACATGATAGCAGCTAAAGATTATGAAGTATGGAAACCCTGCATGAAAATTCTTAGTCTTTGAAGGGTCTTAACCTATTCATTTTTGTGCTAAATAAAACTATGGCACCTTGCAAGAAGCGCCTCCTTTTGTCTTCTTGATTGAGAAGGAGGGTAACTGGTCAAGTCGCCCGAAAGTTATCTCGCCTAAAACCAGAATTAAGTCGCCCGAAATACTGAGTCATGTCGCCCGAATTTTATGAGGTGAAGTTCATAGAGAAACAAAGTGAATTTTTGTGAAATAAAGAGTGTGTGTAACATATATCGTCCTTTAAACCATCATTAGACGAAACAAGCGGAATGAATGTGTAACATACCTCGTTCTTTAAGTGATGTTGAGACGAAACAGGCGATATATTAAGCTTATGTGTAATATCTCTCGCTCTTTAATCCTTGATGAACAACGAAACAAGCGCGATAAATGAGTAATATATCTCGTTCTTTAATCTTCGATGAGACGAAACAAGGGCGATAAGTGTGTAATAGGGATGCTAGGATGTTGTTGAGCGTGATAAAATTTCGAGCCACCTAACTCAGCATTTCGGGCGACATCACTCTGATTTCGGGCGACGATGACTTCGGGCGACTTGACCAGAAGGAGAAAAGGACTCTCTGCCTGAATCGCGCCAAGCCTTTGAAGTCACAGCAACCGGGATTTCTGAACTAGTCAATCTTGTTTTCTCTCGTCAAACTGTTTTTTAATGCAAGCATCCATTTATTGATAAAATTGCTGGTCATAACTGAGCCCACCGTACTAAGCGCATGACTCTTAGGCCTGGATTGGAAACTTTATCCAAGCAACATGCAACTCTCGATTCATGCAGTCTTTCTCGAGTACAGCAATATTGATCGAGCAAGCGAAAGAAAGGCGCTGCTGGCAGGTTGAAACTATCTTTGAAGGCTATTAGAATCCATTTCCCGCCATCCTCTGAACTGAGCGCGAACCACTGTAACTATTCAAAGCATAATAGAAAACACCCAGGCACGGCAAATTTTTATAACATAATTGATTTTAGCTGATTTTAAGGAGATGAAACTCTAAATACATAAAAAAAGAGGTATTTTTTTCAGTAGATGAAAGCTGTATTCGGCATATGGGCAGTTACACGGTATCCACAGTATAAGTAATTATGAACTCTACCTTTTTTCCCTTCCTGTTAGATATTTAGTCTGACGAAAGCCCTGCAAGATGCGAATATCCTCACTGATCCAAAGGTAGTGTAAACACGTCAATGACGTGTCCTTTTGTTTGAACCCTTCAGGCTCCAAGGATGATAGGCATTAAATTTATCCTGGTTTGTAATGCAGAAAAGACATCGCAATATAGGACGTAACCATACAATATGGATTCTCTTGACGTGTTTTCAGCAACTTGTCTTTACTACTTTTTCGTTTTCGTTGTCTTCTCTCTTAGAGGTCGTAGGAATAAAGTCATAATTACGGTCATCTCGCCCGAAGTTTTGTCGCCCGAAACGAGAATTATGTTCAAAACTCAAGTGGAACCGTTTTTTGACCAGGAGTGTAGGCAATGGAAAATCGTCTCTATTGCGCTTTTTTCAGAAGAAATTTTCTGTTGTTGTTGTTGTCGCTGTATTTTTTTTTTAGCAACGGTTTTTTAACTGCGGCAAGTTTAGGTCAGTTTATGTTAGAGCGCTTGTCCATTTAGCGGGAGTTCGTAGGTTCGACTCCCGGGGTTGGACCAAACCTCA
>OZ038000.1:6255803-6440803 GCA_964035705.1 Porites rus
CGTGGGTTCTAAAAATAAAAGACACCGCGGAAAGCTTCATTTTGCTTTTACCTGGCTTTTATCAGCAGAAAGGTAGCGCGGTTATTTATACTGAAGGGGGTTAAGCCCTCTCCCGATCGAAAAGTGATAAAATTGCTTACATTTGATAACTTGTTCCCACCACTAGGACATTCTTGCTAAAACCCGTTGTAGAATGACGTCGGCTATCACGTTTTCCCTCCAAACGAAGCTGACTCACGCGCGCGCAATACTTAGTATTGAGATAATCTCATACTCGTAGTCCCCCTCGTCCTCGAATCTAAAGCTCTCTAATATTAACGAGAGAAGCGCGGGGAAAGCGGAGGGTGATGGATCGTACGCGCTCCCTTCAGTCACGCGCGGCGTGAATACCAGGACGCTATACCACACAACGTTCAAGTCTTACATTGAGACATTTTTGAAAGAAACAAAAAAAAAGGAATTGGAAACGAAAACATCGCGAGTTAACAAAGTGAGCATTCTTTCTCTACCTCTCTCTCTCTCTTTTTTCACTCAGCATAGAACATCTGTGAGCAAAAACCACAGACTGACTAAGTATGCGTTCACAAATTTGAACGGTATCCCGAAGTATGCTAACGTCCCAGCTTACTATTCACATGTTAAAATGTATTGTAAGAGGGCACGCCTGTTGTCCTGTGATCCTCGACTCTTCATTTCACTCTTCATTTCATTTGAAGTCCTCACAAAGACTAAACGAAAAAAAGCAATGTATCGCTAATACAATAAAAAAAATACAATCTAGCTCCCGCTGCATTGAACCGAAAGGGCGCCCCCGTCGAACAAGAAGGGAGGCACTTACTCGATGGCGGCCCCCTTTCGGTTCAGTGTAGCAGAACATTATTGATTTTTGCCTTCAAAGTGCGAAGGTCATTTGAGGGCGGCGCTCTTTCGATTGAACGCAATAGAATATTGTGTTTTTCGAAAGAGCGCTTATTTATTTCCCACTTAAATTGAGGGCGGTGCTCGTTCGAGTATATACGGTTTTGATAGCATTCGATGGTTTTATTACATTTGAGAGCTTTCTTACATTTGTGGCTTCAACAGAATACAACGTATATTTATTTTGCAAGCTCATGATGATAGTGATCCAATTATAGATAATATATACCAACGATAAAAAACACAATAAAATTAATAATGTTTCGAATCAAAATGTTAACAAGACAAAGCGAGCAAGGTCCGCAACATTCACCAAAAGGCGATATTACACCAGACGATTAAAGACAATTTTCAGCGGAACATAGCGTTGCCATTGTTTCGAATGGTTGCAACATTGTTCCAACATTGCAACGTTGCGTTACGCTAAAAATGGTCGATGCAAATCGTCCCTTGAAGACAAGCAAGGAAGGTGCCTTTATCGGACGCGCTTGTATTCCCTTGTGTCTTTCCTCCCTTCCTGCTCCTCCAAAGTTTCATAATTTCGCTCCCAATATTGTGCATCCTCAAAGCACCACCGGTTAAAAACCGGTCAATTAAAGGCTATCAAAATCTATTGTTTCTATGGTGTTAAAATACAATATAAAAGGGACGATAATGAGAATCCACCTCATTTTGTTCATAACAGACGAAAAGAGATAAAGAGATAAAGACGAAAAGCTATGACATCATCGCCGTTACTGTAATACGTTGATGCTCTTATTGGGGAGATTCCTGCCCAAAGAAAGGTTAATTCGGTGCGCCCTGTACTACTTTTCTAACTGGATAAAAGCCTTGACCCCGCATCGACAGTTGGAACTGACATAAATTACGGGGAAGGGGCACTCAAGAAAGTTATATTCGGGGAGGCTCCACCGAGGCGGTTCAACCCCTTACCCCTTTACATGCCATTTTTTTGGATAAAAGGTATCCCTTTCACGTAATTTACTCTGTCTTATACCTCGATATAAGGAATAGTGCATCAATAATCTCGCCCCAGCTTATCTCTGTAATTTGTTTGCCCCAAGAACACCGAATTACTATTCTCGCAACGCGAAGAAAAAATTAATGCTCCCAAAACCAAGAACTGATTAGAAGAAGTTAATTAGAAGTTCCCATAGATGGTTTTCTGATCAGTACTCCCACACGGCAAATATGTATGTATGTATGTATGTATGTATGTATGTATGTATGTATGTATGTATGTATGTATGTATGTATGTATGTATGTATGTATGTATGTATGTATGTATGTATGTATGTATGTATGTATGTATGTATGTATGTAAATCTTTATTTAAACACGGGAAATCATCAGTTAAGCTTAAGTTAAAAACTAAAACTAATTACAACTGCTTTACATGATTGCCGTGTGGGAATCCGATATATCAGCTACCTTCTTGATATTTCGCTTAAAATGCTCAACGGATGCAGCGTTTTTTAAGTTTTTGGGCAAGTTATTCCATAACATGGCCCCGCTGTAAGAGAAGCTTCGTTTCAAATAATTGGTGCTTGGTTTGGACAGGGTCAGCCTTCCCTCAGAGTTTCTTAAGTTGTAAGCAGAGTGACGCTGAGAGAAAAGACTTTGTAAAACAGTTTTTGAGAATTTTTAATTAATTTTCTATATTAGACTGATGTTTTTAACTGTGTTTAAATAAAGTTATCATTCATTCAATACTATGTTCACATTAAATAACTTCTAGCGATGTAAATTTACTGAAATGACTAGAGGTAGCCATGAAATCGTTGGCCCAAAGATATCTATGTCAGTGGCCTTTGTTGGCGAGGCGCCCCATATTAGGCCCACTTATACAGCGCACTGTTGATATTGTATTTGTTATAATTCGTTACATGATTTGCAACTGCTAGGTAAGTACGCCCTTTGTATTGAAATGACGTCATATCATGCGCTCCCTGAGTTGAGATTTCTTGATATTCAGTGAACTGCTCCTGGGAAACCCGATATATCACTGACTTGGTGTTGTACCTGTCTTCGTCATCAAAATAATTAGCAATGCCCAAGAACGTTTGACTGCACATCATAAAGGGATGCAGACCGAATGCCCCACGAGTAGGAATCGACTGAAATGGAACAAAATGACTGCCATTCCACTTGTAAATGGGAGAATTGATATTGTGTTGCTCACCTTGCTTGAAGTTTGCAAAGGCGAGAAAAGTAGAACCATTATCACTGAATGACTTCACATCTCGGGCTCCATATGTCTGGAAAGACTGCAGTTTGACAAATTGCTGCCCTGACCACTTGAACACAGCCGACTGAACTGAAAACCACTTTTGTGAGTTAAAGTGGTTTGCAAATGCAATGAAGGTTTCATTGCTGATTACAAAGGTCTCACTACTAACAGCCCCTTCGGTTGCTATGTCTTGAATCTTTTCAAATTTATTACTGTTCCATTTGTATATGAATGAGTTGATACTGTACGAGGAGTCATTACGATTATTTGAAATGGCAAGAAACTGCTCATTTGTTATTTCGAAGAAGTCAAAACTGTATGCTCCAAATGTTTCAATGTTCTGAAAGACGGCAAATTGTTCCTGACTTATGTTCCACTTGTAGATGACTGAATTCAGTCGGAACGAACTTCCATTATAAATATTGGCGACGGCTAGGTAATGTCGATCAGCAATTTTAAAATATTCCATGCCACAGACTCCATGTGTCCCTAAAGTCTGATAAAGGAAAAAAATTCCAGTGGAATCGTTCTGTTTGTAGATAAAAGAGTCGGTGTTAAGTCCTTCGGTATCACTTTTATAGTTTCCGAAGGCGAGAAACCGAGTTCCGTCGATAGTGAAGTGTTCGACATCACACCCTCCTTTGGTTGGTAGATCTTGCCTTTTTTCAAAGTGGTGAAATTTTTGAAAACAGTCTTGCAAGAAAAAAATAAATGATTGTGAATTAATAATAAAGGATTCACTACAATCAGCGCAATGTGCAGGGGTGACCTTACTCCATCTAGATCTAGCATTTTCAGTTCAGCTTTTATTTCAACGTTGTTTCTTCAAGAGCACTAAGTAGTAGTTTCCTATCAGAAGTATCTCTTTTGCGGTCAGAAGTTTTGCGCCAAAACAATGTAAGTGCGTTGTCCATTCGTTTGCTGTATTTCATTTTTGCAGTATTTTTTTGCGCTCGCAGTATTTCTGAAGTTTTATTTTCACCTCGTATTTCAGTTTAAACCACAGCACAACACAACTCAATTAACACATCAAATACGGCAAATTACGGTACATCGGACTTAATGTCAGTCGAGTCTTTGGGGTCAATGGTCTACCATCTTGCTTATTGCTGTAACCCTCGAGGACTCAAATCGGAATAAACTTGTGCGTCTATTGTTAGCGCTGATCGGTAAAAGAAGTCGCCTTACGACAGCTATACATTGTTTGTAGTTTTGTTTTCCATTTTTGTTGTCTGAATCTAGATTCTGTCGTCTTTCACTGAATTTTGTCTCGCTAATTTTCTACTTTTCAGAAAAGACTGATTGCATTTAAGCTTAAGTTTTAATAGCTTTCAATGAGGATGCCTAAATACCGAGCCAGGACTCGAGCTAGGACTCGAGCCAGGACTTCGAGCCAGGACTCGACGCAGGACTCGACAATTTTTCGCTGTCTCACCATTTTGACTTTCTGCAAGTCCCGTGACCATTAAGAGGAGGGTTTTCGTGGCAATCATGGAAGGAAAGCTCGAGTTAGGGTTAGGTTAAGTTAGATTAGGGTTAGGAGGTTACCAGTTAGGTTAGGAATCCTTTTTGATGCTTTTATTTTACTTTTTTAAAGCTAATTATTTTTATTTATAGTCAAAACCTTACGATTGGTATCTGTAATTAGCTCCTTTTATAAAGCCCTGTGCAGTTTTCATTCCGCTCGATTGAATTAGTCCTAAAGTAATTATTTAGCCGAAGAAAATCTTTGCTGTTCTTTTTCCTGTGGCTTTTAATATCAAGTTCGTCAATCCTTTTGTCTTTGTTTGACACTCAGATTATGAGTTGTCTACCAAGACACAAAAACCTCTCTTTATTCTGAAAGAGCCCAGAGCTGAATTGTGATAATGGTAGTCTTTACACTAGAGCCTAAATAAGCTAAGAAATATTTCAAGACAAGTAAATTTTAATTACTTCAAGTAAAATAAAGCTTCACACACAACCGATTCTTTTTTACTTCAGGTTAACTAAGGTCATTTTCCCACGCAACATAATTAAGACTGATTGACATGTTTTGCCTTTCTCAAAGCTCAAGGAACCGCAAGTCAGCTAAGTCGGTCATAAAGATGGTTTTCAAGTCGCTTGAAACTTTCTTCAATCGTTTCAACTTTCCGACTTTAATGAGATGCAAAGTAAAGTTACTTGAGATTTTACTTAGGTCTTCACACACTAAGTTTTGGCTAAGTAAAACTTAGCAGCTCTTAAGTCTTACTTAACAGCCTAGCGTAAAGACAACCAATATAAATTACAAGCTAAAAATCACGTTGTATGTTTTGTTTTGGTTTGCAATCGATCGCGCGCTTCATCAACACGAACGCGTTCTACTTCAACATACATAGGTTAGAGCATGAAGTAAAATTTTCCAGAAACTTTTAAATGTCAGTAGGGAAAAAATAAAAATGTTATTCACCGGCCTTGGTCGATCCGTATTGGGAGAAACTGTGCCCTCGGTCTGAGTGCCTCCCTCGGCCTACGGCCTAGGGTGGTACTCAAGACCTCGGGCAGTTTCTCCCAATACGGATCGACCAAGGCCGGTGAATAACATCTATACATCCCAAAAATGTTTCCCATTTCCCATCCCATTTCTATGCTAATTTGTGGAAAACTAGTTAGTCCAAGTACAATAATTCTGCATAGCAAGGGTTAAACTTTGTCTACCGTAATCGCAGTCACGATCATGGCAGGATCTTATGTTCAGTTGATAATTATGCATAATTTTGGTAAATTTCAACCTGGTATGTTAGTCCTGATAATTTGGCAAAGGCATATAGTTATTTGTTTCAGTCTTGGCCTTGGATTTCATTGTTTGCATACCATCTCGAACACCTGCGTATTTTGGGTAAATATCGTTCCTACATCTGGCTCAATGCAACAAACCACCTGAAAATTCCCTCACAGAATAAAATATTGTACAATAAAGAAACAGAAAACAGCCTCGCCGGCAGTCGAACCTAGTTCATCTGCGCGTGCAAGCAACTCCTTGACCACTGCACCATGCATTGTGCCACCCAGTTTTTGGTGAAGTGAGTTTTTCCCGGGTGGAATACTCCCGTATAACAGTGATGGGGGTGCTTGTCGTACCTTTTCGGGGTTTAAATTTGTGAATTCGTCCCGCTTAGGGTGCTAAAACCTTAAATGATTGATTAGGATAAAGATTTATCACAATATTTTCATAAAAGTCCTTGAGAAGAAGCTGTTCGAAAGTTACCTTTTTTACTATTGAAATTTGCAGCGCCAGTTATATAATTTGTTGTTGTTGAATTGGAACCTCTTAGGAGTGGAAATGAATTTGGGACACGCCCATAAAACAAGATTCTGGTACCTTTAAGCGGTGTTCTCGAAAATTTTCGACGAGCACCCCCGTCACTTTTATAGGCGAGTACCCCCCCCCCCCGAAACTTGTTATATTAAAAACCTTTTTCTCTGCCGTAGACGCTGTTTGAAAAAATTAGTTTAAGCACGTATACCAAGCCTTTATTTCGTATTATTATTTCGGGTTCAAAGGGCTGATCGTTGTAGAAAATCAACCAAACAAGCTGTACTGAATTTGATGGAGAATTGAGAAATAAACAGGGGCCCACACTCGAAGGGATTGATTAGAATTATGGTCGATAGGCCTTTCCCGATTGCGCTGAGCACCTTTTGAGCACTTTTTTGAGTTTGGAGCACTATTTTGCATTTTGAGCACCCTTAAGCACTTTTTCGCACTTTGGGCAACATTTGAGCAATATTTCACATTTCGAGCAAATTTCGAGCAACATATGTCTTCTAAAACATTTTAAAGCAAAAACTGTTTGTCGCTCGCAACGACAATCGTGTTCCAGGTCATAAATTTGAATAACTAATGATGTTGTCAAGAATAAAAGACCGTTGTCATGGAAAGGCACGTGGACTTATCTCACTGAGCGTGAGTACAGAAGTTTCTGATTGGCTGATGTATCATGCGTGTGTCATCTCAAATTTCTAAATCATCTGATGCTAGCACTGCTGAATTTATTTACAATTTGTAACCGGCTTTAGTTTTTTAAAAATATTATTGTTCTATATTCTATTAACCTTTCGTAACAACCTGTCGAATAACACTACGCAAAATAGATTGTTAATTACTTCAGTAAAATTTGACATATTTACGAAAAGCTAAGAGGTAACTGTTCACAACTCTTAGCACTTTTTGAGCACTATTTTGAGATTTTGAGCAATTTTTGAGCACTTTTTAGCCATTTTTGCCAGCACTTTTTTAGGATTTTACGAGCGCAATCGGGAAAGGCCTAATGGTCGATTTAATCAGCGAAGAATATATGGAATATAAACGTGTGTGACCTCTAAATCGAACCTCCTGTTCTGGAGACTCTAGACGTTACCAATTTTATGCACTTGCTGGTCCCGTAAACACGGCCGCGACACAAAAATTTTAAAAATAGAATTACACAATTACGGACACAACATACCAAGACGGTTTACACAAGCACATAAAAGCAACAACAAAACTCACGCACTTATGGTCTATTTGCCTAGGTTTTTATTTTTTTCCCCGACCTCTCTGGTTCGAATGACTACGGTGTCCCTTGCAAATTTGCACATGCGACCCGACTGGCACTCACCCGTTGGTATGTGACGTAACACTGGCAGTGATGAATCAGTCACAGACAAACACATAAAAACAATAGAGATGGCCCGTCCCTCCGCTCAGTCTTTTTTCAATATTTCACTAAAAAATAAACCTATCTAGATAGCTTTATAAAGAATATTTTTAGGACCTCTGGTTTGAAAAGAAATGGGTGGTTTTCGCTCGATCACTTCCCTACCCCACAGTACTTTTTCAATCCGTCAAAGAAATTGCTTCCCGCGCGCCGTCGTGATGAAATACAACTGCTGTCAAGTTTCTATAACGACAATTATTATCAGAGGCATATTGAAAGAACTTGAACGAGTAAGTTTCGATCCTTTTCCTGGTCTTTATCCTCATTTTCATACACAGCCGTCCTAATTGTCTTCCGACGCTAATCTTTTGTTGTCCCCAAAGACAAACGTAAATACCCACAACTGAGTCAAGATGGGGCGTGATTACTTTCTCCCCGCTCGCCCGCGTGGACCACTTTTTTCTTTCCAATCTGGGCGTCTACTTACTACAACCCTGGTCAAAACGTCTTGGGACACTTGACGAAATTAGGCACAAAGACGCACTTTGCTGAATTAACTCATATTCTACCTCTTAAAAAAGCTTGGGGATGTTGTTATAAGGGGCTATTTCTGTTGTCACCGTCTCCCCTAAGCAGTGTTGATTGTGTTGAATTAAAACTTGAATACATAACGTCAACACTGCACCGAGGGGGAAGGGGGGAGGGAAGATGCCTCAATTTGACGAGCTATTGCGTTAGTGTCCCAAGAGTTTAGACCAGGGTTGTAGATGCGCCATCGGTAACCGTCTTAGGGACGCCGCGCGTCAAGTCGGTCTACCGTATAACTCTCTCAAAGGGCACAGTTTTCGTATTGGCGCTGCCTCTACGGCAGCTGCTGCGGGCTTGCAAGATAAAAATCAAGTATAAAGTATATCTTAACAAAAATAGGGTACGACTATTTTTTTTTCATCTTGGAAAGAAGTTTCTTTTTCAAAACTACCTACCATAAGCACAAGACCCGGCTGTCAAGGAGAAGTCGTCAATTGCTATGTCACCACTGTCACCGTTGCCAACTACCCCTTCAAATGTCACCTGTGATAAAAGAAAATAATTCTGATAATTTAGATACTGCAGGGTAATAGGAGTGAGTGAAGTCTAATCACGTCTGTATATAATATAACAGACAATACTGAACTACGCGAAGCTTTCTCCCAAATATAACAATATGTGAGGAAATTTTAAAAAACCCATTCAATCCCGCGCTGCAATGGCTCGAAATGTGTATAAATTACTTAGACGTGTACTGCTGTATTGCACTGTTCTATGAAAGGTGTAATCAGTCCGAAAGCGCTGCTGTTAATTCCTGACTTGAAGAGAAACTAATATATGTTGTACTGAAATTAGTGACAAAATGTTATTATCGAATGATATATATACTTAACTGTGTCACATTATAATAATAATAATGATAATAGTAGCAGTCGATCGATCGAGTCAACTATTTCACCTTCTTTTTAGCTGACAAGTGCAAAAAGCAGAAATTCATGACTAAAGTAAGATTTGGAACCTGCTTAGACTCCAAAACCGAAGTAAAATTATTACAAAAGATATGATCAAATGTTCCTAGTGTCTATTAACTTCCTCTATTACTACCTTTAGTGGACGCCGTTTTCCCATCGTTGAGGATCTCGGCTCAGTTAGATTAAGAGAGGTAAAAACAATAAAAGCTTATTACCCAATGCAATCCCACAATAGCTGATACATTTATACTGACTTTATACCAAATGTTTCCTCTATGGCCGCTTCTAGAGAACACTACTTTTTCATCTATGGTGACTTTCAGGCTTCCAATAGCTACACCAGACATATGGTAATAGAATTCAAGGCACATGTGCCCTGCGAATGTCAGTGGAGGACTGTACAATTTTGCATTATCTTCTCGTTTTCGTGGACTGGATGCTTCTATGTACATGAAGTAACCTTTAAAGAGATGAAGATCAACATAGAGTAGCAAATACTTAACCAGACAGTGCGGACAGTCCAATTTTGTTACATCATCTAGTTTTTTGTTGAAAAGATATAATGTATAAATGCACACGTCTATAACTTACAAGGGGATACAAGGTGTACGGAGAGCGAGAAGAGAAAAAAAAACCAATCCCAAAGCACACTAAAAAAGTTTCAATGTGACTTTAAAAAGGTGACCCTGACTTATACGATGAGAATGATCAAAGAAGGGTGCCTTCTTGAAAAAAAAGATGCTAAGACGCCCTTTTTTCGGGAATTGAGAGGACGAGGAAACGCTACAAGAATTGAACAAAGTCCCCCCCGGATGTAAAGAGTGACTGCAACGTCATCGTATTGCACTAAGTGGCACGAAATTAGATATTTTCGCCTGATACTTTCAAGAGTTAAATACGCAAGCAGCTAAAAAGAGTAACAAAAAAGACAATTAAACCAAAGAAAGTGGCCGTGGCAGAAAGTAGAAAAACTGGCAACATTACAGTCATTAATGAATTTATTATTCAAAAGTTGAATCCGTTGGTTACGATGGCCCAGGAGGGTCACAGTCTAGTATTGGTTTTTGACAGTCCAGTTATGGTTTTACACAGTCCAGTTATGGTTTTACACAGTCTAGTTTTAGTTTTTACACAGTCCAGTTTTAATTTTTACACAGTCCAGTTTTAATTTTTACACAGTCCTGTTTTATTTTTTTACACAGTCCAGTTATAATTTTTACACAGTCCAGTTTTATTTTTACATAGTCAATACACAGTCCAGTTTTATTTTCTGTGTAGTTACCAGACCTCTCTCGCTCTACTGTAACACGTGTTATCTCACGGCAGCCATTTTGTATTTCCTGGCGACGATGGATTCAATCATCAGGCAGGTTGTTCGAGAGGAACTGAAACGTTCAAATTCCAGTCGTCCAGAAACTGCGTCTTCTACTAATCAAGATGATCAGGGAAGAAGTGAAAACGAATCAGGTGCGGCTGGATCATCACGAAGTTCGTTTTCGTCACGAACGGTGGGCCGTTTGGGATGTTTCCAAAACGAAGACCCAAAAACGGAGACCTAAGACCTAAGACCCCCTGGACTAAAACGAAGACCCTCTGGACTAAAACGAAGACCCCCTGGACTGAAACGAAGACCCCTTGGACTAAAACGAAGACCCTCTGGACTAAAACTGTAAAACGAAGACCCCTGTGGATTAAACTCTAAACAATTTGGATGTGTTTGCGGTGATGATGATGTCACTTTTGTTTCAATAAAAATTTTTCCCACCATGTATTCGAGAAAGCTTTCGTAGCCTTGTGGTAACGTCCTTGGATACATCGGTAGGTCTCTCGGGATCGAATCTTGCAAAGCAGAAGTATCTTTTTCCTTTCCTTTTTTTTTTTCCTTCATTTTTATTTTGTTATCATTATAACAACTGTTTGAGCTGTAAAAGGTGAGTCATTTTTTTTACAATAGAGGTCAGAATAAAGTAACAGGGATATAAATATAACCCGGCATGTATACAAATGAACCTCGCTTACATGAAACCCGAAATGTACACCTTTAATCGAGTGATGTTTTCGATCGACGGCTTTTTTTCTATTGATTAGGTAAAAAGTAATAAAGAGAGCGCGAGGTTCTCCTCTTCTTGAATTCATCATTGCTAAATGTTTCGTTATTTCCTCCTTACGCCGGTTATTTTGTTTTGTAAATGTATTGATCGATACAATTGTTCGACATTTTAGAACGCTAGAGCACGCGGTTATATTTTCTTAGCCGTCGATCGAAGAAAAGGTGAGTGATAAACTTCATTATCACAATTAAATAGCGTAGAGGAAATTCCACAACACTCCTAAATCGCCATAAGAGTCTAATTCACAGGGGTCTTCGTTTTAGTTCAGAGAGTCTTCGTTTTAGTCCACGGGGTCTTAGGTCTTAGCCTGGGGGGGTACTCGATATATCCTTGGGTGGGGAGGTGCAGCCCGGCTCCTCACACCCTGATTTTTGATACCCTGTTTAAGACATTCGTAGAACATACGCGCAGGCTGTTTATCGTCCAAGAAAAGATACCCTGTGTGAAAAATTGATAAAATCGATACCCTGATTAAGACAAAAAATACCCTGTTTAAGACAAAAATCCCGAAAAACATACCCTGGCTTCCCCATTAAGCTTTTATAAGGAAGTAACTCCCCGGGGGTCTTACGTCTTCGTTTTAGAAACACCCCAAACGGCCCACTGTTCGTGACGAAAACGAGCTTCGTGATGATCCAGCCGCACCTGATTCGTTTTCACTTCTTCTCTGATCATCTTGATTAGTAGAAGACGCAGTTTCTGGACGACTAGAATTTGAACGTTTCAGTTCCTCTCGAAAAACCTGCCTGATGATTGAATCCATCGTCGCCAGGAAATACAAAATGGCTGCCGTGAGATAACACGTGTTACAGTAGAGCGAGAGAGGTCTGTTAACTACACAGAAAATAAAACTGGACTGTGTATTGACCGTGTAAAAATAAAACTGGACTGTGTAAAAAAAAATAAAACTGGACTGTGTAAAAAAAATAAAACTGGACTGTGTAAAAATAAAACTGGACTGTGTAAAAATAAAACTGGACTGTGTAAAAAAAAATAAAACTGGACTGTGTAAAAAAAAAAAAAACTGGACTGTGTAAAAATTAAAACTGGACTGTGTAAAAAATTAAAACTGGACTGTGCAAAAATTAAAACTGGACTGTGTAAAAATTAAAACTGGACTGTATAAAAAATTAAAACTGGACTGTGTAAAAAAAATAAAACTGGACTGTGTAAAAATTAAAACTGGACTGTGTAAAATTTAAAACTGGACTGTGTAAAATTTAAAACTGGACTGTGTAAAAAAAACAAAACTGGACTGTGTAAAAATTAACACTGGACTGTGTAAAAATTAAAACTAGACTGTGTAAAACCATAACTGGACTGTGTAAACCCATAACTGGACTGTCAAAAACCAATACTGGACTGTGACCCTCCTGGGCCATCGTAGTACGTTGGTAGTTGTAGATTTCAGATTCATCTCTGCATTCTTGCATGCGAAATGAGCTGTGAATTCACACGTGAGGCAGTTGCGAAATTTCTACCAGCTCAGTTTCCCAGAATTTGATGTAAATATCTTCTAACAAATATAATCTATTCAAAGATTTTCAATCTGACCTAATACAGAGAAGTGCTCGTTAGATATTCACTGCTCATTACGCATGCAGAAATGCCGATTTGAATTTGACAAAAGATACGGGAACCACTAACGGATTTATTTTTCAAATAATCAATTCATTAACAGAATCTTGGGGGGTACGCTTGACCTGCTCGACTGTAAAATTCACTAACAATATGTGCAGCGGACTGCTCTTACATTGGTTTAATACATGTTATATTTCTCTTTGCAAATAGTGGTAGGACTGCTTTATAGTAAGTTTCTAGATTTTACCGCACGATCGCAAATTTACAGTTCACCTGTCATGTCTCCAGTGGTGTGATTAAAAGAAGGTCCTGTACCAGAAGAAGGTGTATTTCCTTTGCGTCGAGTCCAGTCAAACTTGTCATCTGTGCCTTGCTCGAAACCGCACAAAGATACATCGAAGTTGCATGTCGCTTCTAGGACAAGACAGTCAGGGGCGTAGCTACCTGTACACACGGTACGCACGTGCATATCTGAAAATGTCGTGCACAAAAAAATATATAATGAATAAATAATAAAAAATAAAAAGGTAATTCTAAAAAGAAAGCAAAATATCTAAAATAATTATTTTAAGAGCACAGTTTGCCTTAATTCATTCAACTCTGGTTGTTTCTTTGAAATACATATTTTTTTCTACAACAACGAATTTTTTCCCTCTCCACCCAAATGTCGGTTTCCCGAGAAACGAAGTAAATCAATCAGTAATGGACCGAGTCTTGGATAACATACATGACTGTATATATCTTGTGAACAGATGGCAGGCGTTTTTACTAAAACCGTGTTCGAATTCCTAACGGTTTACACAAGTCGATAAATCCTGGGAGCAACAACGAAGGCCATGGTGACGGCGACGGCAATAAGCCCAATAAGTTAAAGAAAAAAACAACAAATTTTGCACGTCCAGCGCGCTTTATTTTACAACTTGTACGAACGCCACCGTAAAAAATTCGCTTTGCGACGTTGTTTGGAGGACGTAAACACAGGGACAAATTCAATTTCTTCGCTAATCCGAACTTGGGTGCAGTTCCCAAGGGAAGTTCACCTATATTTGCCATTTTAAGAGAGTTGACGGAAATAAACTCGAAAAAGTAAAAAAAAAAACAACAAAAAAAAAAAACGAAAAAAAACAACAACGCATTTCGTTCCCGGCCCTCGCTGTCGTCGTTGCTAAGGCATCCTATATGAAAGTGACGGTTCCATTTTGGTTTTACTGCAAACTCATATGATCAAATGCGGAAAAGTATCCGGATAAGCTGGACAAATTGTTTACATTACAAAATAACTGCGAATTTACAAGGCATCGGATTCACTTTAGATTTCCAGCCTGGATTTCGGATTCAAAATCTATAGAGACTTGACCAAAATGGCACCTTTTTAATTAGGATTCACGCGCTGCATAAGCCTGTACACAGACAATGTTTTATTTTTCTTTTCGATCTTTTCGAAAAATCTTCTTCCCCCACCCCTACCCCCTTGCATTGGCGGTCAATAAATCTCCCGCGGTTTTTATTGTTTTATCACGCGCGCTCGACAAACTTCGAAAAGAAAATAGAGGGTCTGTCGACAGGCTCGCGCTGCATCTGCTTAAAAACGACGAAATGGACACAGTATCAAAAAATAAAGTAACGAATCCGGAAAAGTATGTATATATAGCCTTATTACATGATAGTAGCCTGTGTACACGCAGGATATATAAATGATAGATGATTGACATGCATCAGTCAATGGACCCAAACACCCGACAAAGTATTTCATAAGCTGCTAATGTCATTTCATATGCAGAAAAAAACTCTTAGGCTTACAACGTAACCAAATCTTTAATCAAGGAAGTTTTTTTGTAGGGGAGGGGTGGGGGTGCAAAGTGATTTGGAGAATTGGGTGTACTTCTGAAAAAATCCCGGCTACGCCCCTGACAGTAAAGAGAAACAAATGATGCTCACGTTGTCAATTGTGCCTGTTTATGCTTATATGATCGATTCGGCGCACAAATCATAGGCGTTTTATGGTCCTAGTAAGTGCGATTAACAGACACTTCGGAGCAGGTTTAAGAGCGGGAAGGCTGATAACTAAACACCGTAAGGCCTATTATCATGCAAGATGTGTCTGAGAACAAACTCCATCGGGAAAAATTGGCATTCAAGTCTTTAGACTGCAAAACAGTCGGTTTTTTTTCTTAAAATAGGCCCTTTGCAGCTAGCCATTCACGTGGTACAAAACCGCCGTGTTGGAGAGCAAAAGTAGCTCTGGGACAAGACAAACGAGCTGCTTAAGTCAATGGGCCTTCAAAGGACACACCCTGGATTTGATCATTACTCGACAGTGCGATTCCTTATTGGCTAACAACCCTGTGACTGACTGTTTTCTAATCTCTATACTTTGATCTGTGATCTAACCCTGGACAAGCCACCGTTCCAGAAGAAAAAAATCTCTTTCAGGAAGACTAAGGTGGTTGACATTAACCAGAATCGGCTCCTGCGTTAACCTGTTATGAGATGAACTCTCTACAACTTCGCTTTGTACAGACAGCCCTGATGCTCTGAATGATCTTGTTAAATGTTATAATTCTACATTGTCTGCGGCTCTTGATAGTCATGCTCCGCTTGTCACTAAGTTTATTACAGTGAGGCCT
The DNA here is from genome assembly GCA_964035705.1 of Porites rus. NCBI lineage: Eukaryota > Metazoa > Cnidaria > Anthozoa > Scleractinia > Poritidae > Porites > Porites rus. Next base: position 6,271,432 of record OZ038000.1, read on the forward strand.
TTGGTACCTTGGTTTAGTGAAGATATTAGGGAGTCAAGGAGGGAAAGACGGAGAGCTGGAAGAAAATGGCGTCGACCTCGAAGTGTCCGTGATTTGCTTGAACTTAAAATGAAGAGGAACTTTACAACCTACCTGATTAATGAAGCCCGTCGTAAGTTTTACTCAGACTTTATTATTGAAAATAACTCCAATCCAAGGAACCTATTCTCGGCAACAAAGAGGTTGCTAAATCAAGGTCATGAAGTACCTTTCCACCAACTAATGACAAGCTGGTTTTAGCCAATGAAATGGGTAGCTTCTTTGTTGAAAAGATTGACGTCATCCATGTCAAATTGGACAGACTAGCTCATTACTATGTGAAAACGATACCAACTAGAACACTGGACAGCTTTATCCCTTTAACTGAAAGTGCAGTTAATAAGTTAATTGGCTGCTCTCCGAAGAAGAGCTGTATGTTTGATCCGATGTCAACACCTTTGGTAATCAGTTGCTGTGCTGATGTGCTATTACCAGTCATTACTAAAATGATCAACCTGTCTCTTAATTTGGAGAATTTGCGGATGATTGGAAATGTGGGCTTATTAATCCTATCTTGAAGAAACCTGGATTGGATTTGCTGTACAAAAATTAAAGACCAGTTAGTAACTTACAATACGTACCCAAGTTGACTGAAAAAGTCGTTTTTAACCAAGTTTACGATCACATGGTTTCAAATGCTATCTCTCCTGCGCTTCAATCTTCTTACAGGCAATTCCATAGCCCTGAAACTGCACTTATCAAGGTGATGAACGATATTTTGTTAAAGATAAACTCTCGACATGTATGTTAAATTTATTGGATCTGAGTGCTGCCTTTGACACTATTGATCATCAGATACTTTTAGAGAGGCTATCTGACGAGGTAGGCATACGTTGGACTGCTCTGAATTGGTTTAGATCTTACTTGTCTGATAGAAGTCAGCACGTTTCTGTACATGGAGTTCTTTCTCGTCCTTTTGACTTGAACTTCGGGGTACCCCAAGGCTCTTGTTTAGGGCCTTTGCTATTCATAATAAATGCGTCCAAGCTGTTTAAGATCGTGGAACATTATCTTCCCAATGCTCATTGTTTCGCAGATGATACGCAGCTGTATCTGAGTTTTAAACCGCTCGGCAACACTGCTCAAGCTGATGCTATACAAGCTATGGAAAAGTGCATTTACGCGGTGAGGAAATGGATGATTGATGATCAACGATGATAAAACCGAGTTTTTGCTGGTCGGTACACGACAAAAACTTGATAAACTAGATTCGAGTTCCATTACTGTGGGCAATAATCGTATCCTCACAAGCCCATGTGTTAGAAACCTTGGATCATGGTTTGACAGCAACTTAAGCATGACTGATCATATAAACAAGGCTTGTAATGCGGCAGTTTATAATATAATTTACATAACTTTAGATGTATTAAGAAATACCTGTCGAGAGATTCTTTAATTACTTTGGTTCATGCTTTTATAACCAGCCGTGTTGACTATTGTAATGGTTTATTGTTTGGCTTATCAAAGGCGCAGATCGCTAAATTACAGCGTGTACAAAATGCAGCAGCAAGATTTATTCTTGGCACCGGAAAATTTTCTCACATTACACCGGCGCTTCATTAGCTGCACTGGCTGCCGGTTTCCTTGCGTATTGGCTATAAGATTTTACTTTTGACTTTTAAATGTATTTATGGCTTAGCGCCAACTTATCTTAGCGATCTTATTAGTATAAAATCGAATTCATTACATAATCTTAGGTCTACTGGTAAGCTCTTATTGGACCATCCCAAGGGAAAAATGCTTACAACATTGGGAGCAAGATCATTTTCAGCAGCAGCTCCGAAACTCTGGAATGGCCTGCCAGTGGAGCTTCGTGAAGCAACATCACTTAACAGTTTTAAATCTCGACTTAAAACCTATCTTTTTAAGAAGTATTTTTTATAGTTTGTAACTTAGTTTATTTTATTCTCATGGTAATGCATTTTTGTTTTCTCTTAAATATATGATTGTGAAGCGCTATTGATCAGAATACAGTGAAACCTGTATTAAGCGGACACCCTCGGGGAATGCTGTAGTGTCCGCTTAATACAGGGTGTCCGCGGATTTTTAATCATCAAATGGTTCACGAAGGGTGAAATATTTACACCCTGTTTCAATTTTGATCGAAATCGGAGTGCTAGTAAGAAAAAATGAGTTCAAAAATGTCTATTTTTTAGCCTTGTAAAAATACGTTTACCCCCTTGTAAATGACAATGGACGGGGGCCGTCAAGGAAGCCCTCGAGAAAAACTGATAAATTCTTTATTGAGAGGAAGGATGATATTTTGCCATCGTGTGAACAAATTTTTGACTGTTTTACTGCTTTCTGAAATATTTATCTAACAAAACTCCAATTTTCAAGGAGAAAATTGTCCCCAAAAATGTAATTTTTGGCCCAAATTTCCTCCCCTGATGCCCAATGCAGGTTTTTGTTAGAAGTCAAACAAACGTCACGGTGAGTAGTTTTATCTGAAGTACTAACTAAACACAAAGTATTACGGCGATAGGCTGATAACTGAGTTAGATCAACGACGGATGAACACAGCAAAGGGTTTATGGATGATCCAACACGTAACAAACTGCAATAAAGACACGTAATGGTCGATTATGCTAAATAACGCCCGAGAAGGTAAAGAAAGGAAAGCACTCCGATACTAAATATTACATAACAAGGGAACTGATCAACCATGTAAATGAAGAAACAAATTAGGCTCAAAACATAAACGATAGCGATAAAAATCACAACGTTACCACTATCCCGTATACGGAGCGAACAACGTAAAACAGCAAACAAAGAATAGTTTAGTGTCGAGCATAAAAAAAAAAATTATCAATCAACAAAAACGAATCACGAGACTAAAAGGAAGAAATGGGAAACGAAAATATTCAGTAGGACAATGTTCCTTTGAGGGTAACTAGCAATAGCAGGCTCCTCGGCGGGGACCCCCGGTCTTCAACATGGCTAATCTTCAAAGGAAGGGACTAAAAGGACCAGCTTCTGAATGGGCCTCTCCAGCATCACAGGATCACAGATTTGGACCTCCGGCCAGAATCGTCAATCGAAGAATTTGCAAGAAGAATCTTAACTTTCCTAACAGGGCCATCATCACTTGGATATGTCCGCACTACACAAGCAAGCTGCCACTGGTTTCTTGGAAGATGTTCGTCCTTCACCAAGACTACATCGTCGCGTATCTTTCGGCTCGGGCTGACCCACTTTTGTCTTGCTTGTAGAGTGTGTAGGTACCCTATCTTCCATTTAACCCAAAATTCATTTGCCAGGTATTGCACACGGCGCCATCTCCTGTTAGAATATAGATCCGCCCGCTGAAAGGATCCAGGAGGGGGCAGTACAACGCTGGATTTTAGGGTCAGCAATTGACTTGGGGAAAGTGGCTGAAGACATTCTGGCGAGGTAAGGTCATCAACTGTCAGTGGGCGTTAATTTACAATCGCTTCGGCTTCGGTCATGAAGGTGGCAAGGGATTCATCAGCTAACTGTGAACCATGGTTGCTCAAAAGGGCTGGTCCCCACGCTCCTCCCATATGATTTGAGTGGGGAAAATTCATCTTGTACTCCACCCAATAGCAATTTCGTTTTAGCAGCTGTGTCCTCAGTTTCTCGTGATCCATCTCGAAGAGGGCCTGCTGAAGTTCGTTTCGTGCACCAACAAAATTGGTTCCCTGGTCTGAACGAATTTGACGGACTGGACCACGACGACCGACAAAGCGACGGTAGGCATTCATGAAGGAATCTGTTGTGAGCGAGTGTGAGCGAGTTTGCCACTTCTAGATGGACTGCTCTAGATGCAAGGCACGTAAAGAAGACGCCATATCTCTTGAGCAGACGCCGTCCCTCCTTCATATACCAATGGCCAAAGTAATCGACTGCGCAATACGAGAAGGGTGGAGCAGACTAAACTCGATCTTCGGGAAGATCTGCCATTTTTTGCTCTTGCAGGACTACCCTCAATTTTCGACAATGGACGCACTTGGCGATGAAATCAGCTACAGCTGAACTTCCTCCAACGATCCAGAAACCAGAGGATCTAATTTGATTGTGCTTCATCCCGCGTCCTTGGTGATATATGGAGTCATGGTAATGTGAAATGATGAGTCTTGTTACGTGTCCTTTCTTCGGGAGGACAACGGGGCACTTGGCTGCTGCCGGATTTTCAGCATTTCTTAGGCGACCACCAACTCGTAGCACACCGTCATTATCAAGGAAGGGATCCATCTTATAAAGTGTCCTGGCTTTCTTCACGATCTTCCGTGAGGTGCGATCCTGGGAAGTCCCTTCAACGGGGGGGGGGGGGGGGGGGTTTGGGCGAAGCAAGTTTATTTCTCTTTGAAAGGCCTCTCTTTGAACACTCTTCACAATTTTCCGTTCTGCATTTTGGAGCTCTTGAGTGTTAACGGGGATGTATTCATTTGTTCTTGATTGCTTGTGCTTCGTTGTCTCCACCTCAGGTTTCTTCTGCGGAGCGTTAGTGCGTACGTCTTCATGTTTGGCTGTATTCTGATTCTTCATTCTTGTTCGAATTTTCTTCTGTAATCGCAAACAAACAGCAACGGCTCTTTTACCTCTGTGCCAGCAGGAGAAGTACTCTATACGTTTGGGAAGGGAGAAGGGCTCTAACGTTTGAGTTGTCATTGCGGTAATCCTTTTTACTTCAGGATCTCCTGGAGGAAAGTAAATGGCGTCAGAACTATCAGGGCAAGGGCGATCTTCAAGTGGTTTCCAAAGCAAATCTGGGCCGTTCCACCAACGAGAACTATCCACTAGGTTCTGTGCGGTTAGACCACGGGAAGCGTCGTCTGCTGGGTTCAATTACGTTTCCACGTACTTTCACTGGTCGGGTGACGTACGTTCTCTAATCTGTTGGACTCGATTGGCAACGAAGGTGTGGAAGCGCCGTGCATCATTGGAAATGTAACCGATTACAACTTTGCTATTTGTCCAAAAGACCTCGGTAATTTGCTCGTATTCAAGTTCCTTTCGGAGTATAGCACCAATCCTTACTGACACCAATGCAGCTGTTAGCTCGAGTCTCGGAATTGTTACAGGTTTCAGGTGGGCCACACGTGACTTAGCCATCGCAAGAGAACAGTGAATCTGATCATAGTGGTTTGTCAGCCTAAGATGGGAGCACTGTCCATAGGCGTCCTTGCTGGCATTGGAGAAATGGTGCAGTTCTACGGACCTGAGTTCTCCCAACCCTTCTGGTTTTAAGCATCTGGAAACCTTGAGCTTTGAAAGCAGGTGAAGGTCACTTCTCCATCGTTCCCATTTCGTTCTTAATGGTTCTGGAACCTTGTCATCCCAGTCTGCTCCGTCGCGACATAACCCTTGCAAATTGATTTTCCCTGTCAGGATCAGAGGGGCAAGCAGACCAAGAGGATCGAACACAGAACTGACAGTTGACAGGATTCTTCTTCTCGTAAACGGTTGATCCTTTAGTACGACTCTGAACTGGAGGGCGTCTGACTCCACGCACCACTGTACGCCAAGAGCGCGCTCAACTGGAAGGCTGTCTTTGGTGAAGTCTAGATTCTGAATATCCTTCGACTGATCTTGAAGAGGGATGGCGTCTATTACCGCTTTGTGATTGGAAACAAACTTGTGGAGGTTAAAGCCGCTCCTTTCACACAGCAACTTTGTGTTCTTGACTAAGGCTATAGCTGCTTCAGGTGTTGAAACGGTTTTCAAGCCGTCGGCCACATAGAAATCGTTCTTTAGGAAGTTAGCTGCTTCTTCTCCACATAGATGTCCGAAGTCACTCGCGACCTTCTTTAAGGTGAAGTTGGCGCAGTCTGGTGAGGAGGTCACACCGAAAAGATGGACGGTCATTCTGCACTCCTCCGGGTCGCTGTCGATACTGCCACTATCCCACCAGAAGAAGCGGAGAAAGTTTCGGTGCTCTGGGTTGACGTGCAGCTGGTGACACATGCCTACGATATCGCACATGACAGCTACTGGCTCTTGACGAAATCTGCACACCACGCCGATCAAGGTGTTTGTTAGGTCCGGGAGGAGGAGGTGTCTTCTGAGGGATTCGCCTGCAAATTCCACACTACAGTCGAAAACAACCCTTATCTTGCCTGGCTCTTTTGGGTGATACACCCCATGGTGCGGAATGTACCACACTTGCCCCATTCTTCGTTTAAACTTCTTCAACTGGAACTTTCTCGGCGTGACCACGGCTAATGATGTCGCTCATAAAGGCCAGGTAATCTGCCTTATATTTGCTTTCAGACTTGAGCCTTCCTTTCAGTTTATTGAGACGTTTCAGGGCGACTTCCTTTTTGTTAGGCAACATAATCGATTCTTGCTTGAACGGTAGTGGCATCTCATAATGACCATCGCATCTTCTATGAATTCCTTCATTAACTTTTGATAAGAACCTTCTGTCTTCTTAAGAGAGAGAACGCTCCTCCTCCTTCGTCTCTGTGAAATCCAACTCAAACATTCGGTTTATTTGAACTGGGGTCAGAATCTCTTTAGTGTGCGTCTTAAGGGCGAAATAACACATTTTTTTCTGGTTCCAACTTGACCTCGCATGTAACGATGCGGTGAACATCCACCCTTGCCTCGCAATTGCATCTGCCGGGCTCTACCATCCCGATGATCCCCCAGCCGAGTGTAGTGCGTTGGGCGAAGGGATCGTCGTCGTTCCCTGGGATGACTTCTCTTGGTTTAATGGCGCGAGCACAATTAATGCCAAGAAGTAAACTGACATGAAGATCTTCCTTGTAGGGCATGAGCTGATCTGCGATTCTCTTCAGGTGTGTCCACTTCGGAGCCGTTTCGGGTGTTGGGATACTAGAGATGATATCTCTGGTAGAAGTTCGAGGAAATGGGATCTCTGTTTGTTCCCTCACACCACGAACCACAAGATCGTTAATCCTTCGAGTAGTAATGGTTTCTTCAGCCAAGAATGCGGACAGCTTAAGCTGAGTTTCTTGTCCACTTACACCGTGCCTCTCAATTGTGGCTTGTTTAACAAAGCACGCATCAGTCTGATCATCTAACAGAGCGTAAACCATGATCTTTGTGTTCGGGTCGTCCTCATGGTGCAGCCATACTGGTACTATTAGAGAGTGTAATGTGGGTTTGGTGTGGCTTTTCCTACCAGGTACCTCGATGCAAAGAGAAGTCGAGTTCCTGAAATTTGCTTCACTTTTTTTTCCTGATCTGCAGGCTTCTTTTCCTTATCCCGTTGAGCAGCTGCATCGTCGTGTAGTAAGGTGGGATGTCGGCGGTTACAAATGTTGCCAATCTTCCTTCCTCTGCATTCATTAGAGAAAGGGCCTCATTTGAGGCATCCCCAGCAAAGTGCAATGGCTTGAGCAAACTTTCTTCTTTCGGAAAGGGGCATTTTTGGAAACTTAACGCAAAGATCTAGTTCGTGATTCTCCTTACAAAACGGACAGATGACGCGTTACGTGTTGCTTGAGCTAGTTTTCTCAACAGCATTGTCCTTTTCCTCCGACGAGCCGGTTGCCAGGGTTCTAGCATCAAAGTTTCCTTTCTCACGTGGATTAAAATTTGTTCCTCTAGGGTTACTCTTGTTAGTTTCACCTGCCTTTAACGCTTGTAAGGAAGTTGCGGGGTTGAAAGATATTCTAGCTTTTCTTTTAACGAATTTGCAGAATTCTGCGAAGGGGGGATAACCAGTCTTCATCACTCCTTCCTTCGATAGTGGAACTTCGTCATCTTCTAATTCATCTGCGGTTACCCATTCGTCGACAATCCTACTCCATCTTGTCACCAAACAGCTTGGCAGTTTTCTGATCGTTTTTTGGTTTTCTTCTGGATCGTTGAGGATATTAAGATACTCGACAGTGTTCATTGCTGTGAGACAATGCTGAAGGAAGTCTGAGAATTTCCTTAAACAATGACCATCGTTTGGTAGGACCTTGGGCCAGTTATTGATTCTTTTTCGGTACGCATCTTCTACAATAAAGGTGTTGTTTTTAATGATATGGTAGGATATTTCTCGCTTTCTTCTAGGCGTCGGCGCTGTTTAGGGAAAGAACACCACTTATAGCTTCCTTGGATTCTCCCGACGTATATTTCCCCAGATAATATAGTAGCTCAGATGGATCTTTAGTCTTCCTTTCGATGAAGGTTTGAGACGATTTTTTCCACGTAGGGTAATCTAGAGGGTCTCCGGAAAACACCTCCGGTTCTGGGCGAGGAAGAGAGTCGCGATCTTTTCTCTGGGCCAGCAAGTCTGCGAGTCTTCGCATCAAATCTTCTCCTGACATACTGACAGCGGCGGAGATTTCAGGGTGCTGACAGTCCAGTGTTTCGTCAGGACAAGGTTTCCTTGAGGTTTTTCCCCTCAGGAAAATCGGAGAAGGGGCCCCTTCTCCTATTTTACCTGAGAGGAGGGGGGTCTATGCACAGACTACCTAAATGTTAATGCAGCAGGAGTTATTTCTAATGAGCATTTCAATTTTAATGTTATTCGTATTTGCATAGTTTTAGCTAATAACTAAAAAAATGATGTTTTTATCATGTTGATTGTTTCTAATGGGGGAAAGTTTACAGCAAGTAAAAATCCCGTCGTCCCGACTAGTTGTCCCGTTACTTGGAGGATATCCTTCTCCCTACCTTGGCAATTGGCTCCAGTGTTTTCAGCAAATTCATTGATTAATTCCCTGGCCCTTTCCTGCTTCTTATTTATCTCGTTCTTTTTTTCGTTTATATAGTTGGAGTAATCTGCAAAAATGTAGTAATAAAAAAGGATAGGAATTTGTACTCTCTCCAGTTTAATGAAAATGTTAAAATTAGACTGCAAATGTCCTTAAAACAACAACGAAGACAATCTAAAACAAAATCCTTGATTTCTACCAAAAAAACCCTGTAAAACGGGCTTATTTCAACTCAACAACGTAACAACAATGCGTCCGTTTGCGCGTAGCTTAAGAACTACAACGTTGTTGACCAACAACTCCCAACATTGTTGGATGTCATGTTGCGTCCGTTTGCACAACCTGTTCCATGTTGTTGGGCAAAGTTTGAAACAAGCCAAACTTTTAGCGACTTGGAAACGGAGTTGTTGGCTAACAATGCTGCGTCCGTTTGCACGGGGCTTAACAGTTCATTTTAGGAAATAAGAATTGCAAGTTATTCAAAAGGAAAAAATGACACACTAGATCACTTATACCGGCGTTGAACACCTTCCCTATTTAGTAGTTTATTTTATGTATCGAAATATATGAAATGACTCATATTTTTCATATATTTCCATTCATGTCATTTCTACCATCGGGTATATTACGAAATTACAATGGCCTGCTCTCTAGACGGTTATGTCCAAGTTAGCCTAAATTTTTTCAGGTTCTTTTTCAACCGCTCAGGTTGTTTATTCAACTGTGAGGATCATTTCCACTTTTATAGTCTTTTTTAACGGTAATAAAGAAAAATCTTATCTAAGGCTTTCGCTGAAATCGTTTCAGTGATTATTTTCAACCTTCATTTTCAAGAAAAACATGGAAAACATCCCCGTTTTTTTGCAACACGATTTAAGGAGCTTTTACAGTCAGGGGAGGGGGGGGGGGAGCTTTCAGGGGCACCAAAGTACACTTTTCTCTTAGAGAATAACTTCAAACACGTAATAAAGCAATATAGGCGGCTTCATCAATATCAGAGTGCGTACAACTATTATTTGAAATTGCTTGCTTATTTTACAGTTATGCTAGTCATTACCTTGAAGGTTTAAAGCCTGCTGTTCTTTTATCAGCGTTTGGGACACGATAAAGAGAACAGTGATCATTGTTCTCATGACATCCATCTTGACATCTGTAAAAAACGACAGTGCACACGGTTTGTTCTCAAATGCTTCTCTTTGACAAAAAGATTTCAAAAATATATTAGACCATGTATATAACTAGTAAGAAATACGTGTCTCGCACACCCTCGTGAAACTCGACAGCTGAGCGTAACCCGCTTTTCGACTTGTTGAAGGCCTGTTCCCTACAGGCAGCTTCTAAGGGGACTCGGTATAAGGCTGCAGTGGAAATTTTCTTTTACACAGCCCGACCTTCAAACATGTCTTTATTCTTTTATTTCTGTTAATTACATGCGTAAATCGTCGAATAGCTTGTATCTAAATCTCGAACTACTGATTTCAGTACGAACTACATTGTATGAAAGGGCCTCCTGTTTCCAGAGGCTGCGAAATCATCTAACAAGCATCAGTTTCCTTTCTTAGAAAATGTCACCTTCAAGGTACGCTTGACTTGGAGGGTATGACCGACCAAGCAGTTGAATGAATCCCGGATTATTGATATACTCCTGTTCTGTTGCGCAGTTTCCGAGTCATATGTTTGAATAGTTACTGTTGTTCACGTGAAATAAAACTTGGAGACAATACCCTGAATAATGAGAGACTTTCCCATTAGTTAACAGAAAATTGCCGACAAAAGATAGCGAATTGTAGCCCTCATTTTACGGCCTTACAAGATATTAATAATCTTGATGCATAACAATCAATTCTTTTTTTCTAGCAATCGGCTAAATCTTTCTCCATGATCTTTCACGTACATTTTTAAAAAGATCGAAACTACTATGAGGCTATGAAACTACTATTTTTAACCATATATAAAACTTCATCCCAAAATATCTCGATAACACTCTTAAAGATTCCGCTTAAACTTCACTAACGTCGGAGCGGCTATCGGAGGAAAAAGGCGAGATAGGCTTTCTCAAGTTATCAAGAAATCTGTGTCTTTTTGTCTCCGTTTCTCCATCTTTCTTCTTTGTAAAAAGCTCCTGCTAAACTTTTTTCGTGGCCTTCACTTGCTTAATCCGAAATAATGTCACAAACATTTTTAAAACCGTGCGCCATATCGAACAAAACAAAGAAAACAAGTTTCCCCTATCGTCATCCAGTGTATCTGTACTCTGATAGATCATGGGCAACGACCAATCAATAATATAATATTGAACTGGATTCTTTTGTTAATTATACAATGTGGTGAATACTTGTTTTACACAATGACCTGATCAGGAAAGAAAAAGGACCGGTACTCATACCTCCCTCGTACCGCTTGACTTTATAATGACTTTTCGAGGATTTGTGCTAGTTTAGGCATTATTTAAGTTCCAAACGCTACTTTTCGTCTCTGCTTCTTCTTTTTTTCTTTATCTCACAGTTTCTTCGAAACGTTTTTAAACGTCTTCTTTTGCTCCAAGTAGAATAATGGCGTGAACATTTTGCAAAACAGCGAGTCTGTTGTAGCGATGACACACGATGGCAACTATTGTGAAGTTTTCTTGCAGTTTAGGCATTCTCAATTTTCTGCAATGTTATTGATTAATAAACTATCTATCTGCGTTTCGATACTAGGCTGAAGCCACATGCAAAGTAATGAGTTGCATCTTGTGGCAAAGGTGTTGTGAATTCCTCCTGAGGAGATTCCAAATACCGGGAAACTTGTTTTGCTTTTGTCTTTCGGCCTTTTTTAAGGGAAGGTTTCCACCCTCCAATGTTCCAATATGAACTTGATGCTTTACAATCCTGAAAATTGTGCTTTGGGTTTTTGCTTTCTTTAGGTTTAGCGCATGGACGATAAAAAGAACATTTCCTTTAACACTCTCAAGACGTTGCTTTAGAGAAGGTTAAAGAATTCTTCCGCTACATTATGTTTTCGAAGGCCGCTCTACATCTCAGGTGTCTGGTTTCTGCGTCCCATTTTTACAACGATGGCGTCTTGTAGGCTTTTTTTCTCCTCTTAAAACTTTTTAACTTCTTTGGTCTGTATACCTTCCGTTTCTTTAGTTATTCATTCACTTAATTCATCCGCGACTTCTCTAGATGTGCACCTAAAGTGATGACCAAAAATGACTTCCTTGTTGGTCCAGGTTGCTTATTTTATAGTTTTATTGAATTCTTCAAATCAGCAACATATAAGGCAAATCGATGTAAGATGTTTCACTCTAAAAATACTTAGCTTTTCCCTCAAAAGCCACATGAATGTGCCCTTCAGTTAACTGATCGATTTGTGGATTACAAGTTTAAAGGGAGCTTTGCTTTTTAGCCCTGGCTAAATGTGTATGTTAGAATTTGAAAAACACAACTTCTGTAAGTTTGCTGAAAAACTCCGAATATTTTAGAAGAAAGGAACGATTGTTGGCTTTTCTTGAACTTTAGAAATTTCTAGGCAATATCTGTTCCTTCCAGCAGTTATTGCAGCAAAAAAAAGTCGTCGGGTGCGACTGTTCAATTACAATTGCACACATAAAGAGTATAATTTTACATAGGTCCTACACAGTGCAAGCACATATTTACAGCCGCATCAAACAACGAACGGCACACATTAATTTGAGTCTAATTTGCGATTTAAAGGCATAAAGTATACAGTGAGTATATATACCGCCTAGCCAACACTGTTTTGTTCAGCCATGTTTATGATTACAAATATCCACTCTGGCTTTTATTCGATTTCCGTCAAATATATTCTTAAAAAAAAAATAAAACATTTTGCTCGACAAAACTCGCTTGAATTGTTTTAAATTTGCCTAAGACTAATATGACAGTACTTTATTCGCGACAACTCGAGTCTTTGAAAAGAAATACTGGTTTACTACTTAGCCACTACTAAGTTGAAATCTTCCCTACAAAAATACATTTTGTTATTATGTTTGTGCAGTTTCTTCTGGAGCTGGAGTATTTTCTCAAATGTAACTGTCTGAAGAGATGCGATTCTAAGCGCACCCTTTACTAGGGTGATGTTTCTTTTTCTCCAAATGTTTCAATAAAATAACATAAAACCTTGTTAATGTACATTATACCTGAATTAAGATGCCTTTCCGAGTTATGATCCTGAGTATGTTTACTCCCGTAGGCTACTGAATTTGAAAAAAAAGTAGATTTGTTCACAAAGCGGAGACTAAGGCTCTTGCAGCTGCTGTTTATAAAACTCCTTGATCTATAGGGAAACAAAGTGCCAAACATTAAATTATGATGTCAGACAGATATTCATTGTTCAGACATTTTGTTTCAAACAATATTTTCTCATCCTATGAAAACTACGCTATATTTTCTTAACTATTTTAATATTTGTTGTAGAAGTTAACTTTTTATCTTGGGTAATTTTTCTTTTTCTTTTGTTTCTACTTCATCAGCATACATTACCATACCCAAAAACAAACAAAAAACAAAAATTACCTGAGATAAAAAGTTAACTACAACATATGCATAAAAATGGGAAAACACAGAAAGGTTTTATGTACTTATTCGTCGGCAAATGGTTCTTCGAATTAGAGAAAGTCCTTATTAAAGTAGCCTAAACCCTAATTAGCCTGCGGGTTGCTTAATCGTACTAGCCACGGGAAACTTCCCAAGCATTAGTTATTTAATCTCAGAGAGGTTTTAATTATTAAAAAAAAGATAATAATAGTAATAACAAACGTTATTAAAAACAACAGCCCTCCGTTACGAGTATGAACCCTCCGACAGTATTTGTAATTATAGGACGACATTTTAAAAAAGAGTCGATTCTAAGCCTAATAGAGTGTTTTCAGTCTCTAAAACAACTTTACAAAAACAAAATTAATTTCAGTTCACACTTTTTAAATGCTTCAAGTAGAAGAAGACTATCAAGCATCTAACACATTGATGCTTTCTCCAGAGTTCTTCTTGCTAACATCCATAAGTATAAGGCATTAACATCTGCCTGTAACTTTTGTTTTTGAGGTCGCATTTTATAGCATCTGCACAAGATTTGCTGCTTAAGGAAACGTCCACAAAAGAGGTTTCAAGAGGTTTGGCGATACCGTACTGCCGCATTTATAATCGCATGCCTAGTAATCTACTGGTGCTCTATTAATACCTCCACACGTCCTCGATTTCAACCATAGATTGGACCTTCTGAATAAATATCTATAAGTGGTTCTAGAACCACTCCCTTATGCCGAATCGTAGAGTCATAGAGGGCTCCAAAGTTCATCTGTTCCTGTTTTATGCAGGGATTGCGTTCATTTAAATGACGCGGGCAAGTACGCTCTTTATCGTAGGGGTAGTAATGTGCTATCCTCGAATGCCCTGCGAAGGGAGAGGGTTAAAACCAAATTTAGAAGTTCCAGTGTATCCAATGATAAGGGTGCAGACCCTACCCAAATTTTACCACCTAAGCGTGGTTTAAAATTAGCGTCTCTTAATATCAACAAGTTGACAACTCACATAGACGAGCTTAGGGTACTTTTAGCAAATAATGACACAGATGTTTTGTCAATTGAAGAGACCAAACTCATTAAAAATGCAAGTGATGTTGAAGTCCATATCCTCGGATATGACTTAATTCGCCGTGACAGGATCGTAAAAGGCGGAGGTGGCCGGGGTATGTTTTTATTTGTTCCCTGCTGTTGCCGCCTACGAGACGTGACGTAGCAAATTAATGAGGTTCTTCCCTCTTTGCTCCACATATCCTCAGCATCTTTCATGTAACCTATAGGTTTCCTTAGCATTATTAAGTTTCGGTAATGAAAGTGTAAGTGAAAATATTTAACGGAAATGATTGGTGATTTATGTAAAATTAAAAGGTTGATTGCTTAAAATATATCCTCAATAACCCAGAAAGACAAATTCTACTAATATTTTACATAACTGACTGTCTTCAGTCTATAGTTAAAAGCAATATAAAAAACAGCACCTGCCGTCTTTTTAACCTCTAATTATAAAAAAAAAACTTTTACTATCTAAAACAAAAACTTTATTTTATGCATCTTTCTCACTTGCTAACAGGAGAAAGAACTCCGCAGGATCGTATTTTTCATCAAATCCGTAATTTGACTGAAAGGACTGTGCCAAGTGTTTCATTTCAGTTGTGTTGTAAAATTGGAAAGAAAGAAACCTTTACCCAAGGTAAGGGTATATTTTCAATCTCATCTCTTTGGATAGCTTAAAGTAACAACAGGTTACTTTGAAGGTATAAAATTTCTCACACACCACTAGCGGGGTACTTTTCGCGTTTTCGACTTGCCACCATTGATTCATTTGACAGAGTACAGAGGAAGATTTCAGCGAGTTGACATCGTTTTGAATTTCTTTGGCCAGACCTGTGACATACGCGGGAAGTTGTTTAAGTTTGGTAACATACGACAAAAAGTCGCAAAACGCCGAGTGAACAGGATGAACGAGCAAAGAAAGGGGAGGGCAATTCGCAAGGAAAATCCACTTCTTTCAAGTTCCGCTATTGTTATGATATTTAGTAGTTACATAAATTTATGGTAATTCGTGCAGGATAGAAGAAATTTGAACCGGTGAAAATTCGATCTACTGTGGTTAACAACGCACACAGACAAATTTGACTGACATTCTGCTATCAGCTGCGATATTTGTAACTGATGCTCCCCTTTTTTACTATTTTTTTATAGTTCTTATCAGTTCTAAAAAGGGCTGAGAAAAAGGAATTCAAGATTATAATCCCGAAAGCCACCTTTAAAGGTATTTGGTATTTGACAACTCTTTTAATGTTTGGCAATGCAGCGAGCGCGTCCGAACAGAAAGGTGTGATGCAGTGGACTGGGATCAAATTATGGACTACAGTTTAAAGAGACGGCAAACGACGGCTAGTTGCGAATATCAAGGGAATATCAAGGGAATCTCAGGAAAATGAGTTATGAATTTAAAGGGTTTCGTTAATAGATAGATAGATAGATAGATAGATAGATAGATAGATAGATAGATAGATAGATAGATAGATACATAGATAGATACATAGATACATAGATAGATAGATAAATAGCCTTCATTTTAAAACGATAAGTATTATTCCTAAAAACAACTTCGGCGAGTTCCTCGTTGTGAAAAATACATCAACGACTGCCAAAGTTGGCAAAATAGATTTATCATAAGATGAGGGCCATCTTCGGCTATCAACAAGTTTCTCGGATTTCGCAAGCAAAACGTGAACATCGCAACTAAAACTCACACCATCCTCCTGGACTTCTTACGAACTTTTGTGTAAGTTAACCCATTATGTGGGCTTGAAAACTCTTTGGTCCTTGATCCCACTGATTGTCAAGGAATAACTGAATAAACAAATTGCACTGTCACTCCTCTCCCCAACTATACTCAAACAAAACTAGTAGAATATGGCTTGTTCGTAACCAATCAATAAAAGCGTTTGTTTTTCTGTGCCGCACGTTTAAAGAATTTTGCAGTTAATCACAACTCAAACTTTTTTTGACAAACTTTGTTTTTTGGATAGTATTATGCTGTTCCGGTCGAGTTTATATGAATGTCACGGGAACTTAGATAATGAGCGGCCCCTCGTTTGGACTGTTTATCTGCTATCAAGATTGTTCTGTTATTCGAAGAGAGAGCTGGTTTGTTTATTTGGTTTTTGGGGTATTTTGGAAAGCTTCGCCACTGAAATCAGCGAAAGTGAAAATTAAACATACAGGCATTTAACAGCATAATACAGGGAAAGTCTCACTTACTCTATTTACAGCTCCCGCCCCCCCTCGTTCTGGTTTTGCTGTAAAGTCAGGCGTAAGTTTAATTATTTCATGTCATGCGAGACGATGGCGATGGCTTCGTGTGCAGAAGCTTCAATTAATTTTATGGTTGCAAAAGAAAAGAGAAAGTTTTTATAGAATACCCAGTTCTAGTGATTGCCAGTAAAAATTAAGGATAATTTGAAACATTTCATTCACTCTACTTGATGTCTTGAATAAATTGCTGTTGTTCTACATGTTTCATAGAAGTTTTATTAATCTTTTGATTGTCAGTCATAATTTTGTAGGGTGTTTTACAGCGGCTTTTTTTCCTTTTGCGGACTGTGCTTAATTTGTCAGAATGACACGTGAGTGAAATGTCTTAAAATGGTTTAAACATGGCCTCTGAGTTGCGCCTGTGTTTACACATTAACTCACATTTCTCATTCTCGCCGAAAATAAAGTAAATAAAAGATTTGTCGATTATTTTACCGACAGACTCGTAACTTTGCCAAAATGATTTCGCCTTTTTGGAATACGTATATATATATATTGTTGACACGTTTATAATTTGTAGTTTGAGTATAGCGCACATTTAGCCCTATAAATACACAACAAGCAAAGGGCAGTTTGTGTAAACTGCAAAATTATGGTTATTCCTAGGGGGTAATGTTAAATACGTTTACTTACCAACCTTCCTGGGTCTTTTCACCAGAAGACACCAAAAGAATAACTTAGTAAAGGTTACTGAGTAAAAGATACTGTGGTACATAATTTAAAGGGTAGTTTTCTCACGTAATGGTTTGTCGCTGCAATTTTGCAAAGCCAAGGAAGCTTATTCCAAACACAAAAATCGGTCTAATTTATGATTCAGGTAGAATCCCTTTTGGACGGAAAGATTGACTTATAAACAAAAACTGTGAACTGGACGCAGCCAAAGAGTTTCGTATGACAACCAGCCTTTTTAAAACATTGAACCTCATGGGCTATTAGCTTTTCAAAGGGGTGTGGTGGAGGGGTTTCAGTGATGTAGACCTATGGGTTAGAATACTTTGCCAAGGCTATTACTATGATCGAACTTGATTAATAATTTTCTCTTTTTGTTTTAAAATCAGTTCAGTATAAATTTTGTGGTTTTAAGTAATGTTCCCTGCTAGCAGAGGTCTCTCACGACGAGGCTTTTCATTTTTGTCTCGTCGTGAGAGACCTCTGCTAGCAGGGAACAAGAAAGATAGCGCTTTCAAAAAACTGCGCGCCTTTATTTTAAACACATAATAGATAATACACGAGCCAATCCGAGTTAAAAAAGACCGGGCAAGCCTGGACAAGTCTATTGTTCCTATTGAATAAAGAGACGCTCATTAGTAAACCTATACCGAATTAGTATGCAGGAAGGTATGTGAATGTTAATGATTTACCCTACACCTACTCGACTTTAACAAATTGATATGCAGGAAGGCTAGTTGAATATTAATGATTTGCCTATACCTATATATACTTATACACCAACAGGGCTTAACTTTAATTATAGTATACTACATCGTATGATATGAATTATGAAGACTGTGGACTGTTGAGGTGGATAAGACTCTTTTCGAATCTGCGTAATTGTTGATATTCTGAACTAATAATCGTTGATTAAAGTTATGGTTATGTCTTGGCTGGTATTCTGAAATTAAAAAAAAGAGAGAGACTTTTCGAAAAGCGTTTATTATTAAGGACCAAAGACATTAATTATTGGTAGAAAACCAGAATTCATTCAATATCCGTTATTGACCAAGCGTGAAGTCAAGATGGCTGGATATTGGCCATTTATTTTCGTTTTTTATGGACCGAGAAGAAGTCGAGGTCGATAAAAACGCAAAAAAGGACGAGGCCAATATCCAGATATCTTGACTGAACAAGCTTTGTCAACAACGGATTTATCATAGCCAAAACGAGAACATTTTTCTTACGGGACCAACGCGAGATATCCTGAGAGAGCAAGAATGGCTTGGGTTGCCAGTAAGAACACAGGATTCGCTTTATCTTGCCCGCTTGCGGATTCGGCCATATAATGAGAAGAAGAAGAAGAAGAAGAAGAAGAACCTTTATTAATTTATACCGCTCAGGGTAGCCCCTTCAGACGCAAAAAGCTGTCTGTTATCAATGGGAACCCTGAGCAACAACGCACAAAAACACACTAAACATATAAACATTACACTAACACAGGTAATAATATAAATAGAAAACTATTTTCAATTAAAAGATTAAAAGATGTAAATATATAATACATAATATCATTAAGATAATTCATTAAAAAGAGTGCAACCATAACAATAGAAGGATCTTTTTGCATTTTCAGTTCTCACAGCATGCGGATGTAAGAGGTTGCTTTGTCTAGTAGCGCGCGCATGGATTGTATTATTACGTTTAAAATGTTGTTTAAAATACTGGGGACATTGACCTTGCAGGCATTTCTTAACGAGTTTAAAAACAGATTGACGTCGGCGCTCCTCCAAGGTGGGCCATTTCAGAACGTCCAATGCCTGCTTGCTGCGCACAGTACAAGCCACTATCCTAGCAGCCCGGTTTTGGAGGGCTTCAAGGTCTTGTTTACGACCTTCCCCGCAACAGCCCCACACACTTACACAGTATTCTAAAATTGGCCTAATTAGACTACAATACACTACATTTGCACTCTCTCTAGTGGGGCTTCTGCGAAGCCTGCCGGGCATTCCTACGCGTTTTCCCGCCTTCGACATTCGGTACTTTATTTGCTCGTTCCAGCTAAGGCGGTCATCAAAAACTATACCTAGATAAGTGAAGTGAAAAACCCGCTTAATTACATTGTTATTTAAAGTAATAGAAAAAGAGTTAACAGCAGATAATCTAGGGGCGGTTCCGAAAAGCATAGCTTCGGTTTTTGTTACATTAACAGACAGACTATTAAAAGAAAGCCAGTGATCAATCTTAGACAGTTCGGCATTCAGCTTGTCTTGAATGACAGAGGCTTGAGAGGATGAACAGTATAAAACAATGTCATCAGCGTACAACAGAATATTGCAATCGGACACTACTTCAGCTAAATCATTAATGTGCAGAATAAACAATAATGGTCCGAGGATAGAACCCCGAGGCACACCAGTAGAGACGGCTTCCCAAGCAGAAGTCACCCCTTGAAACTCTACAACTTGGGTGCGGTTCGACAGGTAATCCGTAAACCAGCCATGCTCTTTATCCAAAATCCCCAAATTGGAAAGCTTGTCCAGAAGTACCGCATGATCCACAGTGTCGAAAGCTTTGCGAAGGTCAATAAACACAGCACCAGTTAATTGACCTTGGTCCATGTTCCTACGAATATTATCAGAAAAACTAAGAGCAGCGAATTCTGTCGAGTGACACTTCCGAAACCCGCACTGATAAGGGCTCAAGATCTTGTTTTGATGGAGATATTTGTAGAGTTGGATATGTACAGCCCGTTCTAAAACCTTAGATAGAACAGGTAAAATGGAAATCGGGCGATACTTGTCCATCTCATCAGCCTTTCCCTTTTAAAAGAGTGGAATGACCCGTGCGGATTTCCAATCACTGGGAACTTGGGCAGTACGTAACGAGGTGTTGATAATAAACGCCACAGGCTTAGCTACAATGTCCGCCGAATCTTTTAACAGGCGAGCCGGTATGCGGTCCAAACCCACAGCCTTCCCAGATTTCAGGCTACGTAGTTGAGACATAACAAACTCCACAGAGATCTCAAGAAAATTAAACGGCGGATACTGACGGGCAGGAGTATCGGAATCACACTGTTTATTACCACAAGTTTTCCGTAAAGTGGCCATCAATTTGCTTGTTGCAGATGCGAAAAACTTATTAAAAATATTAACTTATTAAAATATTAACTTACTAAAATTCCTTAACGTCTGCACCCCATTCATTGGCGATAACAGTTGGATAACAGTTTTTTTTCTGTCTTGTTAGGACTGGTGGCATATATCATGACCCAAATTGGCTTGTTCTTGTTACTTCTCCTAGCGATAACAATGTCTCAGGCTGGTAAGTATTTTCACTGTCACGCCATCAAAGAAAAAAATCAAAACCGTTCAATAGATATATTCCAGAATCTGGGAAACAAAATGGGATAAATATCCTAAGATATTCACCAAGATTCAGGTCAGCACAATTTTTCGTTTTTAGAGATACTCGGAGAATTGATTTACCCAAAGTTATAGAGCTTTGTGTGGAGCCGTCATGTTGGTGCCCATCCGGATGAACGCCAACACTAGGGCCGGAACTCAAGACAAACATCTGTCACTGAGTTTTGCTTTGAAAGCGTGAATTCATCCGTCGAAAAACTCTTAAAAATTAAAGTGATACTTTTCCTGACACAATAACTGTCCAGATAGCAAAATCTCCCCAAATATGGTACTATTTTTTAACCTGACAGCTCTCTCGGCCGCTATGTAAATGCCGCGTCACTCAAAAGCTTATTAGAAATTCGAGGCACTGTTACACAAAAGGGAAACTCTTTCGAAATACAAATTGTTTGAATATTGATTTTTAGTACGTATTAAAACGGTGGATAATGTTTTTCGCGCCCTCTCATGCTCTGGATATCCAGTGCTATTCACCTCCGAGCGACGCCAAACTAGCTTAGGTTTTTTCTTTGGTAATGACTCAGTCAGGGTGGGGAATTTGCACTATATTTTTGAGCCCCACCGTGGGGCATTTGCAGCTTTTCCAAAACAAAATGACAAATGCCCGGGGGAGAGGGGGGGGGGGGGGTGGGCACGCTTGGAATTGACTGAGCCATAATGAAAAAAAAAAAGCTGTTCCCGTTGAAATTCGGTTTTGCAGTTTTTACAGATAAAGCTTGAAGGGATTTGTTTAGGTCTTGCGGGGACATATCTTCAAAAACAGTTGTGAATTCTTTCTCTGTTTGAAACCATTCGGTAAAACATAATAATAACAATAAAAATTTAAATTTAGTTTTAAGCTTTGGTAACGCATGACGATGAAACCGGTCAAAAGGTTTTTTTGTTACACAATTAGTTAACAGTTAATGAATGAGGCTGAGTATCTTATGAAGAATTATGGAGATCGAGGAGGGTGTTATCTGGCCGAGGCGGATAACACCCTCCGAGATCTTCATAATTCTTCATAAGATACGAAAGCCGAATTCAATAATTGTTTTATTATTCATTCAAAATAATTCCTAGTTTAAAAACATAGCTAAAACATGCTTACCTCCATCGATCCATCGATGTTAAGTTCATCTTCGATAGTGTACGTTTAGGTTTGTCCAGCTCCGCAAATATTCTCCGAATAGCAGATGTCGCCCTCTGAGTTGTCTTCTCGCTGTTTTTGCTATGTTTTTAGCCATTACTTCGCCTAGTTCCAGCTGTAGTTCTTACTCTCGAAACGAGTGAAGTGTCGGCCATTTTGTTTTCACAACCAAAACAACTCAACCTCGTCCACAGGTCTTCTCAGTTAACGGTGCCTTAACATGTAGAAGGCTGCATTTTTGACGTCATTTCCTCGTTAAACTCAAAATTCTTCCAAATTTGATCATCAGTAACTGGTTATGGTTAATTATGCGTGTGCTTTTAGCCAATCAGAATTGGGGAAATATTTTGAATGAATAATAATGCAAATTAAGTGTTGCGTTAAAAAAATGCACCACTCTTTTTCACGAAATGTCCCCACAAGAACTAAACAAGTGCCTTCAAAAGTTTTATTTGTCGGCAAGAAAACGTGACGGCCGTTTGGTCATTTGCGCACCAAAATTGTAACCGTTTGCAGCAATAAATGAGTTAAAAATGATCATTTTTGTGCTCAATCATCTCACTGTTTTAGTATATTATTTCATACATAACCAGAAGTAAACAATATATTCACCTCAATGTTGATGGCTAGTAGTTCGCGGCTCGGTAAATAACCACACCACTAGCCACCTCCACTTCAGTGAAATACCTCAGACCGATAGCTGTTACTTAGTTGTTCTAATATCATGGGTGACGAATTACTCCTTAATTTTGGCGCGAAATTTCAGCATTTATACTACTACATGAGAAATTTCTGCAGTTTGATTGGCTTAGAGCAGTGGTATTTCAGCTTAATTTGAAATACCTACATGTGAAAATTACAAACCTTTTGCAGTTAGTAGTATAAATAAATAATAACATGATTTGTACGTGACATTTGGCATAAATACCATTAGTGATATTTCAAAATTGTCTCAAATTTCACTCGCCTAACGGCTCGTGAAATTACGTATAACAATTTCGAAGTATCACTCGTGGTATTTAAGCCAAATACCACTACAAATCATGCTATTACCTATACTAATTTACAATTTCACATGTGAAATTACAAAATTGCCATGGCAACATGTCGTACGTCTCAGTACTAAGATGGCGGCAAATGAATGAAGATGACAGGGAATTACAAGACGCTTTAGAAAACCTTAACAGATGAAAGAGTATATCAAGAAGGATTCTAACAGGTTTTTTGTTGAAAAATTCTGAAAAATAAGGAACTTAAGCCAAAATTTAAGCTCTAAAGTTTTCAGTGTGCAGAGTTCTCGACCGATAATCAATTTGATAAACATGACAAAAACCAACCATTGTGACCGTAAATCGTGTTGAAAAATATTTCACTCGTTTGCTGCGCTCACTCGTGGAATATTTTTCAACACTCGAAGAGAAATTTCGTATCTCTGTGCGGCCATGTAATATCCTTTATTTCTTTCTTGTACTCTTATTACTATGGGCAGGGTGCTGATGAAGCAATGAAACTTTATTCTACGTATTATTACTGTTTGTCGTCCTAATTGTAGCTTCATAAGAAACAGCTGCATTAGCTTGCATTTGAACATAAATGCCACCTGAATTATTATTATTATTATTAATTAGTGTCATCTCAACGGACATCTTCCGGGAGTTGGTCCCTTCCATTCTTATGTAATTTTCTTTGCTTTTCTCTATAAGGCCGACACCTCACATGTCCTCAAGACTGGAAAGAATTTGAAAACTCGTGCTACAAGGTTATGGATAGTTTTGGTTATTCGCAGGAATTCAGTTGGTCGAGAGCTTTAAGCGTGTGTTATCGGTTTGGAGGAGACCTTGTAAGTGCGGCGAATAAAAAGGAAATGGATTTTGTTTATAGCCTTTCTCCCAAGATCACCGACAAAAGTCCAGCTTGGATTGGGCTGGTTTATCAGTTCCAGAAAAATGAATATTTATGGAGCAATGGAGAATCGTTTAATGGATCTTTTTCCGTCAATTCGCTTGAGTACTATTTGAATAGTACTGTACGTCAAGATAAATGTGGCGAAATCTTCAGAAATGATTTGAACCTCACCAAATGTTGCAAGAAAAACAAATATTTCATCTGTGAAAGGGCGAAAGGTAAGTTGTTCCTAAGAAAGCACTTGATAAGAAAAAAATTAAGGATAGGCGGGTTTTTTTTTGCGAGTTAAAAACATCTCATAAGCTACAGCTACAAACCAGTGAAGAGTACCGGACCGTCTGTAAACAAATACAAGGATACAAATAGATTTTGATATTCCTTTTTATTTCATCTCTGTATTCTCTCAGTCTTCTGGATGTAAGGATCAGTTTCTTATTTGTAGTTTTGCATGGTCAGTTTTGAGCAGTTTTGTCAAATAAAGATTAAACTTAACCTTTGACTTGTTCCGGGGGGGGGGGGCGTCTCTACAAAAATTTGGAAGTGCTCGTCGAATTTTTCAAAATACACCCCTAAAAGATATCAGAATATAGCATGTGTGTGTGGCTCAAATTCATTTTAACCCCTTCTGAGAGGTACTATACGGAAAAAACGGTTGAGTAACCAAAATACATCTTATAATTTCCGCGAGACAGCTCGACAGGCTTCTAAAGGTACCAAAGAGCTCTTATAGCAACATCTAATATGTTCATATTTTAGATAAGAGCCGACTACTAAGTGGTATCAATCCACAAATCAAATATTAACCCCCAAAAGGTAGGACGAGTTCCCCTTTTATCTTTTTTGGTGATTTCTCCCCTGGGGACTTGTTTTGCTCTCGTTTTCTTCTACACTTATCGCCAAAGTTACTTTGAGTTTTAATTGGTTCACTGCTCACGTTTTCCCTCTTGTCGGATTAGTATATGTATTTGTCAATCAAATGCCATAATTTCACGGGTGTTACACTCTTGTCCAAATCCTACTAATGTGGGCGAGGGAAATTACCACCTAATTTCACGAGTATACCATTTGATTACCTCTGACTAATATCATGGGTGACCCCACTGACGAATTACGCTCACAATCGTAGGTTTTTGACATGTTTATCACAAGATTATCGAACGAGAAATCCACGCACTGAAAACTTAATAGAGCTCAAAATCTTCCTTAAGTTTATAAGTTTCAGACTTCTTCGACAAAATTCCTGATAGAATCCTTCTTGATGTGCTCTTTCGTGTGTTTAGGTTTCCTTAACCGTCTTTTGATGCACTGACATCTTCATTTCTAAAATTTAAAACCTTTGCCGCCGTCTTAGCACTGAGACGTACGAAAGGTTGCCAAGGCAGTTTGATAATTTCACATGTGAAATTATAAATTATCCCTGAAATTTCGCGCCAATTTGTCACCCATCAGATTGACTTTCTTGGTTTAGTGTACTACTAACTGTTCTTTAATTAGGTCCACTGGCTTGTTCTAGCGATTGGTATCTCAGTGGGTCATCTTGCTACAAAGAAAATAAAAAAAATACATGGGAAGGTGCTCAAAAGGCATGTTTTGACTTGGGAGGAGGTCTGGTGAAGATAGATAATTACTATCAGCACCTATTTTTGATTCGTTTCCTGGAACTTTCTGGTGTAAAGAAAGCGGAAATAGGTGTAAGTACGAGTTATTTCCTGCAGGCATCACCAGGTGTTAAAATCAAGCGTAAAGCACATGCTTGCTCATATCTTCTTCTTGTGTAAAGAATAGAGAGAAGTCACTACGTCACGTTGCTACGGAAGCAAAATTTCTAAATCTCAACAAACCTTGTGTTCGCGCAAATATGGCATTTTTTACTTGCTGATTTGTTTGAACATTCTCCTATGCATGATTGTTCTGATCTCAGGAACAAAACAGTTAGTAGCCCATTCGCCACTTTAGAAAATACCATAATGATCCTTTTGTCCCTCCCCCCCCCCCCAAATTTTGCATAACCATTGTTTTCAGTTTCTCTTGGGGCCAAAAGAAACTGAAAATACCATGGCTATGCAAAATGTTTTTTTGCGGGAAAAAAAGATTATTACGGTGTTTTCTAAAGTGGCCAATACTTTTCTTCCATAAGATTGTTGAGATCCAGGAATTTTGCTACCATGAGAATATGACGTCACACTTCTCTCTATTGTGCAATGTTTAGTAATAGTGCACCGTCTGCCAATCAAGGCTTACTAAGAAAGACGTAACAAAAGCACTACCTTTTTTTAAAGGTGGGTGGCAGTGATTTGCAGCATTTTTCGAATAATGCGACAATAACAAACGCCCCATGATTAGTGACGAGGCTATAAAAACTTTTTGACAGGTTTTCATGCTTTAAAGCACCCTTAATGATAGCCTTAAGGTGGCTCGACCTGAATGATTATCTTGGTACAGTAATCAATGATGTTGTTAGCCTGCGCGGGAGCTGCAGAAACAATTTCCTCCCACGGTCCCCACGGGAAAAGCTTCAATTCTCTCCTTGCAAGAAAGGAATGTGCTATTTGCAAATCGTCCGTAAAATTGACACATTCACTTGGATAGTAACAAAAGGTTTAATTATATGCAATGTCCGACAGAAATAAAACTGATTTTAATTTGCTTTGCAAGTTTTAAGAGACAGAAAATTACTGTTTATAAATAAAAGTATTTAAAACCCCAGAAATTTATTTACTTCTCACTTAGGGCAAAATTAATGACTCCAAACTAATGCCAATCATTTCTTATTTCAAAAGGCTAACTTGCCTATCCATCCCCGGCTCAGGCAGACCTGAATGAACCCCCATTTAATATGGGGGTCTTGTTTGTACTTAAGTAGATTTGTTAATGTATTGTCTGTGTCCATTTTTAAGTACGTGTGGGTTGACAACACCAGGAACTCAACATGTAGACGAATGAAGACAGACGCTGGAAGGATTGAAGAGCCGGATAAATGTGACCACCTTTTGCACTATGTTTGCGAAAGGCCAGCCACCTCAACAATAAGTAAAAACAACTTTTATATGATCCAATTCTACTAAAGGTTTAGTTAATGCCTGGGGGGACTGATGCTTCCCCATATAAAAAGACGGGGATATTCGACGCTTTGTTTAGGGGTACGGGTAAATAGCAGATCAGTTTAGTGTGATTACTCGGGTTAAGGACTGAAAGCCATATTTGGAGCCACACAAGTATCTTTATAAGGGCTTTGCGCGAAGAAATGACGGATAAAGAAGAAGAAAAGAAGACACAGTTAATAGGCACAATTCAAACGTCGAACTTTTCATGTACCGAACTTGATACCTGTTAAATGATATAAGTTCAACTGTTGTTTCGGACGTCCAACTTAATTTAATAGCCAAAGTATTTTACAGACATTCTCTTACCCTGGGAACAAGGTTGTAAGGGAGTCATAGTTTTAGTCTTAGTATTCAAATCTGGTGACTGACTAGCTCTTTAATTTTCCCAACTTCGCATTTGGAATGAGCTGAAGATTTTTAATTCCTACGGACCATTGAGCTTGAAAAACCCGCGAAATGACACAGACAACACAGTAATTAGAAATTAGAAATTAATAAACCCGCGTACTAAATGCGCACCGCGGTCACAGGCAATTAAAGGAAAGGTTTCAGAACACTACTTATCCCCTTTTTGTTCCCATCACCTGGAGAAAATGGCTCAATTTCTTTTTCCTGGCTGGCTAATTATCACTTATTTTTTGCTGTGAAAAAAGGAAGGAATAGACATTCCTGGCTGGGAACATGACTTTTTGGTAAAAATCCTAGCTGGGAAAAGCCCTGGCTGGATATTGTATTTTAACATCTACCTGTAGCTGGCTTTGGGGAGCGGATATAATTTTCCCACAGAAGTTACCAATCAACCAAAAAACACTTAGTGACTGTCAAAATATTACTGGAGGCGACATCCAATCACTTTCGAATTTTTTCTCGTTGAGTACCCCTGACTGTTAACGCAGCGGAATTGCGAACTGTACAATGCCGCCAGCAGGAGTCTTCACGACGGTTTTGCGAGACACCTAAGGTCCATGAGTTAAAGTACGGCTTTTACCGTCAAAGCATGTCAAAACCATGCTTGTTTTCCTCGAATTTATTTTTCAGTTCCTCATAAATAAAGCTCTACCGGCGTCCACCGGAGAATTTTATGGGCAGAAATGTTAAGGATAATTTGTTTAAAATTAGTTGTCGTTGCGCAATAGATAACGCCTTAACCTTGCACGTCGAAGGTAGGAGGCTTGACTCCCGCTATAGAATTTTTTTTTTGGTCGTTTTGTTTGGTTTTGTTTTTTTCTTAAAACATATTTTCATTTTTTGACAGACTTAAAATACACCGCTAGACTAATTGCAAGTTCATTATCAACTTTTATTCCTAAAATAATTAATCCACGAGTTAGCCATAGGAATGGCTAACTAAATTTATTAAAGATAGGGGTTACTTTGGCCACCTTCCATTTGCTTGGGAAAATCCCAGTCTCTATCTGTTCTTAATACTTGATAATGAAGGCCAAACAATACCACTGGCCACTTTCGATTACTTACGCTTTCCTTTCGTTTACAAATATTTCACTCAACAACTTTCAAATCGTTTTGACGTTTGGGGCTAGGGAAACGAGACGAAGATAACACAACTGTTTGAAATTTGTTTTTGGTATCTCCCTTGCCAGGTCAGGGCCGATAGTTGTGAAAACAATTGTTGATAGGATCAACCAGTTCGTTTGCAGAATTAATTTTCGATGTTTCGATTTTTTCCTTATTTGCGTGATGTTACCCCATCTTTTGCGCGCGTTTCCTTTGCTCATTTCCAGATTATCTCTGAAATACTGCCGCTTAGCTACGTTAATGGCATTATTTGTCTCATACCTTTTTCTTTCGCTAAGCGGAGTGACCTTGTCAGATATTCTGTATCTAAAACACCCGCGTGATAAGGAGACTACCCTCTCAGTTATCCTGCATTTTTCCACAGGCAGTATTTGTTATCAGAACCCAAACAATGATTCATCGGTTCCCATCAAAATCAACTGCTCATTCCCAGAAAACCTTTGTTTCAAATTTGACAAGAAAACGGAGGATAACGACAAGTCACCATTCAAGGATGTATATCCGCTGATCAATGCAGACAGTTTGATGACCAACATTTGCAATGTTGTGAGGGAGATCTTTGCAATAATAGTAAGTGTCATGGTTATACAAACGCAAAAGTTTATTAATTTACGCGTACTCTAAGATTTTGACAATGTTGCAAAACAGAGACAAGTTGGTTCAAAATTTTAAATCATGATGATAATGAGGAGAAAACTGATCGGAAAGCAAATATGGTGTACTCCTACTGAATTTTTTTTCTTTCTCCTTTTTAATTGTTACCTCCTCTGATTATAATGCTTCTCTTTCGTAACTTGTAAGTCTTCGGCCAATCTCAGCTACGGCAGGATTAAGGTAGGTGTGTTTAAAATGTTGTTCAGTGATGGCACAACTGGTTCTTCGTGATACACGGTAAGTCTTCGGCTATTTGAATCTGTGTTTACCCAATTTTAAGGTAACGGACTCATTTCACGAGGTGTTTTTGCCATACTTTGTGGTTGCACAAGTTCTTTTATTCGTGTAAACGCCTTCTTATCACGACTGTATCTTATAATTACAGAGGAGACGAGAGTTTAAGCTCAGTTAGCCAGCTAAGACCATGAGGTGTTTTTGCCATACTTTGTGGTTGCACAAGTTCTTTTATTCGTGTAAACGCCTTCTCATCACGACTGGATCTTATAATTACAGAGGACACGAGTGTACAAGCTCAGTTAGCCAGCTAAGACCCGCTTTTGTCCTCGCCGAAGCGTTGTAGACAAGTTCCACTGTCAACAAGTGACAGTGTAGTAAGAGAAGAGGTTTTAACACTATATAAGCTCTAACATGTCTGTAACCCTCTTAATCTGACCGCATATTATTAGAAAAAACTTCCCCACTTCCATTTATAGTACAGTACCTTTGATCACAGTATGATATATTTATTTTGCTTGCAGTCATAGAAACCACGACTCCCGCATCTGCACCAGAAAATTCCACTGTCATTAACAAAGTTATTTACATTTCACTTGGTGTCACGTCCGCTATTTTACTGTTGTCGGTCGCTATTTTCGTCTGGTGCTACCGAAAAAGAAAGGCAAAGAGTATTGAAAGGTTTGTGAAGCTCTGCTAATGTGTAGCTGGGGGTTTTTTGATTGCTCCTTTTTTCTTTTCAGTGGTTGGTAAAGTAAGAGATTCATCCGCGCTAACAGTTGAACCGAGGACAAAAAAGAAATGATAGGGAAGGAGACGAGGGGAGAAGTAAATGAGAAAAACCTCCTGTACTCAACCCCTTGAGATTTTTAAAACGCCCCTTCCAGTTTTTGTGAAAGGATGATGTGACATGTTTTAAGGTCTGACGTCAGCCGACAAAATGTCGCGCCAAAGTTTTTTTTGTTTACGATCGTTTAATGTTTTTTTATTAGCGCTTTCCTGGTAATTATTCTCTCCCTTCGTCCCCTCCCCCATCGTTTTCTGTTTCGACCTCGGTTCAGCCGCGGCTGTAACTCTTACTTTGCAAACCACAAAATAAAAGAAGACACCAAAGAACCTCCAGCTATGCTGGCTACATAAACACGGAAATAAAGCTTTTGTTTTGTCTTTTTATCTAAACGCGGCGATTGATCTTCGCTCCCCGTTACGTTATTGGTTAAATTGCATCACGTGTCAACAAAACCGACGTAGTGCACCTGCCAAGATGACAGATAACATTAACTAGAAGTGAAAACCATTACTTTATTTGCAATTCTGATGAAAAATAATCAAAGAACGTTTTCATTGTCGAAAGCTGCATGAAAAAAAAAAGGAAAAATCCTAAGAATAGTCTGATGAAGACGAATTTTGTTTTTAGATACGCCTGAAGTGAATTAGAATTGAATAATTTTTTTTTGCAATCATTGTTTGTAAAGGATGGTGCCCTTGACTGAATTGACTTTAAAAAAAAATCAGTTTATTTTATCACCACTCGGCTATTCTGATCAAGCTTTTTTTTTCACTAAGAGAACATTTCAGCTTCAGCCATTATCCTCCCGCGATGCACCAGTAGCCAGGTGCAATAATTTTTGTTGTTGGTAAAGTTTACAGATATGCGAGTATATGTTACTATAATATTGTGCTCAGCGTAATAATCCAGCCTTTTTTGTCCCTTTTTCTAGGTCACCTTATTCACAAGACGAGATTACTCCTCCTGACAAGTGGGAAATTCTGCCTGAGCAAATAGACTTTGAGGAAGAGCTGGGGAGAGGAGAATTTGGTGTTGTTTATAAAGCAACCTTTAGAAAGAGTGACGAGATGGACGCGTTGGTCACTGAGACTTCAAAATGGCCTGTA
This sequence comes from Porites rus, assembly GCA_964035705.1. Classification (NCBI taxonomy): domain Eukaryota; kingdom Metazoa; phylum Cnidaria; class Anthozoa; order Scleractinia; family Poritidae; genus Porites; species Porites rus. The sequence continues at coordinate 6,302,535 of OZ038000.1, forward strand.
TCATCCGCAAAGAAAGAAGCACAGCTGGTGGCTGTCAAAGTTTTACATGGTACGAAATACTGACTGTTATCTCCATAGACAAATAAGGCATAAAGTCTTAAAACTGCCTTTCAGTCCTCTTCATATTACTGTAAGAATCCTTATGGATTTAAGTGACTCTTTGGGAACTTTAAGATCTCAGAAAATAACAAAACTCGATTCTTTTCGAGGACGCGATCGCATGGTAAAACAAATTACACCACCCAGAGACATTCCATTTTTAAAATCGGGATTGTCTCTCGTTGGTGAAGAGCACGGCAAAGTTGGAAGTGCAAGTAATTTGTAGTTTCTTTGTTCACTATGTAAGTAGTAAAAAATAATAAGGGCTGTTAAGTTCCAAAAAGTAGGTTCAAGCCTATTAGCTCTAAACAAATGCATCTCTTACTAATTTACATTTCCCCAAAACAAAAAGAAGTAAACTGATCTACAGAGCCTGAATTAAAGCCAATAATGAAAATAAATTTAAAAAAAGCAGCCTCTAGTCAATACATGTATGACAACTCTTTGCATCTGATGATTTGGTTTCCCCTTTTTGTGATCCATGTTGCCCAGTTTACACCGCAAGTCATTTGATAATGTGGAGAACTAAGGGGAAGAAATTATGAAACTGAGCTACGACATCACCATGCTCACGGCTAGACACAGGGGTATTTCCTTATTAGAAGCTATACAAGTGTGAGCGGGGCCGAAGGACATGGTTTTTAACCCCTCTATGTGTGAAATTGGGAAAAGATTTCCACGATTTGGGAAAAACAGATAAAACGTGAAACAGGATTCGGTTTTGCTCTGCCTTGTACCAGGTCTGTATTTATTTTATTCTATCTCATTGTTGGTTTATTATTTATTTATTTGTTTGTTTGTTTGTTTGTTTCTTTATCTATCTATCTATTTATTTTTTTTTCATTCGCCTTTTATGAACAGCGGTTTAGGTAGTGAGGGAAACCACATAGCCACATCACACCACCACCCGAATTTTCCAGGAGTACCTCCCGGGGCTGCTGGGAGGGTGCAGTGGTAAAATAAAAATAGTAACAAATGTCTGAATATTTCTCGATATTCTATTACAAGGTAGAATACATCTGTATATACCCTTGTGCATTAGAGGATGAATGGAAAGTTGTAAAATTGGACGAATATGTTTTTCAAATGAAACACTTCGCACTGAATAATGCTGAAGAACTGAACGCTAATAAAATCAATGTCATTTTATTTAATTATCTTTAGATAATCCATCTGAAGCACAGAAAGAAGAGTTCACGTTTGAGATTGAACAGATGAAGCTGTTGGGTTCACATAAGAACGTTGTATCCATGGTTGGATGTTGCACGCTTCAGGAGAAAATGTTCCTGGTTATAGAATACGTTCCGTGTGGTGACTTGCTGACGTGGCTACGCCGTAGAAGAAAAAAGGTAAGGACATGAACAATTATACAATTAATTTATAACGAAACTATCAAGAAACAGATATAGGGAGACAACATTACGAATATATTTTGGTACTATCTGAAGATTTTGTACGACTTATTTAAGAAACTGCAGTTATTTCTAAATTGTAAAATGAAGCATTTAATGATAATACTACCAATAATAATCATATAATATTTATTATTATTATTATTATTATTTCAAAAGTGTTTTATCCTTGGGTGTAACAACATATACGGATGGTATTAAAATCCTCCTTACGAATCTTAGTCCATAAAACCCGGTGTGCCTCGATTTAGGGGCCGTAATCTAGTATGGAGATAATAACTTTTTGACTCTAGGACCGCTTAAAGCCATGCAGACGTAAAGTACCGTTTTTGTTACTTGCTTGATGTTTAGATCAAAGAACTTCAAGCTACCGAGAGCTCTTATGCTAACAAAGAGGTTCTGAAAGATCAGAGAGAGACCAGAGATCAAGTAGGCTTGTATATAAACTGTAATTTAACTTTCCATACTAGCTCTCTCCTAAAACGTTTATGCAAAACTCTACAGCCGCGCGGCATAAACATTGACTTCAATTTTATTTGAGCGAACTCTTCCAGCGCGCGCTTCAAATGTTTCCACATTTGAATAAAATGACGCGCGTTCAGTGTAACGGCATCTTCCACTGATGAAGGGACAGTAGTCCCGAAACGTCTGGATTTTCAAACATTTTAGCGCTAAGAACACAAAGACAAATTTTAATTGTAATCAACTTATCAGCGCTACACAGTTCCTAACCATGTATTGTCCAGAGTGCTTGTTTGTTTTATGTCTGGCTGACCTAGCTATCTAATCCTAACCCATCCGATTGTTGTTGAATTGTTTGAACGTAACGTAATCATAATTCAAAATAAAGAATTATTTATCCTTCTGAGTTTCAATTTAGTGAACTATTAGAACATACTGAACACGTGTATTTCTACAAAGTTTCAGTTCGAAAGGGTTCTTCGTTTTGTGACTAATATATTGCGTGACGCGACAATAATAGGGCAACAAAACATGAACAAAAGCTGTCACGTAACTGTAGGTTAAAGAGTGATATATCTTTTTTTTAGATTTTGCTACCTGAACAGTCCTTGTTTTTTGAATACGTATTAAGTTTAATGTTTATGTGCTCTCTAGAGATGAGTACTCGCTTTATGGCAATGTTTCTGTTAGTTTCCGGCCGCCATATCTGTGTTCCTCAGAGGGACGCCAACATGGCTGGCGTTTCAAAACCAAACTCTATAAATTTGGGTGACACATTTCTCCGAATACCTCGCAAACGAAAAAACCGCACAGACCTTAGCAAGACTTTTTGTATATCCCTTAGATTCCTGAATTTATTCATTTCCACACTGGTCAGTAAACTTGCTAAGAAACAGATAAAGCAAGCGGAGATTTCTCAAGTTATCCATTATCAACCTGAAACTTTCATGGTCCAGATATGAACAGAGAACGTCTTGAAACGCAGCTTACTATTTTGAAACTGCATGCTCGAGAAAGAGCCATAGCCTCTGTCATCCATTAGAATTTCTTAATCCAAATGGACCTGCTTCAGCTTGCTTCATTCAGTGAGACTGCAACAGTTTTTGTGAAACTGATATTAGTTATGCCTGCCTCAAGTGCTTTGAGTGAAAGGTCTTTCAGTACCTAAAAAAGAATCAGAATTATCTTAGCTCTACCACGACGCAAAAAACGGATGAACAACCTTTTGCGCGCTGATATCGGTATACAAGGAATACGCGGACAAATTGATGATGCTGGTTGATGTTGCCAACGACTATTACACTGAAAACTCTCGCAGGTTGTCAAAATTTGGACACTTTTCAGAGGTCGACCTACGTTGAACATTTAGCTTATTAATTAGCACTGACAGAAACCACTATATTTCCAACTAAACTCAACTACGGTGGTCATACTGGTTTAAATAAGTTTCATGGCCTCCACTGTCACAGTAAATTTGAGTGGACACTCGGCGCCCGGACACCGGTCCCATTTTTTCTATCGTCTGGTACAGCCTGTCTATAACATCTGTACTATACTCGGCTAATTGTCGTCATTTCAGTCTAGATTCAAATGTTACGTAGCAGTTCATGTTTTATTTACTACAATACAGGTTACCTGAAAGTAGAAATAAACTATATCTAAAAGTTCTTAATAAATGGCCCAGTCTGCATTAGAGCGAAAGCCCGACATCCGCTTTATACGAACACCCCGTTAATACGGACACTTTCTATGTCCCCCTCAATGTCCGTATTAACGGGGTTTGACAGTTTAGACAGTTTAAAGATTTGGCGGGGGGAGGGGTCTCGGCCCACAACAGTCGTGCCCTATCACTTTCAGCTTCGTTCCTACGGTCCTGGTTCAAGTTGTGAGGATACCGTTCAGTGTACAGTTTTTCAGCAAGGCCCTTAAATTGCTTCTTCAAAAAAAATATTGGGAAGGATCATTTAAATCGTTCTGTAAATATGCAAAACAAAGTAGATAATGAACTCCGCAACTAAATGGAAAGAAAAGTACCATGACCATAAAACATGATAAAAATGTGAGATAAAATCATCATTTAAAACAGAAAACATCTGCATATTGTTAATATAATTTGCTGTAAAATAATGCATTATTGGGTTTTGAACCTGCGAGGCAATCGATAATATCGTTAAATTAGTTAAAAACGGTAGCGCTGACAACTCATTTTCTGATATCGATTTTTATCGATTGCGCAAGTCTTTCAAGTGTAATATGCAAAGTTATCTCTTAATTCAATGATCGGAGAACCGAGAAGCGCCTGTTTATGAAAGAATTAATTAACTATAAGGACGTTTAGAAAAATCAGAGAGAGGTTTGGGGATCAAGTAGGCTTTCCACAAAACTAAATTTGGTATTGAAGATTTTACTGATCAGGCCTACTAAAGATCCAGCTGACCCTCACTGGTTTGTCGTTGTGGTTGTGCCTTCATAAGTGTTTCTCATACCCCGAAACGTAATCATGAGTTAATCTTCAAATTTATTTATTTAGACTAAGTACGTTTTAACTAGATTTTTTCCTGGCATCTGTAGGTCATCTGGTTGTTGTTGAACTTTAGTCTTTAATTCACCGAAATTCATTGCATAGAGTAACAACAGAGTGGAAACTTGAGGCATACTTGAACGGATAGAATACAAGATTCCACGATATATTATCATAAAGAATGATAATGGTTAAACGAAGAAAATGGCCAGTACTGGACCGATAAATTAAGGTTTTTTTTTTGTTGCTGTTGTTTCTTTTTTTACAAAGGAAAGTAAACATGCTAAAGATCGGACAAAGCAGGAGCAGCAGACGAACGAAAACATGGAATTGACTTCGTTACCAGAAAAAAGCATTAATGATGAAGTCCGACAGGATCTGGCGTCGACTCTTCAAGGCCAACTTGTATGGAAGAAATACTTAAATATTTCATTGAATTTGTTTTTCTTAAATTTATATATCATTATCAAAAGAGAGCGATGATGATGTCCGACAGGCTCTGGGCCCGGTTGCATAAAACGTCCGTAACAACTACGGGTACACGTACGTGCATTCGTAACTTAAGTCAGTTGTATGAAATCACTTAAGTGGTCCACTTAGGGAATTCACTTAAGTGGTTGCACTTACGATTTTCGCAAGGTTCACTTAAGTGTCGTTTATGCAACAGAAATTGGGGGTATTGCATAAAACTTTTTTTACGGGAAAAATAGCACGTAAATTTACGGGACCTATGTAGGTCCCGTATCGTTACTGTTTTTACTAAATTTAACGAGATCTTTCTCTGAGAAGTGAAAAAAAGTATTTTTCTTCACGTAATTCGTTCTAATGCGCTTTGTTAACCTCTGATGTACACTTTTGTGAAGAAAGAAGAACTATCATTTTCAGTAGATATTGAAGAAAAATAACGTTTGCATGCAAATTTCATTTTTTGAGAGGCTTAAAAGTGTTGGAAACGAATTTTACTTTCTTTACACTCACCGATGGTTAGCTTAAAAAAAAAAGAGTGAATCGTTAATAAAGTACTATATCAAGGTTACGTGTGCCCTTAAGTGAACCTGAAGTTACCACGTAAAACAGAAACTTACGAGAGTGCTAAGTGTGTTCCATGCAACACCCGTAAGTGTACCCATAATGGATTCGTAAGTGACCTACTCAAGTGAGCACTTAAGTGCAGGTTCTCAGTAAAAGATCTCGTTAAATTTAGCAAAAACAGTAACGATACGGGACCTACATAGGTCCCGTAAATTTACGTGCTATTTTTCCCGTAAAAAACGTTTTATGCAACACCCGCAATTTCTGTTGCATAAACGACACTTAAGTGAACACTTACGAAAATCGTAAGTGCAACCACTTAAGTGAATTCCCTAAGTGGACCACTTAAGTGATTTCATGCTACTGACTTAAGTTACGAGTGCACGTACGTATACCCGTAGTTGTTACGGGCGTTTTATATGCAACCGGGCCCTGGGCCCGGTTGCATAAAACCTGCACTTAAGTGCTCACTTAAGTAGGTCACTTACGAATCCGCTATGGGTACACTTACGGGTGTTGCATGGAACACACTTAACACTCTCGTAAGTTTCTGTTTTACGTGGTAACTTACGGGCTCACTTAAGGGCACACGTAACCTTGATATAGTACTTTATTAACGATTCACTCTTTTTTTTTTAAGCTAACCATCGGTGAGTGTAAAGAAAGTAAAATTCGTTTCCAACACTTTTAAGCCTCTCAAAAAATGAAATTTGCATGCAAACGTTATTTTTCTTCAATATCTACTGAAAATGATACTTCTTCTTCTTTTTTCACAAAAGTGTACATCAGAGGTTAACAAAGCGCATTAGAACGAATTACGTGAAGAAAAATACTTTTTTTCACTTCTCAGTAAAAGATCTCGTTAAATTTAGTAAAAACAGTGACGATACGGGACCTATATAGGTCCCGTAAATTTACGTGCTATTTTTCCCGTAAAAAAAGTTTTATGCAACACCCGCAATTTCTGTTGCATAAACGACCGTAAGTGAACACTTACGAAAATCGTAAGTGCAACCACTTAAGTGAATTCCCTAAGTGGACCACTTAAGTGATTTCATGCTACTGACTTAAGTTACGAGTGCACGTACGTGTACCCGTAGTTGTTACAGACGTTTTATGCAACCGGGCCCTGGCGTCGACTTTTCTAGGCCATCTTGTAGAAAAGACCTACTTAACGTCTTTTTTTTTCTTAAATTTAATTATATTGAACGTGGATAAGGCATACAGACAATGAGGAAACTTGCTGAAAAATAAGCAACAATTTTCCACGAAAGTAAAATTCGACATCTCTTTCTTTAAATTATTCTATTGACCGTGCTCCAAAATAAGCAAAACTCACTTGCTGAGCCATTGACTCCATCCACAATACCACTCACGATCTGTCTGATGTAAAGAATTTTCAGTTGTATGTTAGTGTAGCTTTATTACTGGTTGCGATGAAATGTTCTTAGAGAAATCTTTCTGGGTAACGCTTATACCATAATAAGATCAATAAAAGCACCACCACGTGCATTCGATAAAACTTTGTATATTTTGTGATCTAAGGGACCGGTCATTATTTATCGCCGCGGGAGGGGAGGGGGGATTTTAGGGAGGGTCATTTGATTTCGGGAGAACAAAAGGGGGGATCAGTTGTAACTGAGAACCCGAAAGGGGGGATCACTGAAAACTTTGGAAGGATTCAGACCAGGGGCCACTCAAATTTGCTTGGAAAATGAGGACATGTCGGGAGGGGGTATCTCGAAAGTCATCAAAAGTTGTTATGGGGGATCACTTCAGAGAAGTAACATTTAAAGGGGGGATCGGCTAAATTTCACCTTGTTTAGCCCCCAAATCCTCCCCCCCCCCCCCTGTTAATAAATAATGACCGGTCCCTAATTTAAATTTTACTTTCGCGCGCTTTTCAAAAACCGGGGAGAATTTTCCACTGAGTGGCATAGTCCCGTTTTTGCTGAGATTCTGGGTACTTAAATTGAGGCTCAACAAGCATGAATGCTTTAAGATGTTTCATGGTGTTGTTGTCAATCTTTGTTTTACGTCATTTGGTGATTGCACCAATCTGAAACACCAAGAAACAACCGCTTTTAGGCATGTTCTCTCTCACAAACGCTTTCGTCGAATGGACGGGAGGATTAATCTGTCTTCCCTTCACGCACAGGAAGGACAGGAAAGCAAAATTTCGACCAAGGCAAAGGAAAAGAAGACACAAGTGACCATGGAAATGGCTTCATTGCGCCAGGATGACGTTGCACAGGACATGGCTTCGGCCACTCACGATCTGTCTGATGTAAGAAGGAAGTGTCTAAGGCCACAACAACACGAATCCGGATTCGGTGAAACCGATTACTTTATTTTTGCGTCAACTTAAATTTGGAGTGGTGTATCCGGTTTCACGCATTCACACGCATACGCTTTTGCGGTTTGCAATTGCAACTGCTCTCTGGCCAGCGGTGTGATTTCACTGGCCGTATATCCCTCCCAGTTCCAGTGCTTTAGGGTAACATTTCATACACTTCTCAAGTGGGAATGTCAAAGAGAAATAATTAGACAAAGGCCAATTCATTCGTCTGGAGCGAAAGTAGACATAGGGTTGTTGGTCTGTACTTTAAATTTTTCAAGTTCCCACGTAAGCGTGGACCCAAGTTTATGACGTAGCTGATTTAAAAATATCCGGTTTCAGTCGTCTTCACGAACGCGCCAAACCCGACGGATCAAAAAAAAAAAATCCACTCTGGAAGAGGTTCCAATGCAATCTCGATGAGCGGATTTACCGTTTTCGTGCAGATGGAAGGCCGATTTGTATTAAAAAGCGCGCAGTTTCAAAAATATCCGGATTCGTGTGGACGGGGCCTAAACCTTACATGTTTCCTTTTTTCACGTAACGAAGGGTGTAATGTAACACCCTTCTTCTTTACGTGCGTTGGATAACGTTAAACGTGACCTTTAAGTGGAAAGATAGCGCGTTACAAGCGACCGTGACATAAGAAGTGGAACGTTGTGGTTTGCGAACGTTAAAACGTTTTTGCCCTTAAATTCTTGTGCTGAAGTCTTGCTCTTGTGCCCGTGAAATGCCATGGTTTTTGCATAGGTGCCCCAACCTTACGAGTGAGAATCATTCATGCGTAACACTTTATGAAGGCTTGCATGTAGTAATTTGGGGTCACAAATAGAAATATCAGCTCAGTGTCTGTCTAACCTCAGTTGACTCCAAGTTTTCATTATTGAGTTATAGGCGAGATTGCGTCACAAAATATTTAAATTTTGCTGGTTTACAAATTACGTCATCAAAAACTCAAAGGAAAGAATTATCGATCCTCCTGAGTTCTTAGTTTCATGAATTATTAGAGCAGCTAAAAACTAATATTCAGAAAAATTTTCACTGCGAAAAGGTTCTTCGTTTTGTGATACAGTACGCTTAAATTTCTAAGCTTTAGCGTGACGCGGCATTTACATGGTAGCCTGCGAGCAAGCTCTCCAGGGCGCTCTGGCGACGGGGCGGGAAAAGGAAGGAGAGCTTGCAACTACGTCTCTGGAACTTGAATTCTACCTCCGATTCGCCTGTGGCTCCCCGTCGACTGAGCTGTCAGATTTCCGCCAATCAGCGCGAAGCGGAAATGAGCGCGATTGTAAACAAACATTGAAAAACACGTGCCAAGGGTAATGGCCTCATTATTAATGTCATCCCCACCAATCAGCATTTCGCATCGACTTATTTATTTTCTAGAGATGTAGCTCTAAGCTCTCCTTGCTTTTCCCGCCCAGCCGCCAGAGCGCCCCGGAGAGCTTGCTCGCAGGCTATTTACATGGCGGACGAGAGAGCTGCCATGAAGGCTGAAAAGTGACTCTGTTGGGGGGATTTTGCTATCTGAATGGTCATTGTATTAAAATCAATGTTAATGAGTTCCTCAAGAGATGAATTCACCCTTAAGTAGCACAACTCCGTGACACATGTTTCTGTTGGTTTCCGGCCGCCATGTTTGTGACCATCCGGATGGGCACCAACATTGCGTCTCCATATAAAGGTCTATAAATGTAAGTAAAAAAATTCTCCGAATTTCTCGCGCTTGAAAAATTGCACTGACCTGAATCTTGGCGAGGGCCTTTGTATATTTACCTTCTTTCATTTTCCAGATTCTAGACTTTACCTATTAAACGGTTTTGATTTTGATTTTTAATAGCATGACAGTGAAAACCAGCAATAGCGTTACATTTTTTCTACATGTAAATGTGAACGCAATTTTCTTTAATCATTTAGCAAATTTTGGCTGATGAGTATGAAGTTAAGGAGGATCAACAGTCTATACACCAAGACCAAGAAGACATTGCAGTGTGTCCGCAACAAAGCAACAAAGATGTCGTTCTTGAAGTGATTCCATCGACTTCCACCGAAGTAGATGTAAGACGAAAACAAAATCACCATAATTAATTATTCACTAATAAAGAAGAATTTGCCTCTAGGACGACTTATTTTGCTTACGTTTCACGTTAGAGGGAGATAACGTGATCTTGGTGTTCCTGTGCCACTACTGTGTTTCGTTGATGGTGTACCTTTTCTGCGCTGTCTTGGATTTACGTTTCAGCATCTTGTTTTCATTCTCTTGAGCTATTTTCAGTTGCGGGCTTGTGACTTCCAGAACGATGGCTGATATAAGGAATCGTCTAGTAAAATGGTGTTTTTGTTGTTTTTGTTGTTTTTAGTCAGTAGGACGTGTATCAGCAGGTGACCGAGGCTTTCTGGGTAAACATCAAACTGTGGGCGTGGATTTTCATCCTAGACTTGAAAACAGTACCCTGGACCCAAAGTAAATTTTATCTAGCTCTAAACTGATCACTTTGAGTTACTTTCAATAGATAATACTTGTATATTCCTTGGCTCTTGTCTGGCTTAAGCAAATCATGTTATTTTTATCTTTTTATTCGTTAGTTACTTATTTACGAACAAGGAAAGTAATTACTGGAAAGCTGTGCTGTTTCAAGCTAAACCAAAGATTTGATAGTTTTTTTATCAATTTAATTAGGATGAGGAATTCAAAGTAACTGACAAAGAACTTCTAACCAGGTCATCGGCATCACTAGGAAAAAACCAAGCTTCTGCAATGCCACTTTCAATTGAAAAGCTAGAGGAGTCAGACGAGGATCCTTGTGACATAGAGGAGAACTTTTCTACCAAACAACTGTTTTCATTTGCCTGGCAAATCGCTAAAGGAATGGTAATTATCTTTGTTTTCTGGATAATGTTGCTGGGATTCTGGTTCTGAGTATAACTTGGAAAGAAGAATTCAAAAGTCAAAATTTTATAAACATGAAATAGATGGGATAGATATATTGGCTGTTTTTTTAGATATGAGTACATTAAAATGGCTTATGTGGAAAAAAATATTCTTTTCAGTAGACCCAGTTTTGGCTACATTCGTTTCGATATGTATCTAAACGAAAATATCTGGATCAGATCAGTGCCGATATTTACTTTTCATTTGTATTTTTTCATCTATACCTAACTACTTAATGTTCGGCGTACCCCCGTTATTATGTTTTGAGATCATTTTAATCGTTTTTTCGTTTCTTATTTGTTATTAGAATCATCTCGCCGAAAACAATCTTGTTCACAGAGACCTTGCTACCCGTAATGTTCTTGTTGGCCATGACAACCGGATTAAAGTGTCAGACTTTGGGTTGATGAGACAAATCTATGAAGATGTGAGCAGCTCAGCGAAGTCCAGAAAACTTCCTGTAAAGTGGATGGCCCCAGAATCACTTTATCAAGGCGTTTACACGACCAAAAGTGATGTGTGAGTGATAAGTTTTCCCGCTCCCTTGACAAGGGAACTATTGAAACGTTTCTACTGAGTCACTTCTGAAAATTGTAGTTGCCGTAAAAATTACAGAAGTATATAACTCTGAAGCGCCTAAATTCTCCTTATTTGTTTGTAACCATGCTAGGGTTGGTTTTTAGCCGTCCAATCAGAAGCACGGAAAATTGTTTGCCCAAAATATTAATCATAACATTGAAGGCATCCTTGTCTAAATATAGCTAAACACGGATTCTTCCAGTCCTTAACAATTCTCCAATTAATAATAATAATAATAATAATAATAATAATAATAATAATAATTATTATTATTATTATAATTATAATAACAATAATAATAATAATAATAATAATAATAATAATAATAATAATAATAATAAATGCGCTTCACAATACAATCACAGAGTGGAAAACTGGGCACCGTTGCATAAAACGCCCGTAACAACTACGGGTATACGTACGTACAGTCGTAACTTAAGTGACTTGGGTTAAATCACTTAAGTGGTCCACTTAGGGAATTCACTAAAGTGTCGTTTATGCAACAGGAATTGCCGGTGTTGCATAAAACTTTTTTTACGGGAAAAATAGCGTGTAAATTTACAGGACCTATGTAGGTCCCGTATCGTTACTGGTTTTACTAAAGTGAACGAGATCTTTCATTGAGAAGTGAAAAAAAGTATTTTTGTTCACGTAATTCGCTCTAATGCTCTTTGTTAACCTCTGATGTACACTTTAAAGCCGACGTTGTGCAAAAAGAAGAGGAACTATCATTTTCAGTAGATATTGAAGAAAAATAACGTTTGCATGCAAATCATTCATTTTTTGAGAGGCTCAAAAGTGTTCGAAACAACTGAAAACTTTCTTTACACTCACCGATGGCTAGCTTAAAAAAAAAGAGTGAGTCATTAATAAAGTACTATTTCAAAGTTACGTGTGCCTTTAAGTGGGTCCGTAAGTTGCCACGTAAAACAGTAATTTGCGAGAGTGCTAAGTGCGTTCCATGCAACACACGTAAGTGTACCCATAACGGATTCGTAAGTGACCTACTTAAGTCGGCACTTAAGTGTAGGTTTTATGCAACCGGGCCCTGGATACAATAACTAATACTACTATAGAAAAAATATAAAAAAATACAAATAAAATAAAACCGCATGCTTCTACTAATAGTAATACTAATACTACCTAATAATACTACTATATGATAAAAATGCTAAAGGAAAAATGTGCGTCTTTAGCTTTGATTTTAAAATGTCCGACGACTTGGAGTCTCTGAATTCAAATGGCAATGCATTCCAGAGTTAAGCAAGAGGGTCAGGGGCACCCAACGACAATTTTCAGAAAAATATCTGCTCGGAAGACGATTTGAGATCCAGAATTTTCGGAACATTTGTTGTAAAATTTCTTGCTTGCCTGCCTCTCCTAGGGTTCTCGAACATCTAAAATATGGTATAATTGCATATTTTTAACAGATTTTTACCCTAAAAAGGTCACCTAGAATTTTCGGGAGCCTTTTTTCTGGCTGAAATTTTCGAAAAGGTAAGTTTTGATCCCTATAATTTTCGGATCACTAGACTTTCAGCTAGGAAATCCGAACAGATGAAAAATTTTTAGGGGATAAAATTATGCCTTTATCTACCGTTTAAATACTAAAATACGTTTAGCAATGCTATTTTTAAGTGGTTTTGAACTATATTCTCGTTGGGTGCCCCTGGAGGGTGTCACTAGAACGTCTCAGGTTATAGCATGACTGAGGGTTCAGAGATATCAGTGACTCCAAGTAAGTGAGAGCTGTGCCATGCAAGATCTTAAAAGTTAAATGAAGAATCTTGATTACAATTCTAGAGTGAATCGGTAACCAATGCAACTTAATAAGGAGCGATGTTATGCGACAATCTACCCTCAGTAAATATCAGCCTAGCACAGGCATTCTGCACACGTTGTTATTTGATCAATGAACAGCTTGGCAGACCATACAATAAAAACTGTTACATTAGTCACGACAGAATGAGATGCATGTATACCTGCGTGTCGTCAGCGTAAAAATGAACCGTAGGAAAATGATGTTTGATGATCTCGAAGAGTTTGCTCGAATGCAGAGTAAATTATGAGGGGCCTAAACAGGAACCTTGAGGGACAGCACATTGCAACTCGAATTCTGCGGAGAGTGCCTCATTGAAGGCTATTTGCTGAGACCTTCCGGACAGGTAAGACGAAAACCAGGAGGGGACTTTGCCATTTATACCAAATGTGAACCGAAGTCGATGCAGTAAAGTGTCGTGATCGACAGTGTCAAAAGCCACACTTAAGTCGAGGAGAAGAAGCAGAGTGACACGTTGATCGTTCATGTTAAGGAGGGTGTCGTTAGTGACTTTGAGAAGTACTGTTTCTATGCTGTGTTTGTGACGATAAGCTGATTGCAGAACGGGGAAGAGATCATTGCTGAATAAATAATGTTGAAGTTGCTTGGCGACCGCAGTCTCCACAATTTTTGAGGCATATGCGAGGTTACTCACAGGTCTATAGTTCTTAAAGAAGGGATCGAGACCCTCCTTCTTTTGTAGTGGTTTAACAAAGCGCCCTTTCAGATAAGAGGAAAATAGCCTGATTCCAGCGAAAGTTTAATTTCGTAATTGGAGGAGGAAATACATCAAGACACTCAGTAAAAAGCCTAGTAGGATTTGAGTTAATAGAACAAGTCGGCTTTGTCGATGATTTGATTAATTCGTGAACTTCGGTTTCAGAAAGAAGACGAAATTCAGAAAAAGAGGGGCCTTCAAGTGCAAAGTGGGATTCGTTAACATGGGAAGTGCTACACTGGCGAGCAATCTCAAGCCGAATGGAGTTAATTTTGTCACGGAAGAACTTGTCAAAATCTTTAGCCATTAATTGATTAATATCGGAATGTAGAGGGAGAATGACACACTTCGATAGGTTAAGCAGTGATTTACATGCAGTGAACAGTTTCCTCTCGTTGAGACAGTTTTCAACTAAATTTTTCAATTACATCCAAAACTCAAAAGTACACGCATTTTGGGCTCGTTCACAACAAATAGAACGAATTAAGAGATAAACAGGGAAATAAACAATCTAAATATCGTGAATCTGTACATATTTCTAACCTCTTTGTTTTTTTTTCATAGTTGGTCTTTTGGTGTTGTTCTTTGGGAAATGGCTACCTTGGGTGAGTAGACGGTAATTTTGCAGTTAATTCTTGTCATGTTAATTTTGAGGTGACTGACAAATAAAAAAAACATTTTCATGGTCTCTGACTCTTATCAACCGTAGAAATGATGTCAAAATGTTGAAAACTCATGTACCACCCGCAGGATAATGGTTCACACTGCAAAGTTTTGAGCTTCCAAGGGAATTAAGCTAGGGGACCGTGCCTGAACCCACCTTTCCCCTTTTGCCATGGTGCGATGTAACTTAACTGTACGACTGTTATCAAGGTTACTGCTACCAGGAAGGGCGAAAACAATGTTTCATAATGTTTCATTTGCGGCAAGTTTGAATTTTCTTGTTTGATCTGGGCTCTGTTTTAATTGATTAAGTGCTGTGAGACGTCTCCTAGTTGATAACCGTATGTGACAACAGGTATTAAATTTGCGAGGATTTCAGTAATGACTGGAGACGAGAAGCCTTATTGTTAATCACCCTGCCTTCTTTTATTACACATTTAACTGCACTGGCTATATATCAGACCTCCATTCAATCAACCATTTTTGCAAAATGGCCTTATTGAGTTTATATAAGGAGAAGTGACAATCGACTAAGGCATCTTTAATAGAAATCTGTCTAATGGAAAATTGCATGTATTCAGTTGCCGATATGTAATCACTTGTTTTTTTTCTCGCAATCGTCAGGAGGCGTACCATACCCCATGCTGACCAACTCAGTGTTGTATCGACTGCTCGGTACTGGTTATCGCATGGAAAGGCCTGACATGTGCTCCGATGACGTGTACGTTTCTTGATTAGAGTGTGGTCTTAGATTTAACAGATTCGATTTTCTATGCGTCTGCTCAGTTACATTACACACCGAACTGTGCAACATACGAATTCGTCAAATATTTTAAAGCCTTCTTTGATCATATTAAATACTGACCAGACGGACGGCAACAGAAAACTTTTGTTAAGATCCTCACTCTTTGAGGAAACCCTCCAAGCTTTATGGTCAATAAAGGCATCATTAGCAGTGATCAGGTTAATCTCTTTCTTGGGGCCGGAGGGAGTACTCCCTATACTGGGGAGGCACCCCCCAAAAGGGGTACCCCTCTCAGTCGTCTGGTGTAGGAATTTTGCTAGTCGAAGTATATGATCTGTAAAATGACTTAAGAGGACCAGATAAGATTTTTTGGCTGTGAAAAAGTCGAGCAAATGTTCTAGTTTGTTATTTATTCATATTAAAAAGGAAGTGTATTTTTCAGCAATGAAAAGGGATAAAGTTAAAGTTCTTTTCTGTCAAAAATGATACTCAAAAGGTAAAGGGGTTGGACCTCAGGGCAGAGCTCTAAATAATAATGGCTGGATGAAGGAATGGGGAATCACGTGATAACCTAAACGTTCCAAGAGCCCATTTTAATGGGCTTTACGTGGAAGCTTCACCCAAAAGGAGTACCTTTTTAGGCCGAATGTATATGGAAAGGTAGGAATTTCACGAGTATGAAATGTGTGAAATGGTACGACATTTTGTACCTTCGGTAATTTACATTAAATATATTTTAAACAGATGTACCTTTATCGTAGGCTTTATGTTAACGGCTTAATGGCTTAAAAAGTGAAGTAGTCGTACCATTTTCTAAGGTAGGCAGGAAAGGAATGTATATGAAAGGGGTACTTTTTCTGTCAAAAATGCTGTATAAAAGGGGTTGGACCTCAGGGTGGAGCCTCCCTGTAAAATCATGAAGCTAAGAAGCCTATATATTCTACTAAAAATTTTTCTTTTATTCCAATAGACCTCCTTCGCTTGAATGTTTTGTTTTCCCAATAGGGGTCATGTCTAACGGTCAAATTCCCCTGGGACCTCTTTTGGGAAACCAAAACATACAAGCTATAAAGAGGTCTATTGACACTGTCTAATAATTGACTAGAGCTCTTCTAAGCATTGAATAGTTCTTGTTTTCTATTCATGACAGATATGAGCTGATTACTGAATGTTGGAACGAAGACCCTTCCATTCGTCCCAGTTTCTACCGTTTGATCGAAAAAATGGAGGTGATAATGGAAAGGGATGCACCATATTTGGATGTAAACAAACACAATGAATATCATCCGTATTACAACGTGCCACCTGAGGCTAGTGCTGATTAATATGAAGAAGAAGGAGCATTCCCAATAATTGGACAGTTTAAGATGGAACAAATATAAACAGCTAAATCAGCATGTAATGGACTTAGAAACTAAGCCAAGAAATACTGAAAGAATTAAAACTAACAAAAAAACAGCTTTAATTATAACAAAAAGTGTGTAACAGTAAAGCCATCCAGATCTAATCAGGAGCCCATCATCCAGGAATGTAAACCTCTCTTATAGTGTGTTTAGATTTTTAATAGGCTATTTATAGATTACTCTTTCACGAAAATAAAAAGTGGGACTGAGTAGGATTTCCAGCAATCAGCGGATGCTGTCAAAGAAGTATAAAGCTATTAATAGTGATTAAGGTTTTAACTGAATGACGAGCCTTAAAAGTAACATAAACACTTAAATGGATAGTTATTGACTTAGAAACTAAGCTAAGAAAATACTGAAAGAATTAAAACAAACATAAAAAGAGCTTTAAGCATTAAAAAAAAAAAAAGTGTAACACTAGGGCCATCCAGATCTAATCAGGAGCCCATCATCCAGGAATGTAAATCTCCCTTATAGCGTGTTAAGATTTTTACTAGGCTATTTATAGACTAATCTTTCACGCAGAAAAAAAAGGGGGACTGAGTAGGATTTCCAACAATCAGCGGATGCGATCAAAGAAGTATAAAGCTATTAACAGTGGTTAAGGTTTTATCTAAATGACGAGCCTTAAAAGTTAGCCACTATCTGAGAAGATCAACCGCCATATTGGATTGCACCGAGGTTGGTTTTAGTGCACAGCCAATTTTTCGTAAACGATTGACGTAATGTCTTACCCAGCCCTTTCACCGACAATGCAATGCAAAAGAGTGTGATATCTGGTTGCTAAAATGCTCGTCATTCAGAGAGTTGAAAACGTTTGGGATGAAATAATAGTTTTTATTATTAAGTACCTACAGATTTGTCATATAATAACCATTTAGTTTCTCTACGGGCTCAAGATTTGAAATTAAAACAAACTCTTTTTATCTTTTTTAGAAGACAGTTATCGGGTTAAGTACTTTTCTTAAAATACAAACCAGCGTTAGCTCTAGCCTCTGATGAGATATAGTTCCATGACCAAAAATAACGTACCTTAAAAAAAGAGAGAGAGAAAGAGAGAGCCTTAAAAAAGGAGAAAAACTTTAACGAAAGGGCCTTAAAACATCCAGCTTGGTAATTTAGGATACAAAAAAAAGCTATGATCATGGCCCCAGCATTTGTACGGTGAAATCTCGCTTAAAAGCCCCGGGGTTTCATGGCAGGATGGGACAAAAGTTTTTCTTCAGTGGGCCGGCCTCCTGTGGCTTTAAACTCTCAACAGAGTATAGGGTGACTTAAAGTCAGTATATACATAAAAAAAAAACCTTGCAATGGTCGGAATGAAGAATTACCTGTCTTCTCTATTCAGTGGCATTCCTCCACGGACTCCGCACTCCCATGCTTCGGTGGAGTTTCAAAGGATTTCCGACTACAAGTTACCCTGTAGTTATTACTGTCAGTAGAGTAAATTATAAACAGAAGGGTTTAAATAAGAATCTAGGGATTACATAGTTAACTATTGTTTTAATGCTTTGCAAAATCCTTATGAGATATGTATAGACTGGCTGAAATACCTGTAACGCTATCAGTATGATTAAAATAACATTGTTCCGCACTTGACTTGCTTTATACTTTGGCATTTCTCATTTCAAATTAACAATCATGTAAATGGCTTGACCAATGAATGACTGCATGACCTGATAAGTCATTAACGTCGCGGTATTCCTTTGTTTGTCCGTCAGTTAAGCCATGGTGCCCTTGGGTCATTTTTTTTTTAAAATACTAAAACGTCCTTTGTCATAGTTATATCTTTCATTACATTTGTCAGCAAATTGCAAGTTACAATAACAAACAAGTATTCGATACATCCTTGCCATTGTTTCCACGTGATCTAATTGATTAAAACCAGAAACGCCTATAAGATGCTTGACCTCGGTGGCCATGGAAGAGCATACAAACGTGTACGCATTACTCAAGTGTCGTAATTTTACTAGCTGGTCACCATATCACGTCTCCATAGATCCCTTTTGGCCATGTGTTAAGTGTCCTGACGCGTTTTTGGTGCTGACCAGAGAGAAAACGGGCTCTTGAGATTAGATTGGCTGATGACAACAGCCGCAAAGAATCCAACAAACCAATCATAACTGTTATAACAACGCCCAAACAATCAACTTGTGCCATGAAAGCAAAAACGAACGCCGTTTGGGTGCAAGAAATGTTTGAGCCAATTTTAAGCGCAGTGATGTCAAATCAAGCACACAGTCAATGGAAGGCTACACTGGGTGCCAAACGTCTTCCCGCTCATCAGCTGCGATGGAGAAGCCAAGAGCGAAGTGCTAAAGTGCTGGCCCCAGTTGTTCAAAACGTGGATAAAGCAATCCACTGGTTATAAAACTCTATCTGGTGGATAACGCAATCAGTTTCCCTAATACTTATCCACTGGATAGTGATTTATCCGGTGGATTGCGCAATCCGTCGTTTAAACAACCGGAGCCTGGTCGGCGAGAGATTATATTTACTCGCAGCTTCGCGACTCGCTTTCGCGGGTTCCAATGGGAAAAAGACCTCTGGCACCCTGTGTGGTGAAAGACCAAATAACGTTTTGCAAAGACTTTTCTGGGTTAATGGCTGGAAGAAGGCGTTCTAGTAAAACACGTTAACTATATTTACCTCTTTAAACTATTATATTAAGTAATTTTACACTTCTCAGCCCTAAATCCCCACCAGTGCACATATTACTATATTTTGGCTGTCTCATGGTATTCTGGAAACTTCAAGGATCCAGCGTAGACTAAGAAAATAAACTCAACGGATAGCTTCATTTTCCCAATTTTTTTTTTTTTTTAACCAGGTCGGGGTTGTTTAGTAAATCAGATCAATTCACATTTCAACACAGGCGGCCCAAACTCAAGTTACGAGGAAAGGGTGTAAAGTAATTTAGCACATACAACCAGGAGCCGATTACTTATATCGGCTCCTGATACCATACGATACTATACGCGCTGGCGGTGTGCGTCACGAGATTCGACCAATCAGAATGCGCTATTTGTAATCAAAAAGAGTGATTTTCGCGCTTGGAAAGAGTCGTTTTTAGAGTTGTATATGGTGAAATTTTCAATTTATTCCAAGCTTGGATAGGTAAATTTCGACATTGATACCGCCCTGGAAAGTTGTTGGAACACTTTATCTTGATAGTAGTTACGTTACTTTTAAATATTTTGCTTTCTTGAGAGTTTGACACAAGTTTGAATTGCTCGGTAATATGTGGAAGCCGCCTCGATGATTAGAGTGTTATTTTCGCCGTTCCTCTTGGATTTATTGCTGGTTACTGTTAGCAGTTTTATTGCATTATTTTGGTTATCTCGTTAGTTCAACCTTTCTTCTTTGTAAATTTTGGGGTCTACCCGGGTCTACCCCTGATAGTTTTCCCGTTGTGAGGCGTTGAAAGTGTCTTGGATTGAAGAGATCGTCTCAGCCAGGGGCCGATTACTTGCAGCCTCCATATGTGCGGTACCCTTGAGTCAACCCATTCCCGTAAGGAATTATTTTTAGAACAGGCTTTCCCGCGAAACTAATGTGTTTTCGAGGACGTCCGCATATTTCTGTAGTGAGAAAAAAATGGCAACGAAAGAGGGAAATTGGCCAACAAGTTTACTCCTTGTTCCATCAGCGTAGCTCCTGCCTCCGTTCCTTCCCTTACAACCGAGGAAAGCTGGTTTCAAATTAATATAAATAATATCTGACTTGAAAATATTACTGTATTTTGTTGTTGCAACGCACGAGGTCTTGTTAGCTGTTCTAGCACTGTTCGGATGTTTACATTTTGCTCGTAATGTATTCCATCGCCCTTATTTAAAAGGACCTTTTCAAAGAATTAAAAAGTGAAACTCTTTGTTGAAGAGCCAGACTTTTTAAAAGGGAATTGGAGCGCTTACGGTAAGGTCTATAACGGCTGATCGTGGAACCGGCAAATCGGAGGCAATTTTGCGCCTTCCGCAGCCTTCGTAAGTAGAAACTGTCGAGTCTTCTGTGTCTTATCTACCGCAACCTGGGACAGCGAAAATCAAGATGTTTTCTCATGATTTTGAAGGATTTCTTTTAAAGAAGCAATTGTCGAAGTGAAGAAAGGTATCGGTTTATGTTGTCCGGGTTTTTATTCATTTTGATGGTGCTATATAAGTTATTATTTAGTTGCCACAAGACATGAAAGCTACAAAAACCCTTTGAGTGCAGAATTATCAAACTCAAGCAGAAATTAAACACTGTTTGGCAATCACTCTACTTCTCAAGATGCTACAAGACTTTATGGCCGCAGCATATACTTGTAGACCTTAAATAACCGCAAAAGGAATATGCAGGAGGACGTGACATGCCGAAACATCTAACCTCCGCTGTAAAACCTCTGAGAACCTTTCTTTCATTCAAGGATTTTAATCTTTTGAAGTCGCTAGCCCCATCGGCTCGCTCCTTTTTTAATTTTATTGCTGCCCTTTTTTTTCCTTGTTTACATGTTACTTAGTTTCTTAGTAGCAAGAGAAAAATTCCAGGCTCAGTAGATTCTGTATCGACAGTTGTTGTATATATTGTGTAAATGAAACCCTCAGTATGTTAGGTAGACAACAGTAAATTTCGCTTTTAATTCGATTTCATTCCTGTTGAAATTAACTGTGGGTTGATGCAGTGTGGTCCTTTGTGGAATTAGTAAAAAGCTCTAAAGCATTGCACAAGTGAGTTAACCAGTAAAGTAAAGTAACTAAAGAGCTTAATTTTCAATATTTATTTACCAGCTTTCGAGGGCCGGGACTGGGTGGTTCGTGATAAAACTTATGATATGCAGCCAACCGTCAAGATTACAAGTAAACTTGAAGACGTCGCATGAGTGTATCACCTTTTTCTTTTTGTTATTAGGCTTTAAGCGGATATTTTTAACCCGACAGAAGATCAGAATTATCATCAGATAACTCTTCAACGCTGGATAACGTCATTGTTGGCAGCAATTCAAATCGCGCTTCTGTGACTCAGCGTGTGACGTATGAGCATAGCTCTGCTCTGATTGGATATTACTGAGAAGTCGTAAAAAATGTTCCGCGAAAGCTATTTCTAATATATAGATTTAGCCAGGGCTAAAAGCGAAGCTCCCGTTAATAAATTCATAATTTACATAATAACAATAAACTTGCAATCCACAGATCAGGGTACATTCATGTGACTTTTGAGGCAAAGGCTAACTGATTTTAGAGAAAAATAATTTGACAGTCCAGGAGTGAAACAAACTTTACATTGAGTTAGTAGTCTTATTTGTACACCCAAAAATAGCAATCATGTTCGATCACAGTAGATTAGGCCTGGAAGGTGTATTGTATTTGCATTAGCTGTTGCATCATAATGTGGCATTCACCAGTCTCTCCAACATTGCTCCGTTTGAGAGAGTAATAATTGGACAACCCTGAAATATGATACCATGAAGGAACGGTGAAGCAGACTATTTTTCCCGAAACTTCGTGTACACATTAAGGACAACAACAACTTGCCACATGATAAGTTTCATCGATTTTTATTTCCATTTTCTAGCAAATTTTCAGACCTAAACTTCGCCAAATATGTTCTCTATATTTAACCATGTTATGAAATCCGAACGTGGCACTAACAGTGAGCCTGGGTTATCTGTGATCAAAGCACGCCCTTCCTTTGCACAACAAATTATAGCATTGAGCACATTATAAAACGTTTTCATGAAGAGAATTCCATAATGCCGGGACTTTTCAGTTAGAAAAATCTGTTCTTATGTGATATGCAGTTTAATTATTATGGGCTTTTAGTGAAAACGATGAAAAAAATTCCCAAAATCACCTTTTCGGCCAGCCGGACGGGTTCTCACTTTTGACAGGCACCAAATTTGCAGTGCGATTAAAAGAGTTACCATTTACGCTTCAACATGATAGAGATTTTGTTATGTTTAGGTTTTATTTCCCTGTATTTGTAAAACTGTTTATGGTCTTGTTATGTGTAATCTTTAAAAGCTAGTGATTATTTACGCGCTGCGTTTTGAGTATTCCTGCATGCGATGTTTATGTTCGACTCAAAACAACCGGTGCAGCGATAAAAATTGCGAGAGGGACTACTAACAATCAATAAAATAAATATAATTCGGTGAAACATGTACAGAGACAATAATTTTCATTCACGAAGACAAGTATTGAGAGTAATTAAGTGTCTCTGAAAATCATGAGTCAGGTAAGCATATAAAGCTTATTTATGTTTTAAGCCGGCTTCCCGGTGTCTGCTCTTTTGCAAGATGAACTCGAGGCAAGAAAATCGCTCAGAGCTTTCTGTTTACAGCCAAAACCACAACTAAATATTCTTCGGAACCTTTTCTTTGAATTTGCGGTCAAAAGACGTCTAAAGGATTTTTAAACCTGATACTATTGTAGGTTAGATCATTGCTCGTGTATAAACTTATTAAGCCGCATAAACAATACGCTCGACGTCAGGAAACCGAAAAAAAAAACACACTTCAAAGACAATAATTGCTCAGGCTTACCAGTCGAGATGCTGCTTCTGAAGGTCATCAAGTGTTCCACAGTCGCTTGAGACTTTTCAACCCTCTTACGCCTCAAGCAAGGGCAAGTGAGTAGGCTCATTTTTTGAAAACGATGCCATCCGAAATCGGATTTCCAAAGACTTTGACAAGCGGTGCATTTGTCAATAAAAGCGCAATAAACAAACCAGCCATGAATTACAGAACAATCTTGATAGCAGCTGTATTTCATTTTGTACAAAAGTGGAAAAAGACAATTAAAACATCACAAGTTGACACAAAACTCTGTCAGCTTCAACTGTCAAAGTAAACAATTTTCCAGACGCTGCATAAATTTTCCGCATGAACTCACCTGTCAATTTTTGACCAATCAGAACACAAAAATTGGACTTAGAGCGTGATCAACGCGTGACAGTGAGAAAAGTAAAAAACGATTGCCTTCCCTGCGTGTAAAAGCCGGTTGAATTTTCGCGTCCGAGGTCAGTTCGAAATCAAAATTTTAAAAGTGCGGCTCATGAACACGACTTATTTTATATGCATTATAAAAAATTGAACTTGAGCCTGCGATCATTTGAAAAAGTAGCAACTTGTCAGCGGATTACTTCAAAAAACAATCGAACTCAGTGGGTCGATACCTAAGCCGGCGATACGGTCAGGCGATACTGGTCAGCAGAAACACTATTTTGACAGCTGTCATTTAATCAAAACATGGATGTACAATATCAGGTTGCAGGCTCCCAAACTAGCTAGAAAGTGTGAGTTAAACATTGTTATGCCTGTGGTGCGGACGGACGGAAGGTCGGGTGCTCGATGTAGGTCACGTGATTGCCGCATTTTCTAGGATAGATAGCTTTTCTAAGCTATGGGTGAGCTCAATGGATAGAAAAATGAGCCCGCGATACAGTCAGGTGATGATGGTCAGCGTATACTCTAGTTTGACAGCTGTCAATTAACCTTCATTAGAATGGCGAATATTCGAATTAACAGACTACGAGTGTGAGTAAGACATATCCGTCCGGCTTGTAGTGGAAAATGACAGATCGTGTACCTGAGCGAACCTGAGCCCAAGTTAATCTATGCACATATCCCATTTTGACAGCTGTCAATTGACCGTAATTTGGCTTGCCAATATAACTTTAAACGACTGTCAGCCGACTGACAGCCCAGCCCGGGGTAGTTTCGTTTTTATGTTGAATTGGTAAGTGTGACATATTATATCAGCTTATATGTAGGGGCAAAACGACTGATCTTTGATGTGAGCCCGCGAGATGGTCATGTGATAATTGTCAGCGGATGTCTGTTTTTGACAGCTGTCAATCTAATCGTACTCATACGGATGGCTTACAAAACTGAAAGGCTAGTCAAGTTGTGCAAGATCTATTGTGACATTTGATATCGGCTTACATGAAGTGTGTGTCCGGGTGGGCGTACTCTACGTCATAACCAAATTTTCTCGGATGGATAGTTTACCAAATTTTATTACCCATGGTGCTCCGCTGCGCGCGCTTCGCGCGCGGGAGCTCCGCTATAAATAATTGTTCGTCTGAAAGGGCTGACTCCAAGGGCTTATATGGGAGATGGAGGCTCCAAGTAATCGGCTCTTGTCTCAGCCAAGTAGCACAACTTTCGGAAAACGGGCTAAGAAAACATACCGAAACGGAAGCCGACGTGAAGCGAGTAACGCCGCCAAATGCAGCGTTCATAACGCAGTGCGGAAACTAAAAGCGTGTCTCCAGAATAATTTGCATGCCCCGTGTGCTATGAGTATGCAAATCGTCTTGTAAACTTAAGCTTACGTGTAGGGAATATAATTTGTTATAAATCTCTACCAAAACACGAAACCGTTATCAGGATTTTAAAACTGTGAGATTAGGTTTGTAACAGAATCGATACACTGCGCTCACTTCAATGAACGCACAGACAAGATCGTGGTTTATTTCTGCGTGCGTAGCTTTGGTGAAATTCCCATTGCGCTGTAGCTGTTCGGCTCTTTTGGTCTGACTGCTTTTCCCTCGAATAACAGAAGATTTATTTGCGCATAAGGAATAAAAATAGGTACTAACTGTTTGCAAAATAACATATTCTTGTCGATGAAAATAAAACTGTTACATATGAGAGTAGATATATGCAAGATTTGTCACCTTGCTCTTTGCTTGCGCTCCCCTTCAGTGCCCGGTAATAAAGTCCATCAAACACTACTAATAGACGATTTTTTTTAAAATTTATTTAAGCGAATCCAAGTATGAACTACAGATCTCTTTCACTTTGAGATAAAAACATACATATTAACACAGCGGAAGCAGGAAATCGCCACCTAAAATAGGCTAAAATCTCACCTTCGATCACCTCCGAATCGATCGCACGGAACTTATTGAAATTTCCTTATGAAGCCAATAACTACGGAAGCCGAGGAGGGACAATCCAAAAATATTTTGCAAATCCAAAAAAACATTTTAAATCGCAATGTTTTTCTCAAATCACTGTCGAAAAGTTTGACAAATCTAAAAAACTATTGCAAATCCTAAGAAAATTTGTGGATCCGCAAATAACTTTCTCGATAATCCGAAAATATTTTGCAAATCCATAAAATTATTTCAAATCGCAATTTTTGTACAAATCATTATTGAAGAGTCTGGTAAATCTAAAAACACATTGCAAATCCAAAGAAACTTATTGGATCCGCAAATAACTTTTTAGAAAACTCTAAAATAGTTTACAGTCCAAGAATCAATTCAAATCCAAAAAATATTTTGGAAATCGTGTGTTCTGAATGAAGGTGGTTACTTCTTCGTAACCCATAATGACGTAGCCTTCTCTTCAAAGTCTTCACGTTCATTGAAATCCCATGGTATTCTGCCAGAAAGTGAACAATGGTCTCATAACAAAATCCCCCTTTAAAGTAATGTTCTATAGCAAATCTCGTCTCCCGAGCTGGACAACCCACTTTCCTGTTTACGTCTTTTTAGTGTTCCACACCAAGGGCAGAATATTTCATTGTTCCCATATTCTCTCCCACATTTATGACAGAACATCATTCTCGCTGTTCTAACCTCCTTCCTTCGCCATTTTGTATGGGGGAAATGGCGGGAAACAGCCAGTATTGCTGGTTTTCAGTGTCACGCCATTCAAAAATAGATCAAAATAAAAAGCAAAACCCCTCAATAGATAAAGTCCAGAATCTGGGAAATGAAAGGAGGTAAATATGCAAAGACCCTCGCCAAGATTCAGGTCAGAGGAATATTTCGTATACGAGATATCTGAAGAAATGTTTTACCCAAATTTATAGAGATTTGTATGGAGACGCCATGCTGGTGCCCACCTGGATGGGCTCCAACATTGCGGCCGGAAACCGACAGAAACATCTGTTACTGAGTTTTGCTACAAACGCGTGAATTTCTTCTTCGAGGAACTCATAAACATTAAAGGAATACTTTTTATAATACATGAACTGTTTGGATAGCAAAATTCCTTGAAATAACGTATTTTTCTCAAACCTTTCACAGTTTTTTAATCTAGTTGTCAACTCTCTTGGCCGTCATGTAAATGCCGCGTCACGCAAAACCTTAGAAATTCAAGCATACTCTATCACAAAACCAAGAACCCTTTTGAAGCGAAAATTGGTATGAAAATTAGTTTTCAGCTGCTCTAATACATCGTGAAAGTAAAATCTCGGTAGGATCGATAGTTTTGTAGTTTAAATTTAAGAAGCATGTGACAAAACTTTTTTTTACGATTTCCAAAATATTTTTTTGGATTTGAAGACGATTCTTGGACTTTAAACTATGTTAGAGTTTTCTAAAAAGTTATTTGCGGATCCAATAAGTTTCTTTGGATTTGCGATACTTTTTTAGATTTACCAGACTCTTCAAGAATGATTTGTACAAATATCGCGATTTGAAATAATTTTATGGATTTGCAAAATATTTTCGGATTATCGAGAAAGTTATTTGCGGATCCACAAACTTTCTTAGGATTTGCAATAGTTTTTTAGATTTGTCAAACTTTTCGACAGTGATTTGAGAAAAATATTGCGATTTAAAATATTTTTTGGATTTGCAAAATATTTTTGGATTGTCCCTTCTCGGCTTCCGTACATAACCAAGAATCTAAGGCCACTACGAGATCTTGAACATTCTCCAAATCGCTCTCTTCCGTAATGTGTTTCAGAAAATAAGGAAGCCATGTTTTGATCCAGGGTTTTGATTCATTTCTCTCCCGAGATGTGTACAATCCTCGGAGAGCCAGGGGCAGTCAGTCAGGTCGGGAGAAAAGGCGGAACGAAAGTTTTCAAATATGGGAGAAAGAGCTTCTGGGTGCCGACTCTCACCGAACTATTTCCAAAAATTCAAGCAGATTCCGGCTCCTGATTGGGCTGAAAAAATGCGTTGTATTATTGTGCCCAATCGGCGAACAGTTTCTCCTGAGTTCTTTTCGTGAGTTCATACACGACGGCTATTTTCTCGTCAAACAAGCCTATCGACGACAAAAGCCAAGAAGCGGCGAGTGGAAGCTTCAGGTACTGTGTCATTACACCACGGGCATCTGTAATTACAAATTTACTCCAAAATGTGGGTGAGTTAATTATGCACAGTGCAAACCCTTTGATTGGTCAGGGATGGAATTCGATGTGCTGTCATTAAGAAGCTGTTAACAATATTTCTGGTCTCTCTTTGACCAAGAGAACTGTTCCTGATATACAGTATTACTTGTTTGAAGCTGGTTGTAAGAGATTCAACTCTGTTGCTCTTTCTGTTCACTGTAAAAACTGACCAGTTATAGTGATATAGTTGATTAAACATTACTTCAAGAACTGGTAATTACGTCTAGTTTTACACATTTTAATACCAGTGAATGATGTAGTTGCAAACTATATGCACAACACCAATTCAATAGCAAACACATTTACTTGTCTTATACCGACTAATGAAACTTAATAATTCTATAATTTATTGACTATTAATCTGTTGTGAACTGTATCTTTTCAGTGACACGTTAATAATTGACTGTTTGATACTGCTGATGATACAGTTTTGATACAGTTTTGATGTCTTTCAGAGATCATCTCATCGCACTCAGTCAAGAGTAAATAGCAGAACCTCAGGAAGTGTATCTCGGGCAAGATCCAGTGGTACATTTAAAGACAGTTCATTAGTAGCAAGAGGTTTGATGACAGCTTCAACACGCAGTTCAGCAACTGCCACTGCTACAAGAAGTGTTAGGTCCCCTCTAGCTATTTCAACTTCCACCCATACAGTGACAACAACAACATCGATTTTGGGCACCAGGGTCTCTTCAAGATCAGGTGGGACCTCATTAGTGGCAAGAGGTATGGTGACAGCTCCCACACACGTTTCAGTGAATGCCACAGGGACAGGTAGGGACCAGAACAGCAGAGTGAGGTCTTCACCAGCTGTTTCGACCTCCACTCATACCTCTGCAACTAATGCGGGGATGGGAAGGGGCCGGAACAGCACAGTAAGGCCTTCACTGGCTGTTTCAACCTCCACTCGTACCTCTGCAACGGATACAGGGACGGAAAGGGATCGGAGTAACAGGGTGAGGTCTCCATCACCTGTGTCAACCTCCACTCATACCTCTGCAACTGATACAGGGACGGGAAGGGACCAGAGTAACAGGGTAGGGTCTCCACCACCTTTGTCAACCTCCACTCGTACCTCTGCAACTGATACAGGGACGGGAAGGTACCAAAGCAGCAGGGTGAGGTCTCCATCACCTGTATCAACCTCCACTCGTACCTCAGCAACTCATACAGGAACGGGAAGGGACCGGAGCAGCAGGGCGAGGTCTCCACCACCTGTATCAACCTCCACTCGTACCTCTGCAACTGATACAGGGACGGGAAGGGACCAGAGCAACAGGGCGAGGTCTCCATCGCCTGTATCAACCTCCACTCATACCTCTGTGGGTGGTCGTAGCACTGTTTCAACCTCCACTAGTAGCGTGGCAACTGCCACTGCAACAAGAGAGTACCATTCAATCACGGGGGGGGTCTAGATCTCTAACCAGTCATACCTCTGTAACAAGCATGGGGACCAGAACTGACCAGGGCAGTACCAGTAGGTCTCCACTAGCCATTTCAACCTCCTCTCATACCTCTGAAATAGTCACAGGGACATCAAGTGGTCGTGTTTCCTCTGCACCTGACACATTTGGTGCTGATGCTGGTTTAACTAGCATGGTGACAACTCCAACCACCACTGTTGCAACAAGTACCATTAGTACTAGCAACGGACTAATTAATCCAGCATCAGCCAGCCCTGTTGTTAGCTCAGAGGCTAGACATGGAAGTGTTGCAAGCACCCCAACAAGCAACATCGTCTCCAGCACAGTAACATCTGTGAATAGACCTGGGCACCTTGGTGTGCATATCTCTCCTACTGCAGTTGTTGGTGCTGATGCTAGGAGCCGTAGCAATGAATCTACCACTGCAACACCATCTACAGCTCTGTCTGTGGCAGATGGGGAGAATACCTTAGCAGATAGGGGGCGAAGATGGCGTGCTTCACTTCCAGCCGTTTCAGCTGATATTGAGAGTGTCAATGATGGCACTGGACTTAGCATAGATAGAACCAGATCCAACAGTGCACTCTCAGTGAGTTCAGGTTCAACTTCAGGTATGTTGTAAGTGAAAATGTGGGATTTTAATATAAATCTTTTCCAACAGATAGAATACTGATGGCTGTGACCAGAAAAGTGTCTTTTTCATAGGGAGCTTTTGTGACATGGGCCCGCAGAACAGAAAGAGTACTATAATAATTATTATGATGTTTTATTTCCTTTATGCTATTAAGAATATTGGAAGCATACCATGAAGTGAAATTGAAAATTATATTCTTTCTCTAGATAAGTGAGTAGTTAATAAGATAATTGTCAAAAATACCAGAAGCAAAGGAGGTCTATTGATTTTTTTTTAAAAACATATCAATTGAAAATTCTGTAAATCTGAACTTTTGGTAATGTCAATATAAACGTCAGTTTGCAGGACTCGCAATGGTGTCTAGCAGTATGATAACTATTTAAAGTATGTTGAGAATATAAAGTTAAAGGCTATGTATTTGTCTGTGATTAAGATAAACATAAATAATATCTTGCAGATTTTCATTCAAGTGCTTCAGTTACTATTACTACAGCAGGCATTTCCAGACTGTCAGTAACAGCACCAAGTGCACCAGCTACAGGTTATGTGGTATTCCTTTTCTTTTCTTTTTTTTTATAATGAAAATCGTGCATTATAAATGTCTCTGTATGAATGGCTTTATTTAGGCATAAAATTTCAACTTTATCAGATTGATCAGCAGCAAACATCCATGTGCAACAAAATAATATTAAAATAATAGAATAAGTATTAATAAATAATAAAAATAATTTCTGCAGTCAAGAAACTTGATACAAATCCCTTTTAAAAAATGTTTGATTATTTTCTTGTGAATAGGTGTCATCGAATTACCAGAGGCTAGTGTTTTACTTGATCTAATACCTGAAAATCAGGGTAAGTAGAAAGTTAAAATAAAACCCACTGTTCATGTTAACTGGTCACATTGGTTTGAACTTAACCATTCTTCGATATCACTCCATCCCATTTTCTATTAATCAAAACATGTTTAACAGACATGCCGAATTATAAACATCACCTAGAAGATGTACTGTAAACACATCTTTACTATACCAGTCAAATAGTTTTGGAGTTTCTGTTTTCATTTACAAAAATTATTTCAATTTGTTGTTATGCAGGTCACGTACTAAGTCCGTTGGAGTCATCTATTCGAATGACACATTATCCAAGTCTTCCTTTCAGTCATCCATGTACCTTCCATACGATAATTGTTATTTTTGTGGTTGCTATTAGTATTGTTGTTGTTAGTATTTTAATTTTTTATTACTACTATTAATGTTTGTTGTTTCTTAAGTTTTCATTATGTGTACAGATCCATTTTATACATATATTTTCCGTGTTTCATTTTTAGCTTATGGAAATGTCAAGATTGGATGGAGAATTGGGTAGACGTGCGCTTGTGTGTATTTGTAGTGAACGTCAGTGTCTTCTTTGGAGGTATTGTAGATGCCTTGCTTTTATGTCTTAACCATTTTGGAAATTTACATCTTCCCAAACATTGTTATTGTTACTTAAAACTGGCTGTAAGAGGTCTATTTGTACTTATTTAAATAGTTGTGGTTGTTGATTATGTGAATAGATGTAATAGATCACAACCAGATCAGAGTACAAGTCTGATGACAATGAATGTATAAAATATGTGCAATGTGCTTCTATTCATAAATTTTGATCTTTCAGGCCCATT
The DNA here is from genome assembly GCA_964035705.1 of Porites rus. Classification (NCBI taxonomy): domain Eukaryota; kingdom Metazoa; phylum Cnidaria; class Anthozoa; order Scleractinia; family Poritidae; genus Porites; species Porites rus. The sequence goes on from OZ038000.1 coordinate 6,334,093, forward strand.
TTTGAGAACAGTGAGATTGCTAAGCTGGTGAATGAAAACTTTATATTTTGGGTCCAACCGTCAGATCATGGAGCTGAAGGAAGGGAAGGTATATTTTCCTCCTCAAATAATCGCTGTCCTTGAATGATCGTCCACTTTTGGTGCAAAAAAAGAGCCCATGGCTAATTGTTGAAGGATAGACAGTATAAATTAAGATATTTATGGGTAACATGTAACACGAAAAATTTATTAATAGATGATACAACAACTCCGACTGTGCATACGTATTCAGATCAATTAAGTCATTTCAGTGAATGATGGAAAAAATCAATGGTCAGTAGTAATTTTGCAATAAGATACGTGCTTCTCTTTCATTCAGGATTAGCTGCCATAAATCAGCACAACAATAATACTGGGATTGTAGCTATGGTATGCTCAAGAGCAGTTGGTGAAATTAAAGTCTTGCTAAAGGTTACAGGTAATAACTTCACAAGTCATTTATTACAGTATGTTACCAAATAAAATGTAGGGTCTTTTATTTAAAACATACTAGAGGAGACTGGTTATGAAGGCCAGCAAGCATCAAAGTTGAAATTGATGCAATGCTGTGGTTGATGTTGCAAGCTCCCTCACTGTGCCTGATCCGATAAGTTTTGTTCACAAATTGCCACTGAATAAAGTAATGGGATGTTTCTATTACAAAATCAGTACAAAATTATAGTACAGGATTGCTATTGTGCACACTCAGGTCCAGAAACAAACACTTGACATGCAGAACCCTGTGGCCAGTAGAAAAGTGTTGATTCATGTCTAGATATCCAATATGGAACATTTGTATTCATATCTCATGGCATGTCTTACAGTGACGCTTACAAGCTTCATTACACAATTAAATGAATGTGACTACTTTCTTAATCTAACTTGTGTACATTGTGCTGTGCAGAATAAAACCTTAAAGACTTAATACAAAAATAATCAAGACATGGATTTTATTTCGTGTGACCATACACACCTTAGTCCAAAACGAAATTCCAATAATACTTGCAGGTCCATGAATAAAAAAGTCCAGATATGAATAACATTTTTATATTACTCCTCCCCTAATGAATTTTGAAATTGAAACATAATTATAGTGTTTTTTTCTAGGTCCAAAGAGTGTAGCTGAATTGAAAAGAATCCTCAATGAAGCATTAAGAAAATTTAAAGAGCAGAGAAATGAATTGTAAGGAATTATTATTATGGACACAGAAAAACATACTTATCTTAAAAATATAGTTATTATAACATGATTATTATGTTTATACTTCATTAGGATGGCATTACAAAGAGAGAGAGAATTAAAAAGGCAGCAAGATCTTGAGTACGAGGCTTCTCAGAAAGCTGACATGGAGAAGGTACATAAAAAACAATATAGAAAAGGAAAGAGAATGACTTTTTAAAGTCTTCAGACCCAAATTCGATTAGCTAATTTAAAATAAAATATTAATATTGTGTAATAGGAACAAAGGAAGAGAAATTCCAAGGCATGTCAGTGCGGCCAAGAACCCAAAGAGGTACATTAAATTAGTTACATAACTCTAGGCTTATAATTAGTTTATAAATTAGTCACATGACTCTGTACAAGACAGCTCTTCATTCTAATAACAATTAATTAATTTAATTAAAAAAAATCAAAGAGAGACACCAAATCAACACAAATAGTCAAATAATATGGGCATTATTCAAATTACTTCAAACTGATCGTGTAATCTGGGCTAACTAAAAGAACAAGATGGAAAAATACTCACTTTGGCTACCAGCTGGATAAAGGTTGTTGCAACAGACTATGTTTACAGACTGTCCTAATAAAGGCTGTTGAAGGGTTCCGCTTTTAAGTCGACTGTTAGCTTCATTGCTCTAGGGGTGTGTTCCTGATGAAGTGATGAATCGTTGCCCAGAGTCGATTCTGAGTTTGATCATTTGATCTACCGTGCTCTGAGTGATCTGGGATCACTGATCCTGATGTGGATCATCTTAATCAAAGGAATGCACCCTAGTTGTATTCCTTACTTAAATAGTTAATGTGCTTTAATTTATACGTATCAATAACACCATTCAATTTTTATTTGTAATAGGTCCCAGTCGAAGAAGAAAAGACAGATGAACCACCCCCAAAGAGGTTGAAGTCAAGTGAATTAAAGCGTCTCATTGTTGTTTTACCAGATGGGAAACGACATCAGATGGATGTAGCATCGAATAGCACATTAATGGTAAGTAAAGTAGCAGAGGTAACCAAGATTTTCATACTTGCTCTTGTTTGTGTACATAAAAAAGTATGCACCTTACCTTTCCTTATTAACAAGATGTTTAATCCAGGTAAATTAGGAATGTTTTTCAAAAACCCATAATAAAAAAAATTAAAAAATTAAAATTATACTATTAAAAATTCAAAATTTAAATTTCCGCTAAAATATATTACTAATGAATTATACTCTTTTTTCCATCATAGGAACTTTATGAACAAGTAAACAATCTACTGCCTGAGGGATCTGAACCTATCATTTTATCTTACCAGCTGGAAGGAGGACTTTGGAGAAAGTTGCCCAAGCATTCCATGACAGTCGACGAATTTGGTTTGTTAGAAAATGTGATTTTGAGAGCGAGTAACTCATGAAAGCAACACAGCATCTTGAATGTTTGGGCAATTTATCAGCATGTCCTTTCCTTTCCTCCATGTACATCTACCCTTCATTAATCCAGCTATAATAATAATGAATAATATTAATCAAAGATATTATAGGGTATGTGTGACATGCTGACTCCTGAAGTGCACCCTAAGTGCTTGCAGTCGAGTAATGCAGCCAACACTATCCTGTGGATATGTGCCACATGCTGACTCCTTAAATGCACCTGAAAGTGAATTAAGTTGAGAACTGCAGCATTAACTATCCAACGTATACAAGGTATCATAAGAATCCTGGTGACAAAGAACTGAGGTGGTGACTCAGTGAAACCCTCCTGCATGTCTTAAAGTGCTACTCACATTAATGAAGGCTATACACTTCTTAATTCAGTTGAGTAGCATGCAAGAGATATCCATGGTTGGTTACACCGTGGATGTTTCCATTAAGACATTGAAAAGGATAATACCCTCTGCTAAAGAGGGGGGGACCAGGAAACCAACCTCTACATACACACTAGTTGATTAGGATAAAGAGCAAGGTCAAAGTGAAACATCTGACATTTACTGTAACAAGCCATTATTATAAGTGTCTCCCATTATCTCAGGGGCACCCAACGACAATTTTTGGAAAATATCTGTTTGGAAGACGATTTGAGATCTAGAATTTTTGGAACATTTGTTGTAAAATTTCTTGCTTGCCTGCCTCTCCTAGGATTTTCGAACATCTAAAAAATGGTAGAATTGCCCATTTTCAATGGCTTTTAACCCTCAGAAGGTCGCCTAGAATTTTCGGGAGACTTTTTTCTGGCTGAAATTTTCGAAAAGGTAAGTTTTGATCCCTATACTTTTTGGTTCACTATACTTTCAGCTAGGATAACTGAACAAATGAAAAATTTTTGGGGGATAAAAAAATACATATACTTACCATTTAAATACTAGAATACGTTTAACAATGCTATGTTTAAGTGGTTTTGAACTATATTCTCATTGGGTGCCCCTGTTATCTAGGAGACGTAAATGTGTTAGAAGACACACAACATTATTTATTTATTTCTGGTTTACCTAAACAGGACAATATTGGTGGAGGCTAGCGTGGATGGAATTGCAGCGAGTTATATCAAGACACCGAAAGACAGATTAGGGTTGTCCAGGGTAAATAATCCTTGGGTAGCACTAATAATTGATTCCATGAAATACTATAAACCCCAGTGGGAATTCTGTGAGCTACAAGTACTGAATTCAGCATAGTTAGGGTTTAGATATCCCTTAAGGAGGCTAAAGGGATTAACTTCTGTAGGATAGTATTGAGTAGGCGAATATATGGTCATTGGACTTGATGAGATGACCTCATTGAAGTGACCACCTATCCTGATGACCAATATTTGTTCATAAAATTACAGTCTCTTGCAAATGTTTGCGACTATTTTATCCATACACACTTTTTGGAATGAAGATATTATTAGTCCTAATGTCTTTAACCTCCTGTAAAAAATCACTGGACATTTGGTCTCTTTGTTAACTGTATGTACTAAGCCTTTTACATGAGGAGCTTTGCTCAAGAAAAAAAATCTCAGCAGGCGCCGTAAATTGATGCCCTGGTACGCGATAGAAAGGTGTTTGCTTGGTGTCATAAAATTAATTAAGACCGGGACATAATAAGTAAACCAGATGCCAAGTATCCGCGAGAGACGCGTCGTTTGAGCGCGAGGCAAGGCGAGGAGCCAGCATCCCACGCAACGATTTTTTTGCGGCGCGACCTTTCTGTTTAAAATGAAAAAGATTTTGATTATTCGAAATGTATCTTCTTAAAAATAAAAGCTCGCTTCATCTACCCGTAGAAAGTAATTTACATGAATTTAGACTTATTGTTGGTCTGTAAAACCGATAAACAAATCCAGATCGGACTGCCGGTGATTTGGACGGGGCACGCCAGGCTTAAAAGACATGACGTTAAAGCATTTTATATTTCCTTTGTCACTTTGATAAAATTTTCATGTGAAAAGACATGACATGACAAAGCGCCGCAAAAACTCGTTTCCAGTGCCGCTCAAATGAATGGACGGTAGCGTACATGTACGATTTTTTTTGTATTTGAGGGTCAGGCAGCGATCATGCGATGTAAACGAGTTAAATTCTTACTAATTAATTAATATTCTACATTAGACTTTCAAAGTTCAAAAGCGCTGTGGTTTTGATTTCGAAACAATTTGAAGTGAAGGCGACCGTCGACGGTATGAGTCTTCGTTTCCCATTTCGAGTCTGTCGAGGGTTACAACCCCCAAAAGCATTGGCATGCACTCAAAAAAGAAATATGTGGAGTCCGTCCGACGGGTTTCTCCAAAAAAGAAATATTTTAGGAGATTTCCTGACGTGGACGTGGCAACGCGCGAACTTGAACCCGCCAAATCGGCCTATGCCGTAGTGGAATTCAACATGATGCCAGCTACTGTGTACGTCGCTTCCACGTCCGTTTGATCACTGGTCTTCTTCGCCAGAAAAGCAATCCCCCGGATGGCCTTGTGAATTTTGTTTTTCTTTATGGTAGAGGTCAGACTAAAACGGACTTAAGTTACATATTAGTGATATTAGACTTGAGGTAAGTTTGTTTTTAGTCAAATTATTCCCAATACAGTGAGGTATTTCTATTTTCTGGTCACTTAAATTTAAAGAAAACATTTAGCTTCATTTATTATTCTGTTTGTCTTGGGTAGTCAGTTTATTTATGGGCTTTTGTTATCTGATAACAGGACCTAATTTTCATCATTTTCATTTTGTACTTACTGGTTCTGTTTCTCTTGGGTAGTCAGTTCATTTGTGGACTGTTGTTATCTGATGACAGGACCTAATTTTTATCATTTCCATTTTGTATTAACTGTTTCTGTTTCTCTTGGGTAGTCAGTTCATTTGTGGACTGTTGTTATCTGATGACAGGACCTAATTTTTATCATTTTCATTTTGTATTAACTGGTTCTGTTTCTCTTGGGTAGTCAGTTCATTTGTGGACTGTTGTTATCTGATGACAGGACCTAATTTTTATCATTTTCATTTTGTATTAACTGGTTCTGTTTCTCTTGGGTAGTCAGTTCATTTGTGGACTGTTGTTATCTGATGACAGGACCTAATTTTCATCATTTTCATTTTGTACTAACTGGTTCTGTTTCTCTTGGGTAGTCAGTTCATTTGTGGACTGTTGTTATCTGATGACAGGACCTAATTTTCATCATTTTTATTTTGTACTAACTAGTTCTGTTTCTCTTGGGTGGTCAGTTCATTTATGGGCTATTGTTACCTGATGACGGATTATTATTATTATTATTGTTATTGCTATTATTATCAACATCATTATTGAGTGATTTAAAATTATTTTTCTTTGACACAGGGCTATAATTTGCAGCAGGCGATGGAGTGTACACTGATTTGCTTTAGTTTTCTTTCAGAAATTCACATAGAATTTACTTTAGTTACAATTATTGCTTGTGTACTGAGATAAACTTTCAGCGACACAGTGTGACAAAATTGTTTTAACCAAAATCATGATAACACAATCAAAATGTTTTTATTATTAGTATTATTCGTTAATTTCAAACGATGCTAATATATGTATGTAAAAATGAAATTATCTTGCCGCTTGTTACAGAGCCATCCGTACTGTAAAACGTCAAATGAAAAGTTATAACACTCACATGTCTATTAGATCCTACAAATGATTTTGTCAATGAAAATCGACGACAAAAATTTCCGTTCTCTGGCTTAATTAAGAAGCTTGGGTTGCAAAAAATTGTGTTTGTAAAACACAACCGAGTCAATTATCGTACGTTAAAAAATCAAAGCATTACTTTAGCAAAATAGAATCTTAGGGTTAACATCCCGTGGCTAGTGCCGGAGAAGAGATTGGGCCGCCAGATATACTTCAAACCCTCTGGTTCCCTCCCCTTCGCCGTGGCCTATGAGCTTTGCGTTAGATCTCGCGGTTTATTATTTCAGAATCAAGTCGCTATTAGAATGAAGCTGTTATAAGTCGGTTGTAGTTACTGATGTCCAAGAATTCCAAATGGTCCTGTTTCGGGAATCGTAGTTTCTCTGGGATTAAATCATTCTCATTGAGTAAACATTAATTTATCACAGGTAAGTAAATGTACTTAATTTATAACATCGAACCTCGTTGCTGACGCCGTTTTGTGTAATGTTCCTGCCGACTACACAGTAATAGACAGAAGATAGTATACTGTTCGATCGACATAATTGCAAATAATCTCATTCCTCCAGTAAGAATAGATTATAGGCCGTCATTAAAATGTTTCTCGGGTGGTAAACTTTAGCTTCTCGTAATATTTTCTGAGTCGCAAAGGGTTTATGTTTCATTTCCATTTTCTCTTTAGTAACAGATATAAACCCCGCTCTCGTTAAGGTTTGGTTCTTGATCTTCGATTATCCCATTCGAGTGATAGTTATTTTTCTTGCTACCGCCTTTCATAATTATGGTTGTGCGATCAATAAGGAGCGGGGTTTTTTTACAGTAGAGCCATGCCTTGAATACTATTTCGCGTGAGAAGTAACAGTTGACGTGTGTCTCCACGCGAGTAAAGCCAACAAATACGCGTCCGTATCTGGAAAACCTTTTTCTTATGTCAAAAAATGTCTTATTTACACGTCTCGTGATTCCCACGCCGGTTGTTTTTGGATGTCGGCAAGTGCGAAAAAAGTAATTACCGAGGATTCCAAAGTAACACCTCAGTCGTATGAAAGCGCGAATTGTGATCTCCCGTTTCAGTTAATCATAAGCCATGGGTAGATTCAATCTACCCTTAGCCTAATTTGCATAATTTTTTTTGGTGAGCAAAGCCCGTCATGATAGTAAGAATTTTAAGTGATATGGAATTACTCATAATTTGGAATAAAAACCGCTCTGTTAGTTAAGTCTGCTTTTGATAAAACATGGCCACTGGGGCCCCAGGCCAGTGCGGTGTCCAAAGGAGTAGGCGGCTTGCCATCTTGGTCACCATAGCTGGATAGCTCAGGGACCGGCCTAAAAGTGGGTCGGTGGATCGGGCCTGGCGGCGGGGAGGGGGGGGGGGGGGACAGGGTCGGCAGAGCTACTGTGGTCAGGAGGGGGCTAATTTGACCCAACCCCTTCAGTAAGCAGCAGTGTTCACTAGAGGCTTTGATTGGCAAGCACCTTTTCTTACGTTGCCCTAGCCAGCTGAATCAGGCATCTGCTGAGAATAATTATCATGGCAATTGTAGAGTCCAGTGAGAGGACAGGGGATAATTTTATGGACCAGTTTATTTGGGAGTTTCCCACTTTTAAATAATGCATTAAAAAAAGGGAAAGTTTTGAATGTCAGAAGCTTATTCGTCTAAACCCTGTGTTTTCCACAATACCTTGCTTATTTCTATAATGAATTCATACTTGGCAACATTAAGGAGACCAGAAACAATCAGTTCAGCAGTTACCCTCTCAAACAGTTAATAGTAGCTACAATGAGGGACAAAAGTGTTGACACACTTCCATAAAATGGCCCTTTTTGCATAGTGGATATACTTATCTCCTTCCCCTGTCTACCCCAACCCCTTCCCCCAAAATCGATGTTGAATTTTGGACCTTCAAGTCTTTTTTTTACTTCAGACTTCCGAATGCTCACCGAGATATTCCCGTCACGAGTTGGTTTAATTATTGGCTTGCATTAAACCTGTGAAAAAATGATATTTTTGTAATAGTAAGTAGACTTAGTGTGTAGCATTTCTTGATTTTTTTTGCAAAGACACAAGAAGCACGAGAATTGATTAAAAATTGTTAGTTAAACCTCTATGTATCACGCGATGGCCTGTCTCACTGTACCAAAATTATAATATCTCGGTGAACATTCGGAAGTCAGCCAAGCGCGGTCATTGCACGCGTGCTGAACAAGAATGCTGTATAATGACAGACTAGAAACAATAGACAACTCCCAAAGCACAAACTCACCCAAAACGCTAAAAATCTTCAATGTTTACTCAAGTTTGGGCTTATAGAAGATAATGTCACAGTTTTTCAATGACCATGAAATTCAGAGTCCGGGTAGTTAATCAATTGTGGCCCTGAAAAAATTTGAAGGAAAAAAAACTACGAATTTTTAAGAAACTGCTTTTTTCGTGAGATTGACTCTGAAACGCTGACAAACGTCAACAAATTGCGAAAACTGTAATTTCTATATGTTTGCTTTGCTCGAAATCGCGCGCATTTACAAAGCCCTAAATTGTTTTGCGGACTTGCAAGGACCCATCTGTTACAAGGATGCCCAAAATACAAAGATGAATCTCATAGTTTATTAGATATAATCCGTGTAAAGTTTGCTTATCATTTTCGCATAAATTATGACCTAAATTTGGAAACCGCTGAATTTCTCGAATTGGGTCTTTGCAATTTTGGTGAAACTCTGTTCAGCGCAAGGCACTAATGCGCACTATGTGTAACCGAGAGATTTTCACGAAAAAATGCCGGCAACAGCAGATTTTTGACTCAGACCTATAAGGGGCGTGGCATTATAACCACGTGATATTTACTCCGATCGCCAAAAATTTTATGTTATATTGTAGATTGATCTATATGTTATCCATTCTATGTGTTAGACTTACGATAAACGTAAAGGTGGGGATACCAGAGAGTAGTTAGGGAAAGATACCTTTCAGCGAAATCCCAAATTTCATACCTGGTGCCCGCATTCTTTCAAAATGCGCGCCCCACCATATGAAAAACGGCAAACCGCTAAAAGAGTATCTTTCCCTAACTACTCTAAAATAACACAAATAAACACAAATCTACAAATTCCTGTTATTACCACATACTCAAATTATCCCATATTCTAAACCCCACGTCAGAAAAAATAAAATTGAAATTTAAAAGAATAAATTCTTAAAAATAGAAATCATGTCAAAGCAAAAAGTTGGTGTTTCTTGTTTAAGCAGTAGAAATCAAATCCCAGCCCACGCAAAGTTGTATGCAAGAGGGTATCAACTAGTCAAAGGAATAAGTAATGAGTACAATTATCTCAAAAACAAATTGTATGACCTTAATAACGGATTATTTGAGTCACCAATAGCCAAAAGAATAAAGTATTTCATCAAAATCTGTTTTAGAGGAATAGAAAAAGGTAAATTAGGAAATATTAGTCATTTGGAATTAGAAAAAGAAGATTTGGAGAATTTATTATTTTTTGTTAGACAATATAAATATTATAAAATACGTCAAGATTTTTTTGATGACGATGAGAAACCTTACCCAGGTTTAACTGAATTTTATGATGCTACTTTTAAATTTTATAATAAATTAACTGAATGTTATGACAGTGACAGTGACAGTGACAGTGACAGTGATATTCAGATTTATATTGACAGTGACAGTGACAGTGATTAAATCTTATAACTTCATCTCAGTTATAAGATTTTTTACTATAACCAATAAATAAAAAGATGGAACCAAGATCGAGAGAAACTACTCCTACAAAAGAGGATTTGGATTTTATAGTTGATGATGGATATCGTTACGATGAGGACCCAGATTACGTTCCTCCAAATGAAAGATTTATTCTCACAGGAGATAAGTTTACAAAATTAACCAAAAGAGCTAAAAAACTTGGTGCAGAATCACTTGATTACTCAACCAGAAAAAATAATAAATATATGGCGACACTTCCAGGTGGAAAGAAAGTACATTTTGGTTCTCCAAAGTACGCAGACTACACAATACACAAGGATAAAGAGAGAAGAGATAAATATTTAGCTAGAGCTACAAAGATAAAAAATAAACAAGGAGAGTTAACTTATACAAATCCAGAATCGAGTAACTATTGGTCCGTTAATCTTCTTTGGCCAAAAAAAAATTGATTTTTTAATTATAGTTTAAGAAAATAAATTATAATTAACAAAATGCAGTTATCCAGCTACGATCATTTAACAAAAGACACCGTTATTTTCAAAGAAGCAAAAGAGTCAAAAGTAAAAGATAGTAACATTAAATACAAGCGTATACCAATTGAAATCAAATACCAAAATAACAAAAAAGGACCACTTGTAATCGAAACCCCATTTCTTTTTAGCTTTGGGGTAAATGAAAAGAGAAATCAAGAAACAAAAAAGTTAGTAGGATATAGTATGCCAGTATGTCTTTGGGCAAAAGATAGCGAACCAAATGAAAAAGAAAAAGCGTTTTATGGTGCTATTAATAGTCTAACATCTTTGTCTATAGAACATTTAGAGAATGAATACGGACCAGATTTAGCCTCATCTCTTTCCCCACCGTTATACTACAAACAAGAAGAATATATAGATAAAAAAGGAAAGAAGAAAACTAGAAAAGATCCCTCATCTGCACCAGTTCTTTATACCAAACTTATTTACTCAGAAAAATCAAAGAAAATTTTATCTTTGTTTAAAGGAAAGGGGGGAAAGGAACTAAATCCTTTTAAACTCATAAATCAGTATTGTAATGTGAAATTGGCATTAATAATAGAAGGAATCTTTATAAGCAAAACTGTTACATCTCTGCAAATAAAAGTTCACGAGTGCTATGTTAAACCACTCAAACCAAGAGAGTCTTTACTAACAATTGAAGAGGAAGACGTCGACGACGACGAAGAGCAAAGCGATAACGAAGAGGATATTGAGAAATTAGTTGAAGATTTAACTTTATCTGATGAAGAGCCAAATGAGTGAATAGGATTTTATTTTTAATACATTATTTGTATTAAAAATCAACCAAATCCTTAGAACTAACCCATGAGTTAAATTTATCAGGATATCCACTCCATTTTACTAATGCCATTTTTTTCTTATTATCTCTCTTAATAATTTTTTCTATTCTAAAAGTTTGCTGTTTTGCTTTTTGTAATTCTTGCTCGTAGAAAGAACCTTTAACCTCTTCTCCCATCAAATCAGTAATAGAATATGTAACAGGTTTTGTTGGCAGAACTTTATCAATCACAAATATCTCCTCTGTCCAGTTTGGTGTGTAACCTTTATCAAATACCTTTCTCTTATATTTTGAGATTCTAACTTTATCACCAATTGCAAACTTTGGTTTACCAGGTTTCAAGTAGATTAAATCACCGTATAAATTAGACCAAACTTTATTTTCATTCTTCTTTTTACTTGCTTCAACAGGACTCATTTTTATACTAGAATGTCTAGCGTTATTGTAATCATCAACTAGTTTATCTATCTTATCCCAGTAAACAGTGTTGTTATTCACAGTAAACAAATCTTCCACATTCTGTTTTTCATTGTTTTATTCCATCTCTCAACAACACTAGATTTCTCCTCGTTTTCAGTGTGATACAACCTAATTCCTTTACTTTTAAGAAAATCTTTGAAATGTTTACTGATAAACTCAGAACCTTTATCAGTCCATAACATTTGAGGTTTACGTTTACTTTTGATTACATCCCCGAATGCTTTACTAACAGTTTCGGTTTTTTTGTCTTTCAAACCTATAATCCATCCATACTTGCTAAACACATCTATAACCATTAACAAATATTTAACTCCTTTGTTCCACTTACTAAACTTTTGCATTTCAACTAAATCAGCAGCCCAGATTTCATCAATACCGTTTGAGATTACTGATCTTTTTTGAAAGTTTCTTGTGATTGGTTTGTGAAGTTCGTCGGCTAATTGTTGAGACCAATCACTACTCAACGCCGACTCGCGTTTAAACCAAGTCCAAGTTTTTGTTTAGTATTAATTATTGTTCTAGCCAAAGTATGCCCCCATTGTCTTTCTTTCCAAGGAATAGCATCCAACGATTTTACCATCTTTCTGTCTGCCTTATTTTTACACTTTCGGTTATCCCCACAAACACTATAATCAACATCATGCTGCATGGCAACAGCATCGGTTGGCCCAGTTGGTTGATCATAAATTTCTAATATTTCTCCGGTTTCCGGATTGTATCTTACTTGGTTTTCGAGATCATTATAAGGGCCTGTATATTTATGCCCTGGCAATGTCCATCCACCTTTTGGTTTAGGTAAATTACCAATCTGTTTATGGATATCTATAGCCCCACCAGCAGGGGGGTTTTGGGGGGACAAGGTCCCCCCATTTGGTAATTTACCAATCTGCTTGTGAACATCAATTCCTTTTCCATCTAATTCTGGTCTGTCAGTTTTATACTTTTTATTTGGCCTCACTTTTGTTGATAGTTCATCCATGGCTGTTCCAACAGAATCTTGAATAAATGGAGTGAGTTTATTAATTCCATAATTTACAGCTTTCTTCTGAAGATTTTTGTTTCTCATTAACTCACTTGCTCCATATCGCCCCATTTCAACTGCTTTTTTACCCATCCAAGGAAGCCCGTAATGAACAAACCCATCAACTGCTGTGCCAACAACAGTATCAAAGACGCCCGCCCCTTCAGACGGGCTAATTAGTTTTTTTGATTTTTTCCCGTTTTAACATATCTAACTTTTTTAATTCCACAAACTGCACAGTGACAGTAAAATTGAGTTCTACCTCTTTTATCTTGTTGGTAACCACTTGGCTCTGTACAAGGAGTTACTCTTTTATCTTTAATACAATAAGTTTCTTTCATTTAGTATAATGTTTAGATAAAAAATATGTCTACTAGATCTAATTTTCTGAAAAGTGAGCTCCAAAAGATATACAATAGCCTAAACATGAGTTATGAATATGCTGATTTTTCTAGATTGGAAAACGATGCTATTTTTATAAAAGTATTTGAGTTACTTATGGAAATAAGTGAGAAATCAAATATGCTTAAAAATGTATTAAGAAATAATACGTTTTTATAGAGAGCTGTAAACTCACGCGGCGTAGCAGCAGGGGGGTTTTGGGGGGACAAGGTCCCCCCATTATCTATTTATATAATAAATGGAAGCTAAATTCTTTTCTGAGATAGAAAAAAAGATGGATGTTAAAGCAATCAAGGATTTTGAGAAAGAAGTAAGGTCAAAAATATATAATGAGTTGGAGTCTCTTAGAAAGAAAGATGAAGATCTTTCTAGAGTGCTGATGGCTTCTGAATGTGAGATGTGGAAAAAAATAAGAAACGAGGAATATTCTTGGTTGCAGCTAAATAGTGATAAAAAAAAGAAACTTTATCGTTTTATTGATATTTACTCTAATTTCATAGATATAGTTGATAGTGTTAAAGATCTAAATACAAAAGTTGAGAGGGTTAAATCACTAAAAAATACACCGGTTGATGAAGATTAAAAAATAATATTTATTAAATATTATTTTTATTCTCCCCCCCATTTTATCCTCCAAAATATTCTTGTATGAAATCGCTGTTATCATCATCAAAATGTGGGTTATGTATTACATTTAAAATACTATTACCCCGCTGTCTCTCAAATAAATAATATAAACACCAATAACCACAGAGAACAGTATTGCGATTTTGTATTTCATCCATTGAGTAAATAATGCGTTTTCCAGAAGTATTAAAATATGTTAGTGCTTCATTTGGCATTATTAGTCCAAATGGATCAAAGTACTCAACTACATTGTCTATATTTCTATAACAAACCCAATGTGTTCCAGGACCTTGTATATCATCTAGATTAATTATTCCACATTCTTTTTTTATTTTATGAGGTAGTCCATCACGACTATATATTCCTCTGAAATGTTTTATACCAAGTTTTTTTATCCATCCCATTAGGTCAAAGTTGGATAGAGGTTTAATTACAAAATGGTACCTAGTATGGGAATTGAGTTGAATGGGCTGTCTTTTCCTAGTAGTAACCCTTTTCCTTTGGAGTTTTTTTTTTTAACACCCATTCCTATAGGGTTGGACCATGTACCAATAAAAGGAGGTGATTGATACGGATAACCCTTACCATTTGTGGGTGGCACGTAAACATTTGCTGTATTAGATGACCCTCGTCTATCAACCTGTAGCCCTCCTCCAAACATCTTTGATACCAGACTAATTGCTAATGGAATTCCTATAGAAGCAAGTGTACCTAAAAATCCTCCTTCTATTTGTTTTCTAGTTGGCTTTATAGTAAATCCTCTTCCCGTTTGCATAGCTCTGCTAATTTGGTTTAACTGTGATTTGTTAAAAGCATTACTTATACTTGGAAGCAAAGTTAATGCAGCTGCTGGAATTGGTATTCCTTTTCTCGCTATTTCATATAAGCTGGCTAAATCCGTTGCTCCTCCTCTTTGTCCTTTTCCAAATATTTTATTTAGCCCAATTTCACCAAGTGCAGTAGCAGCGCCAGTTGCTAATGCGGGAACAGCTTTTGAAATTCCTTTTATTGCGAAAGGAAGAACTTTTGCTCCAAGAGATGCGAGTGATGAAAATAAGTTTCCTCCGTGTTTCACAGATTTTCTAATTTGAGTTTTACTTATCTTTATATCAGATCCTGTGCCATTTGCAATAGATTTATTTATTTTGGCAATCTGTCTTTTTGTCAACATTAACTCATCATTTCCTCTAAGATGCGAATGTTTTAACCGAAGAGTCAAAGGTGACTGATTTATTATTGCGGAAGCCAGTTTTGTCTTTTGGCCATCTGTAAGTTTTACTCCATATTCTATATAATTAGCCATTTTTTATTATATTGGTTATATAACTTTTTAAAATTACGTGTAACCTCACTCGGCGCAGTCAAGTGAGGGGTTTTTCCCATGTTATATAACTTTTTAAAATCACGTGTAAACTCACGCGGCGTAGCAGCAGGGGGGTTTTGGGGGGATGCAATCCCCCCATTAGAACTTTCTAGAATTCTATTGTTTTTAATCACACGATAATCTCGTGATTATTACATCATATATTTCTTATAAAAGGAAAGTGGGTTCCATCGTTTTCACTAATTTCACGACATTTTATTCGCCGCGTATATCAAGTTGATAGCAGTTATCTAGTTCACTATCACAGTGTTAGAAAGTTTGATAAAAATGCCTCTCTCATTGTAGCCAAGGGAGGGGGTCGTAGGGGGAACCGTAGGTTCCCCTACGCTCTAAGCAATAGTTTTCCATCTTGTTGTGATATTTCTGCTACTCTTTCATGTAAGACTAGCGCGTAAATATTATAATCAGCGTCTGGATTAGCTGTTAATTCGTAATGAAATGCTAGTTTTGTAACTCCATCTTTTATATCCATTTTCTGTTTAGTCAAATCAAAATAAATAAAAGGAAATAAAGTTTTGAAATTATTTCTATTAAGTAATGTTCCGCCTTGATAATCATTATTTGCGTATACATATGACATTACATTTCTAAAAACTCTTGACAAATCTGTAGAAGGTTTAAAGTGAATATCAGGATATTCGTTTCCATTTGCAACTTCTAGATAACATCTTGATATATTAGCATTATTTGGTAGTTCAAAAGTGTCGTATAAAAATGGATTTGCTGTTTGTGAATCAATATTGGCTGTATCAATTCCAAAAATAAATACATGACGTGGTTTTGAAATAGCATTTGTAATTCTAAAATGACCTGTCTGTTGTTGTGTATTATTTGATCGCTCTACTACTTCATTCAAATATGTCCATTTGTAAGGTTTAAGATAATTATCCATGTACAACTTTTCTCCTTCTGAATTAAACGTAAGTTTTGGAATAAAAAGTTGTAGTCTTGTTATAATAACTCTACAATTATCAGCTCCTTGAAAAATTAAATTTGCATCTTTTTCAATTTCGATATTTAGCTCAATTTTTGTATTTGGAAGTAATTTGTCTTCCAATGCTTCAAAGAAAGAATATCTATTAAGAGGAATTTCACAGTTTACTGTGGCTGATACACCTAATAGTAATTTCCTTTTATGAAAACCTTTATTATAAGTTGCTTGAGCAGGTCTTTCCTCTGCAGCTCTTGATGTATCAAGATAGTAAAATTCGTTTGTAGCTACACTCTCAGCATATGAAGGATTATACTCAAGAAGATTTTTAATATTTACAACATGATTTGCGTAGTTACAACTATAAACTTCTCTTCCATTTGCTAGGATACTTAATTTTTCTATAAAGGAGTTACTACCATTTACAATTCCGTTATGGTCTGCAATGGCAATGTTTCCTCCATCTGCCAGCTTATTTACTTTAAAATCCATTGATAATCGGGCGTTATACCAATCAAAAGGAGTGGATTCTCCTGTATTATCAGCTACAAATCTAAGACCTGTTTTAGTTTGGTGAGCTGCATTTGCTGGAGCAGTATCTAAAGACTGTTCCAGGTCATAAACAACATCTTCATATCTATCTAAATATTTTGGATTTCTAAAAGACTTCATTTTATTTTAATAATTATATAATTTTATGGGGGGATTGCATCCCCCTATAAGGGGAACCTACGGTTCCCCTAACATCCCTCCCTTATAGCAGCAGGGGGGTTTTGGGGGGGTGCAACCCCCCCCCCCCATTTAATAATTGTAGAATTTTCTCTTTCGTGTTGAACCTCCACTAAGAAGGTTATTCAACATTTGATCTATCTCTTTTTGAGTCATTGTTTTGTTTGGAGTTGTCTTAACTTTTTTAGCAGGGGGGTTTTTGGGAGCATCCCTCCCTTTTGATAGTAATTGTACTATTTTATCACCAGCCTTTTTACCAGCATGTTCACCAGTTTTTGTTGCAGCCATTGTTAGTACTTTTTCACCACTTTTTTTAGCAGCTTTTTTCATTGTCTTTCCAAATATTTTTTTACCAAACGATTTAAAAACATCTGTTATTCCTTCACCATAAATATGTTGTTTTGTAAAACTACCCAATTCAGGGTCAAATCTCTTTTTATACTCTGATTGTCGCGTCATTTTTATCTAATGAATATATATTTAGCTGAGGGAGGGGGGCGCAGGGGGAACCGTAGGTGCCCCCGCTTACATCGAGTGGAGTATCAAAGTCATAAACCAATCTATACCATTAAAATTTACTGGTCTTCCAAGTGAGTCTGTTACATAGATTCTCATTTCATCAATGTAAAATGAAGAGACATCACAATACAAAGGTCTTTTAGGTTCGAAAGTAAATGGATAAGACCTTGTGAGGTTATCAGTTGGTATCACAGCAATGGTATTAGTATTTATTCCATTTACAATACTATCAGTTATCGCCGTTGTGTTGATATTTAACACATCAATCGAATTTGTGATATTTGGTAGTTTTGATCCATACTCTGTTTTTGTAATAACTTTTTTTTCAAAACCAATCAGGTCTCCAAATTCTGTTCCTCTCAGATCAAGTTGATAATCACCATCCAGTGATACTAACACACGATAGGTGGATAGTATAAAAGTTAGATTGATTGAATACTTTTTTACTCCTTTAGAATCTGTTGTATGGTGAGACTTTTGATCCATGTACTGATGAATGTAATCATTGATATCTGAGTAGGAATACATTCCATCTGTAAAAGTAATTGTTTGCCAGGCGGATCCATCATGAGAGTATTTAATCTTATTGTTTTTATAATCACTTCTAATGTTGTACCATGAGTAAGTCATTGACAATCGATCAAGAGCAAGTTGATGTTTCTTATCAGTATCAAGTTTCAGAGATGGGTTAAACTTAATAGTAAAATCACCAGGTCTGCTTGTTCCTCTTTTTTCCCTATTTATTGAAGAAATATGAATAGCTCGTTCTTCCATTTTATTTAAAGCCTACATAACTTTGTAGTAAATTGTTCAACTGTTTATTTGAGATCACTTTCATTTTGTTGAGAAGATGTGCTATTTGAGAAAACTCATTTATCACACCGTTATTACCAGCTAGAATTGATCCACCGAGTAATTCAAGTCTGTGAAGAAGTTGATGTGGGTTGTTAAAGTAAATAATTCCAGAGCCAGATTTTGTTTTGTAATACCTAAGATTACTTAAATTTGTTGCATATATGCTTAATACGTTGTATTTATTTATTAAATCTAATGTGTTTTTATGTGGCTTTTTATTTAGTGGTTTAGCTAATAAATAACCGTTTGAATCACGTTCAAAAATTGCAGTATTTTTTATTGCTTTACTAGTCTCTCCTAAATCTTCATTAACATCTTCGATTACTTTTTCAATAGTAGAAACATCCTCTTCAAAATACTCAGAAGGGAGTTTGTAGTATTCATTAACTTTGAGTATATCTTGTGTTTCTTTGTTCATTAAATTTCTATCGAGGTCTTCAGGCGTAAATTTTGCTATTTTACCCTCTGATGTAGAGGGTAAAACACCATCATCTTCTTCAGGCTCTTCAATCGCCTCAAAACCAGGTAATTGAGCCAAATCCCATTTTTTTACTTCGTCAAGTTTATCAAATCCTTCAGTTATAGCAAGTCTGTTTTGATTAAGACCTTGTGTAAGAGCAAGTTGATTAGCTTTAAGCTGTGCTATAGTCGCGTTTTGTTGGTCGTCGATACTTTTTTTAATAGAATCTTGAGATTTAATAAGTGGTTTAAATGTCTCTTTAAATCCTTCTCGCATATCTTGTTTTTGCCATTTTGTTGTTTTTATAACATCTCTAACCTGTTGAGTCAAAGCTTCGGCTTCGATTTTATTTTTTGCAAATTTTTTGTATTCTTCTATATCCATTTATCTAAAGATTAAATAAAAAATGTGTAGCAGCAGAGGGGTTTTGGGGGGAGGCACTCCCCCCATTTTATTTAATCATTAAATAAAATGGAAATTCTAAATTATGATAGTACCGATGACATTGATAAAAAATATAAACAATTATTTCCTTACATGCCATCAGACACATTTCGTATGTTAATATGTGGAAATAGTGGAAGTGGAAAAACTAATCTTTTGTACCACATGTTAATCAAACCACTATTGCATTACGATGAGATTTATCTTTACGCACGTAATCTTGAACAGGATAAGTATCAAAAACTCATTAAAAAAATGAGGGAGTTGAGTAGTAAAATTGGATATGAAATACTTCATGTGAGTAACGACGAAATAACCCCGGTTACAGAAATGGATTACGAAGACAACCAAAAACTTGTGATATTTGATGACTACGTTTGTGATAAAAACCAGAGACAACTGATTGATTATTTCATTCAAGGTCGACATAAGAATTGTTCGGTGGTGTACCTCAGTCAATCGTTTTATAAAACACCAAAGGATATTCGGCTAAATTGTTCTCACTATTGTCTGTATGAATTTCCATCATCGAGGGAAGCAAACAGAATATCATCCGAATTAGGAGTTGACAAAGAGGCGTATAAATCAGCAACAAAAAAACCCTTTTCATTTCTATACGTTGATAAACCAAAAAAACGTATTGCTAAAAACTTCACCAGTAATATATCCTAATAATAAAAAATGGGAATATTTAACGAACAATCGTTTGATCATCCTTTTGCTAAAGGTATTCCTGGTGCTCCAGGAGTTGGATTTAGTCTAACCGCAGATGGTAATTATGATATGAATAAAAAGAAACTCACAAATGTAGGAGCACCTAGTAATACCACTGATGCTGCTACTAAAAAGTATGTTGATGATAATTCCAGTGGATCACCCTCAACATCAAGGCTAACAGTTGATTCTAACATTAATATGGGAGATCAATACCGAATTACAAATCTTAGCACACCACTGGATGCAAAAGAACCACCTACTAAAGAGTATGTAGACAATACATTTCTTGATAGAGATGGTTCGTACCCAATGAAAGGTGATCTTAATATGGATAATAATAAAATGGTTAAAGTTGGCGCACCAACAGCTAATGATGACGCAGCAAATAAATCCTATGTTGATACAAAAGTAACAAATACAATGAGCTCTGCAGCAACAAAACAAGAACTAGCTAATTATCTTAAAAAAGATGGGACTGATGCAATGAAAGGAAGTCTAGACATGTCCAACAATAGAATATTCAATTTACCTAATCCAACGGGGCTCAAACAACCAACACCATTAGCTTTTACTGATTTAAAATATCTCCACGTTTCTGGAACAAATAAAATGTTAAATAATCTAAACATGGATAATAAAAAAATAATTAACCTTAGACTACCAACATCAGACACTGATGCCGCAAACAAAAAGTATGTGGATGATAATGCTGGGGCCCCAGATCTAAGTGATTATTTGGAAAAAGATGGTACTGTTGCTATGACAGGTAACTTAAATCTTAACAGCCATGAAATAGATAATCTCAGTGACCCCACCACAGATAAACAAGCTGCTAATCGCGGATGGGTACGTAAACAAATAGAAAGGCTTGATCATCATTCTGGAGAAGCCTCAAGTGGCGTATTCACAATAACAGATCCAGCTAGACCTACAACAATGTATCTACAATATATCAGTGGGGGGAGTGCCTCCCCCCAAAGCCCCCCTACTGTTGATTTTGTTTTAACTACATCAGCACCTGGTCAAGCACTTGCTTCATTTGCTCCAACAGCTAACACATACGTTAACAAAATAGAATTTCAATTTGGATCGCGCAATGTCAACGTCGACTTTCTGTTTTTTATTCCCACGGACAACAATCATTCCAATTCTGTCTTTTGGGTTAGTGGAAATCGAACTGGCACATGGTCATTGAATATCCACAAGTCCTGGAACTACAATATGTCAGGAGTAAAACTACGAACTCATAATAACAACAATCACTCTGCTATAACTTGCAGAGTATTTTTTGATCTACCAAAAGCAATTACTAAACCACTTGGTAGAATAGAAATTAACACACCTAAAATTGTAATAAGTGGGGTTGTAAAAGCAGATGTCAACCTTGGTGGTAATAAAATAAAGAATCCGGGTGTACCAACCCAAGACAATGAATCGGTAAACAAAGGTTATGTTGACAATCTAGTTCATCATACCGCAGTTCAACCAAGTCATTATAAAGATGAGTTTAGTTACCTCATGTTAAGTGGGGCTCAATGGACTGATGAAACGGATGGGGGGAATAGTTTTGTTATATCAAAAATAGGAGATTTAGCACCAAACAAAGGAAACTTTCACGACTATAATCACAAAGTAATTTACGCGTCTATACGAAAGAGATATGATGGAAATACGCATAAGAATACATTTAATTATAAAATGGGAATTAATTTTTACAGACTAACTGCAAATACCGAATACACGTTGTGTTTGGAAATACTTAACACTGATTATAATCTCTGGAATAATACTCAAATAAGTGTTGACAAAGGAACTTCAACAGGATTATCAATTGGAAATACAATTGTAAAAAACTATCCCATAGGTATACTGATTCAACAGGATCAACAAAAACTATGTACTACCACAGAATAATAGTTAATTTCCGAAAATTGTCATCTGGGAATAAGTTCTTTCTTCACATTTCGGTTGATTTTCTTCAGGGCGGATATAATATCTCTACGTATCCATCACTGTTTTCAGGAGTTTACATCATTGCTTATGGCATTGTGGGTACATTTAGCAATATCGACCCAGATAAAGTTTACGACTATCACACCGCATTTGATATCAAACCAACAGAAGTAGTGTACAACGTTGATATAAATGCAAATCAAAAAGAAATTACAAATATCAAACTTGACCGACAAAATGTTAATAGTGCCGCGACAGTCGCTTTAGTAAAAGAAGTAGCTCCTTTTACTAAAAATGCTTTGTATAGATTATACTTTAGTGAGGTCTATGACTTTACTCATGCGGATAGTTATGGAATAAATATAGGTTCATCTGGAGTTATTATTAATTCTGTAAAGCCTAATATTACACTACCACCTAATAAAGACCTAGATGAAATAGAAAAAGATGGATTACATGTTAATGGTTACGATGTTACTTTTTCTCCTACACATTCTTCGAAATCTACTTTATGTATTGTTTTTACTCATTGGAGAAATAGGAGTTTTACCCTAACTAAATATTTATCAACAAATAATAATATTTTAGTAAAATTAAACTATGATAAAACAAACAATAAAGTAACTTTAACTATCAATAAAGCAACTCAAAATTTTACCATGCTAAGTGAATTTAGTGGAAAAATAATTGTATTATGGCTAACAGAAAATTTTGATTCAAATGTTACAAAAGTTAAAATAAGTAACTATAGCGGAACATTAACTATACCAGCTGTTTTTTATAATGTTAATCAACGTTGGAAGTTTAAAACTGAAGATGGAGTGTTAAATAAATTAATGTACTCTCCAAACTTTTACGATGACGACTCTGAGCAATATCATAAAGTAATGCTTCAAGAAAAGTTAAACGGAAGTTACATAGTATAGTGGGGGGATTGCGAGCCCCCCTATAAGGGGAACCTACGGTTCCCCTAACACCCCTCCCTTGTGGGGGGATTGCATCCCCCCCAAAACCCCCCTGCTTCTAATATACACTTAAGAATAAAATGAAGGATATCTTTGAATTTAATCACATAGATAAATCTTTGAGTAAAACAGAAATAGAAACTATAAAAGATTTTTATAGACACTACCACAAGAAATTTTGGTGTTTTAAAAGGTGTTACAAGAGTTATAAATTTCTTGATGATTTTTTTACGATAACTGGAATAAGTCTTGTGGCTATAGGAACAATTGCTGGTGGGATAACACTAAACCCAGTTATTCTTGGTGTTATAAATGGCGCTGGGATTATTGTAGCTGGTATTGGAAAGAAAAAGAATTTCCAAAGAAAAATTGAGATGACAAAGATCGCATTCACGACTTATGAAAAAGTTCTTGTGGAGCTGAGATCAGCTCTTAGAGGAGATGAATGGGATAAACAAGAGTTTATTGATAGGATGAAACTGATAGATGAAATGATAATTGATCAAACTCCTATATCTGATAGATTTGCTAAAAAATATAATAAGAAGTTTGTGGGTGGAACTAAAAATAATATAAGCAAGTAATAAATGGAGGAGTTAAGAAATTTAAAAAAAAGTTTTATAAAAAATTTTGAAACTACTTTATCTTCTGCCGGAAAAGATTTGGTAAAAGAAATGGAACAGAAATATAGCGTTGACGACCAAATTTGTCTTGATTATGCAATGAGCCTTTGCCATAAGATTTCCAAAATGGAGGGAGTTAGCGCAGAAGATGAGAAAAAATGTCAGGAATTTATAAAAATTTTTTATTATCTAGACGAGATAAAGTCACTGAACTAATTTCAATACCAAAGTAGGGGAACCTACGGTTCCCCCTACGACCCCCTCCCTCTAAGCATCCAGATATCTAAAAGAATATTTTTGACCGTTTATTTTCGAATTTGCTGTTTTACAATATTTTTGCCCCTCGCATATCTCTCTTACCCGAGCTGGCTCTATTCCCAGAATTTTTCCAACAGAGTATAAGCTATTAAAATTTGTTTCTTCTTTTGAAAACAAATTTATTGCTTTTACCCTTTTTGGATTTTTGCGAATATCTTTTAAAAAAGAATAATTTTTGTTTATTCTTGATTTAATGCAATTTTCACTAGCTGTTACGGACTCCAAATTTTTTAGCCTATTATCAGTTCTGATTGAATTGATGTGGTTTATCTGTTTATCTTTTTCAATTAAACCGTAAAAGCACTCGAAAACGAATCTATGAGATAAATATGTTTTTGTCTTGTTTTTTTCCAAACGAATTGTAATTTTGAAGTAGCCGCTATTAATAATATTGCCTTTTCTCGGTTTTCCCAGTTTAACATGAATAATTTCACCTTCATCATTTGCAGCGTATTTTTTGTAAATAGGATGAATAAAATATTTTTTACCGTTATACAAAACAAATTTTTCCATTTTAATTTTACAAACTATTTCTTTATACCATATTTTTTTATATACTACTATTATAAAAGATGTTAAAGGAAATAGTAGCATACGTTAACTTCAGATTTCCAGCTGTAAAAACACAGTTTTATAACGACAATTTTATTAAAGCTTGTCTTGTTTATGAGTATTTAAACGCAAAGTATTTCAACCAAGTGATGGATTTGAATAGAATTATTAACAAACTATCTGCTGACAGACATTCCATTAGAACTAAATCTAAGGTTTTGACTAACCATTTGATTTTCAATTTAGGTTTCAAAGCTTTTTGGAGCCACTTCAAACTTGGAAGAGGCTGTGTTTATGTTTTTGACTCTCGTTTTCAAGAAAATGAAGTTATTGGGTATTTGACAGGAATTTTGTATTGGATTTTCCATGGGGGGGTTGTTTAATTTTATAATACTACTATTATAAAATTTAAAGCAGGGGGGCTTTGGGGGGATGCAATCCCCCCACTCTTAATTCAAGATAACTTTTCCACCATCTGTCGTAATATTCTTTTGTTTGAGATGAAATATTAAGTTGGATTTTGTTTTTTGAGCCTATTTCCCCCAAAATTCTATTTGCGACATAAAAGACATTAATCATTCTCTTACGGCTGAACTTTTTATTTACCTCTTTCATAACTTTCTCATCTATTTCCATTAACTTTCTGTATAATTCGTCCTTTTCCTCTCCTGTCAAATTTGGAATCTGTTTTATCTTTTTCTCGTAATAGTATTTTCGCTGGTAGACGCTTTTCTTCCTGAAATATAATCTGTCATACTCTTTTGGATCAAAGTAACCTAATACATGCCCGTTTGTTGATCCACATTCTTCACAAATCTTATAACCAAAATCTATTGTAAAAGACGTTCTGTTTTCGCAATTAGTGCATTTAGCTTTCAAATTTGGTTCATCTGAGAGATTTTTAGTATAATTATGCAAAATTTCTAAATATTTTTTTATTTGTTCTTCTGAGTATTTCATTTATTTTTTATTTTTTTAATTTTTAATTTTACCTTATTGCTTTAGTATCAACTTTGTTACTTTGCACCAATCTTTTGTCATCATCGCAGCTCAGAGCTATTTTATTAACCTCTTTAGAATATATATCGTGATTCTTACTTTGTATTATTTTCATACTTCGCATTTGTTTATCCCCCGTGAATAAACAATCAAAATAATGCTCAAATGTAATTCCTTTTGAAACCACAGATTTTTTTATTCCCTTACACTTTTTTATGTTTTTTCCCTCTTCTATTTTAAAGCTATAAAGCTTTGGGCGAAGACCTATGAAATGTGTGATTTGCTTTCCTGCTACTTCATCCTTGAACATTCCAATTACTTTTTTGTTTAACCCTGTTGGAATTCCAGATGGATGAGATTGAGGGTAATCTGATGTGTCAAACTTGGATTTCACATCGTCTGTTATGTCTACGTAAAAATCTTCTGTTTGTATCCGATACATTAGGCTATCAGTATCCGTAAAAAGTAACTCAGCTTTTGTGTCATATTTTTCTTTTATATAATTGTAGTGAAAGTCAAACATTAAAGTTTTGGATAAGTCTAAGATTGCTTGGCCTACATAAACTGGTTTATTGAAATACACCTCTGTTTCTTTCATATGGGCCGCAATAAGATTTTTATCGAAAATCGTGGCTCTTTCAAAGTTGGGCCTTTTTGAGAGTTTTAGAGCTATTTTACGATTATCAACCAGTTTTATGTTTTGTCTTTTTCTAATGTTTTCTATTGTCTTTCCAAAAACTGAATTATTCATGAGTTTAAAAAAGTCTTTCTCAAAACTGTTAGCTGCTGTTTTACGCAATTCCGTGTTCTTTCTTATATAAGGCTCCATCCAGGGGGATTGCTCAAAGGATATAGCTCTGTTTATCGCCTTGAGTTTTAGCCCCATATTGAGGTACTGTTTGAGATTTTTGTAGTGTAATACGTAATTGGTTCTTGGTTTGAAATGGCATATAAGTTTTTCAACCCCATTTACTTTGAGAAGTTCTGGAGCAAGTGGGTAATCGTTATGTGTTTCCCAAAGATGTTTTGGGTAAACCAGATCTACATCAAAAATATAACCCTGGGGGGACCTTGTCCCCCCAAAACCCCCCTGCTCATCCTCCTCTAATATACGAAGGACTTTTTCCTTTGTTAAATTTTTCATCCATTTGAATCCATGTGTTGGAAGTGGTTGAGACATCGCCCAACCATAAAGATTGTTTGCATCAAGGTATTGAATGTAGGTTGAAGGTTTTTCGGGATCGTAGGTTTTCATGTATTGATTATTTGCTTCTGCGTATCTCTTTGATATGTGAGTTATTCCACCGCGTATTCCCCTTTCAAACATCATTAACATATCGTAATCGTCAAGTAGTTGTAACTGCTGACCTGTTGTTTTGAGGCATGCATCCCAGGCAAGACCTGGTGAAGTGTAATAATAAGCTGGATCAAGATTGTAATGTTTCATACAAGTTTTCCTGAAGTTTTCAAAAACATCAGCTAAGAGTAACACATCAGATTTAAGATATAAATCGTGATAATCTCTGATTGTTTTACAATTGAGTGTGTCCCAAACACGAATTGCGTGATAGAAATCTTCTTCACTTATGTGCTCATCGTTTAGTTTAGAATAAAATTCTTCTCTTGGTGGGAGTTGTGTTTCTGATAGTTTTTTCAATGAGGAAACATAGTCGTAAGGGTAAACACCTTTTCGAGTAAGTAGTAGAGTATTATTTTTAAACTTTCTTTTTGTATTAACAAAGTCTGTTGGTTGCAAATTTGAAACAAGATTTGCAAGAGATGTTTGAAGAAATTTGAAAGAGTCTATAAATCTGATTTCAAATGTAATTTCACACATTTTGCCTTTTGTACCTCTGTATTCACCTACTTTAATATGTTTTGAAAAGGAAATGTATTTCTCTTCCGTAGATGGAATACAATCTAATTTTCCTGGAATTTTAGCAAGTTCCTTTATGAATAGATGGGCGTCATAACCTTGAAGATTATGGAATATTACGGGAAGAACTCTTGGTTTACGACATCTCAAATTACACTCGTTGTGAGCAGCACCTCTGTATTTACCTGTGAAATGGCAGTGATCTCTAACTTTATCTCCACCCAATTCTTCCTCACATAACGAGCAATATTCAGCTTGTTTAAAAGAAATCTCTTCCTGTTTAGTTATTGTCATTGGTTTTGGTTTTCGATAGTATTCGGTGTATATCGATTTGGTATAACCCACAATTTTATCTACAAAAATAGCCGCCACATTGTCATCTTCTTTTTCCTTTGTAAAGCTTTCTGTTTTAAACCTTCCTGTTACCCCTTTGAGATAAAAACAAAATCCTGATGGTTCGTGTTTTTGGTATTCTATGTTATAAGATTTACTTGGATCTGGTTTACAATTTGAAACAGGTTTTGTAAAACACTCAAAATCAGCATATATTACAAAAGGAACCGGGTACTTCTTTTGAAAGTTTTTAAAATAAATACTTTCTCCCTTCTTTGGCATTTTAACTGCTACCATTTTGTTGTTTGAACAATATTTTTCGTGTTTTTCAAAACTACTTTTTACTTTGAAATGGCACAAACATCTTTTACAAATAAAAACACCACCAATAACTCTTGTTTTAGTCAGTTGAGTTCTAATTAACCTACTTAAATTTTTTATCAGAGAGTAGTGACTTTTACCATCCTCTTCAAAAAGAAATAAATCTATACTTTTTTGGCAATTTTTGTTTGAGAGTTTAAGAGGATAAATAGTTTTTCCTTCAACCGAAAAGACTGCTATACTTGGAATATTTGGGTTAAGCTTTTCAAACTTACTTATTTTTTTAATATCCATTGGAAAACTTAACCCCTTTGTTACTAACTCGTTTTCATACTTTTTCAAATCTGAAATTATCTCATTATCTCTTGGTTTCATGTGAAGGTATCTTAATACACACCAAATAAAGCATTTATCGTCTTTG
This sequence comes from Porites rus, assembly GCA_964035705.1. Lineage (NCBI taxonomy): Eukaryota > Metazoa > Cnidaria > Anthozoa > Scleractinia > Poritidae > Porites > Porites rus. The sequence goes on from OZ038000.1 coordinate 6,362,392, forward strand.
TTTTTCGGGTTAATTATTGCCTTTTTATTTTTAATCCAAACTGGTAAATCTATATATGATGAGCCTTTTTGAGGGGAGTATTCAACAACATTTATCTGCAATTCTTTTATGTTCTTAAAATACCATCCACTTCCATTATTCTGATATTTTTCGATATCTAAGTTAATCTTTTTAATGTTATCTTTTACAAGCTTTTCCACGTTTGTTGACTTTAAAACTCTCTTTTTCTCAGTTCTAAAATACGTTTCATCCTCCTTGTAACCAGCAAGACCATTTTTATCAAAAAGTGGTTGCTGCATATCACAAACAAGAACAAAATTTGCTTTAATATTTTTGTTCTTTTGGAAGAATAGTTTAATAATATTTTTATTTTTCTCAAAAAATTGATCAGGTGTTAAATTTGGATCACCCTCTATTACATACTGTTTTGCAAACTCATCAATAGCTGTTTTAGTCTGAACTATTTTTTCGTCGTATTGCTCAATAAGCTTTTCAAGTGCTTTTCTGAAAAATGGAGGGGTATCCTCAGGTATTTTTCTGTTTTTTATACACTCATCAAAATACTCCTGAAATGTCTTCTTCTTTTTAGTCTTTTTTTTGATATTTACTCCCTGTCTTACTTTTTGCCTAGCTTTTTGTATTTTTTGAAACCTTTTGATGAGTTTCTTTCTTTCTGCTAATTCTGAGTACTCTTTTTTAAGAGCTTTCTCCTCTTTTTTTACTAATTTTCTAATTTGATCCAGAGACATATTCTGGAACTCTTTTGAAGCTGATTGTTTTGACATGATTCCTTGTGAAAAGCAATTTTATTATAAGATTTTATTCTTTTAAATTCAATTTTATTTTTTCTGACGTGGGGTTTGGAATATGGGATAATTTAAGTATCCGGTAATAACAGGAATTTGTAGATTTGTGTTATTTTGTGTTATTTTAGAGTAGTTAGGGAAAGATACTCTTTTAGCGGTTTGCCGTTTTTCACATGGTGGGGCGCGCATTTTGAAGGAATGCGGGCACCAGGTGTGAAATTTGGGATTTCGCTGAAAGGTATCTTTCCCTAACTACTCCAGAGAGCTTCAAAGTAGGATGGTACCCCCCCAAAAAAACTGGGTCGAGTCACCTTAAGTGTTTGAATGAGCGGAGTTGTCACGTGCTAGCAGACGTCATCATCTTTGTTTATGAAGTACCATGCATATTTTGGCGTTATATTAATGTTGACGAAGTAAGTTTAATTACTCTCAAAAAGTTATTACAAAGTGCGATGGAATTATTACAAATTGCGACAGCTTAGTTTATTACAAAGTGCGATGGACAGTTGTTACAAATTGCGACAGCTTTTTTATTACAAAGTGCGACACGGTTTATTACAAATTGCGACAGGTATTACAAAGTGCAATGGATTTATTACAAATTGCGACAGTTATTACAAAGTGCGATGATTATTACAAATTGCGACAGTACAAACCATCTGAACTTGAACAAATTTTGAGTGAAATATGACACATTTGCATATTCACCAACGCCTTGCTGTTGCCGAAAGGGATCATTGGCATTTCCTGAGAAGAAACCTGATGTACTTCTATAGTGCGATAATTAATTTGCTAACATCCAATAGAAATTAACTTACCTTTATAGTTTGGGGCACTTTTTTTACTTTTTCTACTCTCGAGCTCCAAAATTCTGCTTGTGCTAAAGCAGTTTGTAATTTGACCTCTAACGAGAGGTCATTGGAGATGGGCCAGGTTATTAAAATGTCACTCAAACCGAATGAGCGTTATGATCTAAATTCTTAAGGTGGTTGAACAAAATATTTCACGAGAAAAATATGTTTTTAAGACATTTTCGGCGATTTGAAAGATGTCCTTACCATTTGATAGAATCAGTTGCAACATACAGCGAGGAAGTGTGAGAAGACAAGGAGTGGTGTTGCGTGACAACGAACACCATCTTTCCAACTTAAGAATGAGCAGAAAACAAAATTGTTTATACATTTCTTTGATGTTTCCAAAGTTATTTGTTTAATTATACAACAACTGAAAGGTTGCATAGTCTACCTGCCAAGTGCAGTACTTGATTTAAAAGTGTAAAGTGGTGGTCAGTTTTTCGGACACCTGCGCGTGTGATAAAAGCATTGACAAGTAAGGAAAATCATACACCCTACCAGTACACACGAACACTGAGTAGGTTTTAAACTTTGGACAACCTCGATAAATGATCTCGGAAGCGTTTTTAGTTTTTTGAGTGAAGACTCACTATAAAAAAGATCATGTTATTTCATATGTATATTTTGGGGAAGAGTGGCTCTGAATCTTATCGAGTGTAAGACTCCGATGGAAAGCTCGTTGAGGGGATAGAAAAATCCGTCGAAAGCCAAGAGTTACGCTGTAACTCTTGTTTAAGGACGTTAGGCGAGCAATTCGCTCTAAACCCTGTCTCCCCCCTTTTTAAATGCCTGCACACGCTAACCAGCATTAAAAAACTTACATTAGCACATGCAACTAAGAAAATATTGCAAAGTAGTTGGGGAAATGCTATCCAGGCAGGACGGCCTTGTAGAGTGGTAGATGACGTAGCGCTATTTTCAAGTCTACAAACTAATCCTTGAGTGTGAGGACTTAAGGCATGAGTTTCAGTTTCTAGTATCGAATATGTACAATGAAGGAAACCTGGGGTCTAGAACGCTGACCTGTTCGTCTCTCATTCCTTTACCAAAGAATATGTCAAAGTATATCAGACAATTTCCTCCTTGCAGCATGCCCGGCTACTCAAACAAGCTTTCAAATCTGACACTAAGATGATATGCCGCAGATACAGCAAGTAAGAAAGCTGGAATCAAACGTTTTTACCAATGGGTTAGGCCCTGATGTCTTCAAATTCACGTTAAAAGGACGCTGTTTAGGCAAAAGCATTAAGTTTACTTTTCCAGTAAATTCCGTTTTGTGGCCTTAGACAACGGACCAGGGGCCCGTTTGTCCAAAGTCCCTATAACGTTTCGGGCCCGAAATCAAATATTCAAATCAAAATAAAAGGAATAAGGGGAGCGCGGGTCCTGGCTAGCAAAATACTTCATTTTTTTCATCAACTGATAGTTTTATCACGTTAGATGCAAAACTATTGAAATTTCCATCTTGCATGTAAAAACAACAACAGCTTTAGGGGCCCGTTAATTATCGGGACTTTCGAGAATTGAACGGGCCCAGAAGCGAATGCAGCCTCAATGTCCTTTTCATTGATGACTGCCAGAGAAAGTTATGGTCGGAGACTTTCTTTTCAAGAGTTCTGATCATGATTTCTGACCAGCCACCAAGTTTCAGTCTCAAGACCGGTACTATAAAGCGCACACTCAGAAAATGGCGAAATGACCGAGAGTAAGACTGAAAAAAAAACTGTGTGGGTAAAGAAAGTTGTGGAAGCGTTAGGCGATAGTTGACAGGAGCACCCAACGACAGTTTCCTCCTAATTACATTGAAAACACTTTTAGGTTATCTGAATTACTAAGTTCTTTGCGGCGCCATATAATTATAACAACTGTTCGGTCATCCACAGGGCAACTTGAGTAGTCTTTTCGATCGAAATTACAAGGGCTTCAATATTATTTTTTTCAAGAATTTTGAAACTTTTTCTGATTCCTTCTCTATTACAATTTCGTATCCGAAAATTTTAATTCTCTTTATATGGAGAAAACCTGTCTCGTGTAGGAGAGTCACCCTATCCCAGCCGAGAGGAAAAAAAAGGGTGACCCCAACCGGCCTTCGCGCATGCTCTAATTGTCTCGCATTGGCTATTAGAGTCCTTTACCGATACGGATCGGATTTGATCTAGACAGTCGGACCGAAATGTCCCCTTCCATTTGACAAAATTATTTTCCCCAGGACCACTGATCTGTATCCTGCTGACAAGCACGATAACCAAACTAGCGGTGGCTTTGGTTTGGTGTCTGCAACTGGAATGTACCTTCCACTGGGCACGTGGTTTTTCCGAAATTTCAAACAGGAATTTTTGTTGAATGGAAAGCGCGTAAAGTACCTACGGAGAAACTTTGGCCCGGCTAGGAGGCTGACCTTGCCATTACAAAAGGGAAACTGGACAAGGTGGGTCACCCCTCTAGCCGAGCCAACTTTTCGTACTTTAAACGGTTCGCCATGTTTTGAAAAGAAATGCGTGAAACGTTGCCTCTTCCAGGGAAGCTCGGGTAGGCGGGTGACCCTTCTGCTCGAGACAAATTTTCTTCATATAAGCGGGGCCCAAATTTTCGTTCTTTACATTAATTTCCATAGTCCAGCTGAAGCACATTTTTTTTTGTTTTGTATTTTGTTCTACAATGTGGAAAATGGAAATTAAAAAATACAATGGAACCCCGTTGATGCGACCAGCGTTGGGCCACAAAATCCTGGTCGTAATAGCGAGGTGGTCGCATTAAAGAGGTCTTAGATAACATATGACTTGAGTTTCAGGTAAAACCAAGGTGTAGCACATGCCTAAAATATAAAACGCAACTTTCAGCCTAAATTTAAATTTCGTTTATTTGAAAAAGAATCCAAACTAAAATAACATTGCTTATCTTCCAGATTATCGTTGAGATAAGAATTCATCATCAAACCAGAAGTAGGACCCTTTATAAATTGATTTATCAGGGAATATTTTACCCCGCTTTCTTCCTGTGTGTGTGCGAGCGAACTTTTGAGATCGCCTGATTTTGCCTCAAATTTTGGTTGTTTTCAAGTCGCCGACCACGAAAACTGATTTTGTCGATTTTCTCCAAATCCAAGCGGTCTTTTGAAAAACAAACTACACCATGTTAGTTACTTACTTATGCCTATCTATGGACAAGATATGAGCGAAAGTGATTTTTTGACTCTGGCCGCGAAATTTCTATTTTGCTCGATTTTTACAAACATTTGCTCTTAAGTATACCATTTGATTACCTAATTAATATCACGGGTGACATTGCGCAAAAATTAAGGAGCAACTTGTCACCCATGATGTTATTAAAGAAATAAACGTGCACGACGCTCTGGCGCGTAACACGATCTAACACGTGGGCAATGCTCCTTCCGTCCGGTGACGAGTCTGTGCGCTGGAGGCATGACGCATCGCTTTCCCCCTTGCTTAGGTCACCCCCTAGCCTGTTCAATGTAGTTTGGTGGAAGTAACTCGAAATTTCGCTCTCCCAAATTAAATTCTTTGGGATTGACGAAGTGGTGCCAGCATCTGAAACTTCAATAACAAAGGTTCCAGCTATAGGTTTAAAAGGCTTGTTAACCATTTGCGACAACAAAATATAAATGCATACATGTATTACACTTCAAATATTTCAAAGTTAAATAATGGTATCTTTTCAGTTGCAACTTGTTTAGTTTATAAATCTCCGGATAAAACATTTAAAAGTGTGACATTAATTAGCGGACATCATAACTAAGGCCTATCATCTAAGATAAAGATTTTTAATCTATTGTAGTTTCCGTGTCACTTCATAAATGGGGTAAAAATTCCCGTTGCTAACTTTATTGAGAATAGCATGAGGTGGCACGACATGACATGTCAGAAAAAGCAATCCCTTTTGACACAACTTATAAAAAATTCAGTGGTACTTTCCTTTCGCTTAACACTACGTTGAAGATAAATTACCCGGGGGGGGGGGGGTACTCCTGGAATTCTTGGTGGGGTTGTGCCGCCCGGTTCTCCAAATCCTAACCCGATTTCAGTCCAAAAAATGTAATTTTTCACACCCGTTTTCAGATCAGACCTCTAAAATCCATACCCCTTTTCATCATCCTTTCACGTTTTTTATAACGAACCAAGTTAACGACCTGCTTTTATTTGGCTTATTAGTTCAATTGGTAGCGCGCTGCACCGGTATCGCAGAGGTTAAGGGTTCGCATCCCGTACAAGCCTGAATTTTTTTCAGGCTTTCTTTTGGCAACTGCAAAAGTTGCGTCTATAACTGCAATGATCTTCTTTCATATAATAGTTGCAACATAAAAATCGTCAGTTCAAATCGTCCCTTGAAAGCAAGGAAGGAAGGTGCCTTTCTCTCGCGCTCTTGTATTCCCTTGTCTTTTTTCCCTTCCTGCTCCTCCTCAATTAATTTGATAATTTCGCTCCGAATATTGTGTATCCTCAAACCACCACCACATTTCTGACAGGTTAAAACCGGCCACAAGGCTATGTAAATCTATTGTTTCTCTGGTGTTAGAAATAAAAAAAAGGGACGATGATGAGAATGCACGGCATTTTATTGATGAGATAAAGACAAAAGGTTATGACATCATCGACGATAATGTAGCACGTTAATGTCCTTATTAAGGGCCTGTTTACATGAAGGTGGGGGACCCCAGGTAGGTGAGGTAACATGTGGCGGGTTACCCCACCTAGTATGTAAACGTGGTGACATTAAAATGAGAGATTGTATTGACAGCCGGGATACCCCACCTAAGCGGGTTACCTCACCTACCTGGGGTCCCCCACCTCCATGTAAACGGGCCCTAAGAAGAATTCTGCCCAAAGTATGGTTAATTCGGTGCGCCCTAGACTACTTTTCTAACTGGATAAAAGCTTAACCCTATATCGACAGAAGGAATTGGAATGAGTTACGGTCTAGGGGCATTCAACAAAGTTATATAGAGGGTTTTCACTCACGTGGCCAGCATCTATGCAAATTTATTGGAACAAGAAGAAAGTGTGTGCATAAGAAAAGAGTTCAGCTGCCAGAGGATTGGTTTGGGAGACCAACATGGCCGCCGTTTCATTGTTTTGGGACACAAATATGGCCGCCATGACGTCATGTGAAAACACATATGATAATTATAATTCGGCATTTTTTCCCCTTCTATGCATGCGGCAATATATTATATTCTGGTGGGACCTAGTGTCACCCAGTGCGCGTTTTTTACAGTAGATTTAAACCTTTTCTTTAGTCATTGTCGTCGCCACTTAATTTGCTAGTGAGGTAAAATTAACTTGTTGAACTTTTTGGATTTAAAGCTCAGTGGTATAGTTGATAGGAAAATAGAAAGTCGGAGAAATTCTTTTGCATCTTTAAAAATATGTTTATGGCGGAGCTGCAACCAAATCGTCTATATTGTACAAACAATTAGGAGAAGTGTCTACTACCAAAAAGGTCTGAATTCGGACCGGCTCATAACTTTTCATTCCTAATGTAAGAGATTGTGTACGCTATTACTGTATTGTTTATGTCTTGTCTGCAGTTTACTATAATACTCATTTGTAGAAATCGCACCAATGGTTTATAGGTTTTTTTCTTTTATCGTGTGACTGTGCCGTCTGTATTGTTTTTTTTCAGGACGTTACATCCTTGCTTGGCTTAGATATTTGTTACGGTGGATGGTTTTCAATGAAGAAGAATTGTCTTTCACCATTATAATTCCTAAATATGTGCTCATTGAATGTTAGAGGCTTATCAGGGCAAGCTAACGAAGAGAAATGTTTAATTGGTTTGTAGAGAAAAACTTCCATGTTTTTTTTCTACAAGAGGGTGCACTGCGCGAAAGAAACCTGTGATTTATGGCAAAACGAATGGGGTTACAAAGATCTTTTTGGCTGTGAAAGTAGTCGAAGGGCTGGCTTGGCTATTCTGTTCAAGAATAATTTCGATTTCGTTCCAAACAAAGATTATGTTGACCCAGATAGTCGTGTTATTATTTCAGACATTAAGACGGCAAATGTTTGTTTTACGCTAGTTAATCTTTGCGCTCCAAATAAGGATGACCCCTAAAATGCCTCTTCTTTCAAAATGTTGAAAACCGAAAATTCGAATTTGATTGCGATAACATTATCTTGGGTAGAGATTAGAACCTGATTAAAAATGCTAAATTGGACAAGGAAGGTGACACTCCCAGCACCTCGCATCCAAAAGCGCTCGCTGAAATAGAAAAAAAATCCAACTTAACCTTGACCACGGCGATATCTTGCGAGACCAAAATCCCCTCAATGAGAGATTTACTCGGAGATGGCGTAACCCATCTATATTCTGCCGACTTGACTTTTTTCTTATAAGTCGTCATTTCTACGGTAAAGTAAATAATTCGGACATCGTAGCTGGGTACAAAACCGACCACACTATGATTAGCCTCAGTTTAGGTCTTACCGAAAATCCCAGAGGCCCTGGTCTATGGAAACTTAACCCCTCTTTCCTGACAGAAGAAGAATATATAAATCGCATCAAGAAGGTCACGTCACGGATCCTTAAGACATCTGAAAACTACGAAGACGACAACGACATGGATGATGCCTTTTTGTGGGAGATGATTAAACTTTTAGTTAAGGTTATAGGGAGTCACCAATTCAAGTTTTTTGGAAATGAAAAAGCTAAGTCGAGGCAAACGGACGAAACCAAACATTACGATAATATTACTTATCTGGAGAAAATACAATATTGTCCCCCATTTATTTTGTATAGCAACAACTGATCGAGGCAAAAGAGAACTTGGAAAAAATTTACGAGTATAAAACTAAGGGAACCATCTTGCGGCCCAAAACTCGCTGGTACAACGAAGATAAAAAAATTCAAATTTCGACTTAGAAAAGCGACACTTCACTAAGAGTAAAGTTTGAAAAAAGTCAACTTTGTCGACCTGACAATACATGTACAACATAAACAACAGATAATGATATTCTCCAAGAATGTGTTAACTTTTATAGTGAGCTATATACAGCAGCAGACCAATACATAATGACAACGACAATCTCGAGTTTTTCCCCGATGAAAATTCTGTGCAGCTCGATGAGGATTCCAAAGCATCCTGTGAAGTTCTTTTAACAGTGAACGAACTTTTAAATGCTCTCAAGACAATAAAAGCGAACAATTCACAAAGCATTAAGGTAAGAAGTTATAGATATTTTGGAATGTTATTTCCTCCCCTTTCGTGAATGCCATCAACTGCTCCTTTCAAAAAGGGCAACTATCCGCCAAAGAAGGACAGAAACCCTCTTTTTCTGAAAACAATGAAGGCCAATTTCTCTTCTAAATTGTGATTATAAAATCGCATCTAAGCGATGGGCAATCGAATGAAGCGGGTACTCTCTAAAATTATCAATAATGCTCAATTGAAAGTGGTTTCCTAAAAGGACGCTCTCCTATTATTGCAGAAAATATTTTATTAATCGACGGTATTATAAATTACGCAGGTAATATGGATAAAACCGGTTTATTGATGTTCATTGACTTTGAGAAGGCATTCGACTCGATAGAGTGGGCTTTTATAGAAAGAGCTCTTACTTACTTCAATTTTGGGCCCTCTTTAGTAAACTGGTTCAGATTATTTTACAATGATGTTTCCAGTGCTATCCAAACCAATGGATGGGTCTCAGAGAGCTTTACTTTAGGTAGAGTTGTTAGGCAAGATTGCCCGATGTCCCCATATTTATTCATAATATCGGCCGAGATATTAGCCAATTTCATAAGGAGAGATAAAGACGTAAAAGGTTTTATGACGGATGAAGTCGAGCACAGACTAAGCCAATTCGCTGACGACACCACGTTAATACTGGATGGCTCAGGGGGCTCATTTCTAAGAGCAATTGAGGTTCTAGATGGTTTTCAAGTGACTTCTGGCCTTAAGGTAAATTATGAGAAAACCAAAGTGCTCTGGGTGGGTTCGGCAAAAGAAAGAGGTTCTTTAGAGTGCGACTAGCCGGATATCTCCTGGGTGGAAGGGAAAGTTTCGCATTAGGGGTATGGTTCGCAACGGACAGAAACGTATTGCTTCGTTCCAACTACGACGAAAGGATTGTGAAAATTAAAATGTCATCGAATTATGGCAACTTAGGAGGCTCGCCTTATTGGGAAAAATCACTATTATCAAAAGTCGTCTGGTTTCCCATCTTATTTACATTTTGACTCCACTCCCTACTAAGAACCTTTCATTTTAGGTTCTTACATTGGGGGATTGTCACTAACGATCATTTTAAAGAAAATTAAACTTAAGCAATCTGATAAATTTTGTTTTTGCCAACGAGAAATAGAGACTATTTCCGACATGTTCTGCAACAAATGTTTTTTGGAACGATGTTAAACAATTTTTAATTCAAAAAGGGCCTCCAGAGTAATTTGGGCCGAGCTAATGTATTAACCGATCTGCATCTGACAGGGCTCTTTAAAGTTGCAACCTACCGCCATCGATCTCGTTCTTCTTCTTGGGAGATATCATATCTACTCGAGCAAATTAGCTGGAGAGTTTCCTTGCATCTCTCTCTTTAAGGGTAAGCTTAATTCCGTCATTGAGATAGAAAGACAAGAAGCACTTTGCTGTAATTCTTTGACAGCCTTTTCAAACAAATGGAAACTTTTCCTTATCTAAATTTGTTGGCTTGCACCCGTTACCTTCTAGCTAATCACTTTGTTAGTCAAACGTGTCCTGTAGAGTTAAACCATCCACCCTTTCCTCTTTTCCTTTTTATTGACAAAACAAAACTATGTATTCAGGCGTGATACTAAACCTGAGATATTCCATGTAACGGTCAGTTTTATCCGTTGTTGTATATGTGTCTTATGTTAAGAGGCAGGAAGAGAGCACCTCAATATTAAGGCAGACTCATACCCAGTCGCTGGGGGTGAGAGAAGATTGGGGGTTAGGTTGAGGCGCGCGCGGGCTCTCATGGGAAGGGACGTTCGGGTTTAGTATCTGTGCGATTTTAGGTGCTATGCAGGGGGAGGGGGAGGGAACTCTATTGTTTTCCACCTAAGTTTCTTGACCCATTCCGCCTGCCAGTATGACGTCATATAGTAACGGGCAAGAGCCTCGGGTCGCTTGTGCAAATTAGCAAGGGATACGACAGTTATTTGGACGAGCGAGGTCGAGGAAAAGCTAAGAAGCTAGCAAATATCGCTATATATCGCTAATTTGATCGAATGTGTGTGAGCTTTGTGTCCGTTATTGTATAATTTTGTTCATTTGTTTTGGGGGCCGTGTTGCGGGATCGCCATCCATTTCGCGGGATCGGCAAGTTCATCAAAACTTAAACCTTTTTTTTTCTGTAAAATAGGCAAGGTCTAGTCTCCAGAATAGGAGGTTCCAGCAATTTTTAAAAATAACCGAAATTATGTGAATTTCACAGATCACACATGTTTATATTTCATCTATTCTTTTGCTAATTAAACGGGCCTACCTTCATATCATTCCTTTCGAGTGTGGGCCTTTGTTGACCTTTTAATTCTCCACCAAATTCAGTAAAGCTAGTTCGATCGATTATCTACATCGAGTCGGCCCGTTGAATCCGAAATAATGCGAAATAGCTTTGAAATACGCGCTTTAAGCTAATTTTCCTCAAATGTATATTTGAATTCATGATAAATACAGCTCCACCATCTTCAGACAGCGTCTATGGCAAAGAAAAATTGTTTTGATATGACAAAATTAATTTTTCAAATCATGTGTGTCGCTGTGGTGCAGTGGTCAAGGAGTTCTCACGTGCAGATAAACCGGGTTCGACTCTCTGCGACGCTGTTTTCTGTTTCTTTGTACCTTTTTTTTTCTGCTTTGTCTCTTTCTTTTAACACTATTTTTCCAGCTGATTTTTCGTTCTGGCCTTCCTTTTTCTTACCGCTGAACCTGCTGGTAATGCACTTGGATCAAAATATATTTTAAGCTTAAGTCCGGAGTTTTATTTTGGAAAAGGGACTTCAAAACCTCTTGATCTGCATACTGGCCAAGCTTATGACCAGAAAAAAAAAAAGCCATAAGATGTCAAGACATGTCCCTCCTCTGAAACAGCTGAATTTTTTTCAATGTTAGTTGACATCATGACAAATTAACAACACACAGTACACCACAAACTGTGCTAATTTACACCCAGCACCTACCAGTGACCCATTGGCGAAAGTTAAACTTGCCTTTTGTAAATCGTCTTAACCATCAATATTATTACCCTAAAATCTCCACTGGGTTTGCCCCCCGAAAAATAATTAAACGAAATCTGTTATTGGTTTTCGGGATTAATTACAGAATTACAGGTGTATGCCGAATACAGTATTAAAATGCGGTAAAGCAACAAGATTCAGTGCTCACAGTCTCTCTCAAACACCTGTCTTTTAGCTTCCTCTTTGAACGCTACAGCTAAGCGAGCTTTGAGAGGAATGATATGGGATTCCACTAGCTCTGAAGAGCTGAAAATACACACAATGTAAAGTATAATACATCCTTTGGTGAACCTCCTATTGCTGTGTCTAAACTCCTCAATCTTGCTGTGCACTGGCCCTCAAAAGTGTGACCGGTCGGTATGACTGCCCGTAAAATTTGCTCGACGATAGAAAGGAATCTTTAAAATTCATTACACCACTGGACATTTCATTCCAAAACAGTACTTAAGTCTAGTTTTCTATGAGAATAGAAAACCTTAAAATCTCTAAATCCAAGAAATCGGAACTTACAGTATTTCCGTGATAAAATCGAAATTTTTATCCGTCTCTTCGATGAACATTTTGCTCTCCATTTTGAAAGTCACTGACGAGAGACGTGACGTCATACTGTCAGGCGGACAGTACCACAGATTTCCTTGGAGACACTTCCCCCCCCCCCGCCCCCCTCCCCCCCCAGCCTCTGATGCTCTAAAGAGAATGGAGCAAATTATCCGAAAAAAATGTTTTTGAGCAAAAGAAAAAGAAACGTATCTTAAAAGTTAACCCCGTTTTAGCACTAATCAGCCTTCGAAGGACTGGGACTCCATCTTTGATACCCGAGCTAATTATGCGCATGCGTCAAGTCCCGTGAAAAGAGGTCCAGACTTCCAGGGGGACCCAGTTTCCATGAATGTGACAATAATAAGCACACAAAAAATTTAACCTTCTTAGACTACCGCTCGACTCGCTTCGCTCGCCGATTTTTTTTTCCGCGCACGCCAATTTCTTTTTCCTTTTCTCTTGTCCCAGGCTACACTACCGCGAGCTTATGAGTCATGTTTATCCTGTTAACACTTTATTTCGAAACTGTTGATTGGTCACTTACCACGCGAATAAAGGAAAGGAATGTTGTTCTCAGTTGAGCAGGCGGTAGTGGGGAGGAAAGAAAATACCAGCTCCCCTAAAAACGCTTGCGTGTGCGGCTAGCGTTTAATCTAAACCCTAATAATCGGACAAAACAGGCTCGGGAAATAGACCCTTGTAGAAGGCACAAGTGTAATAACTAGACCCAAGTGTAATAAACGCCCCATCTGTAGTAACATTTGGACCCAAGTGTAATAAAGGTCCTATCTGTGATAACATTTCGAATCCAAGCGGGATAAAGGTCTCATCTGTTATGGCCTTTGGTCCCAGCTGAGATAATCTCAAGTAGTTTAAGGCCTGGGACTAAGTGGTTTACCTGTCAGTCACCTGTGGAAAATGAATTATTGGCTCTAACTTCGGCAAAGATAATGGCAACGAGTCAAAATTAGGCACACTTAAAAAACTCATCGTCCTTAACATTTTTGAGTATTAATATTGTGTTAGTAAGTCACGTGACTATTTAGCTAAAAATCGTAAATTATTGAGCAATTGGTGGCCGGTTAAAGAAAAGAAATGGAGAAGTAACATTTTTCTAATTCGTATCAAATAGTTCTAACACTTCACGTTTGGAATGACCGTCCATTGCACTTCAATAAAAAAGTATCAAGCAAAACTATCATTTTAAATGCCCAAATTTAATCTTGAATTATTTAAAACTTGAATTTTAAACTTCGCGTAAATTCATTCCAAACGTAGAAAGTTAAGTATGTTTATCCTCTTTCAGAAATGCCAATTTGTTTATCCAAACAAGGTAAATTCGTTACCAATTTCCTTCATTTTCAATTTTTGGTCACGTTACATGCCATGTGACCATAATTAAACGTTAAGGCACAAGAAAACCTCAAGATACACTTTTGGGGAAAAATTCATTTGGTTTTAGGTCTCCTAGCGAGAGATATTGCCAATCATTCTTGTCCTCAGAACACTCCTTTCACCCGGGCCTTAAAAACCCCTTGAGATATGAGACATGTCCACAACAGTCCTGTACTTGGTTATCTTAACCAAGAGAGAATGTCTTAACCTACAAGGTCTGGAAGTACTCTAACCTACGATCAGTCCGCGTGTCTGATTTCTTCGGGTTGGTGCATTTTTGGTTTATTAAATTTTCATATAATCCCATATATTTATTATACATGCAGCAATAGTTAATATGCATAGAGTCGAACCATGTATGCCAAGAGAGGGTGCATGTATAATAAATGTATGGGGATATACGAAAATCCTACCTTTCGTTTTGTCTTGTTTTGCTAACATGCTAAATTGTTGGATATCTTCGATTGTGTTGGCCCCATTTCCACCGAAAACTGTTCTCTAAGAAAGCTGTCCTATACTGCACGACCTAGACAGGTACGGCGATCTAAGGCGAACAGTCAAAATTGCAGGTGAATTCCTTCGTATAGAGGGTTTTCACACGACGTCACGGCGGCCATATTGGTGTTCCAAAACAATAAAACGGCGGCCATATTAGTATTCCAAACCAATTCTGTGGGAGTTGAACACTTTTCTTATGTAAAATATTTCTTTTGTTTCAATAAATTTGCATAGATGATGGAGACGTGAGTGAAAACGCTCTATGAGAAGATCACGAAAGCAGCGCAATATAGATGCTGGACTCGGAGACAAGCATTTGGAGACAAGCCTTTGAATGAGTCGTAGAACTGGTTTGCCTCTAAGAATAGCATCCAGGGAGTTCTCTTAGTCCAGTGAAAACCTTCGTCATCGTTAGTTTTCTCCCGCTTGAATGACCGCCCCCGGGTCTCCGAGGATTCCTACAGGCAACACCCTGCCATTTTGAACTTTTAAGGTTTGATTTGTTCAAATTCCCATTGAAATGCCCCAGGTTCTGGATAAACAGCGATCAGTTGCTTCTGTCCCTGAGATTAGCCTCATTAGCGCGGTAGAAAACGGCAAGAAATTTACATACGGCAAATGTAGCACACAGCTTTAGTTTATTTTTTTTCTGGTTTTACTAAGGAACACTAGCACTACCGTTACTGGTACTGATACATGATTATGGCTTCGGCCGCTTGGGATACTGCTTCTAATGCTGCTCTGGCTCCTGTTCATTGCTGCTACTGCTACTGCTACTTGCACTATACTACTGACTCTTCTACTGCTACTACTACTGCTACTGCTACTGCTGTTACTGATTGCTTCTGCTACTTCTCCTGTTACTACTACTCCTACTACTACTACTGCTGCTGCTGCTGCTGCTGCTACTACTACTACTACTGCTACTGCTACTGCTACTACTACTACTACTACTACTACTACTACTACTACTACTACTACTACTACTACTACTACTACAATACTACTACTACTACTACTACTACTACTACTACTACTACTACTACTACTACTACTACTACAATACTACTACTACTACTGCTACTACTGCTACTACTGCAACTCAACTACTACGTACTACTACTGTCGCTGCTGCTGCTGCTTCATGTCCACTTGTAAAGGGTGCTGTTAATATTGTACTGACAAGGGTTGTCGTTAACACAGAGAGCCAAGTTCGCAACAGCAAGATAAGTGTGACCATTGTGCACAAATGACGTCATACCATGAGCGTTTTGGGTTGAAAATTCTTGATACTTAACGAACTGTGATGCAAGGGCCTGGTATATAACAGAATTTGCTAGATGATTGGCAACACCCAGGAATCTTCGTCCGCACATATCAAATGGGTGCCAGGTAATAGCTCCATGGGTAGTGATCGGCTGGACCTTTATAAACTGATGCCCATTCCACTTGTAAATGTTGGGTTTCTGTCCATCTGCTCTGTTTGCAAAGGCAAGGAAAGTGTGGCCATTCATCTTAAATGATATCACATCTCGAACTTCATATGTACGAATAGACTGCCACTGAACAAAGTCATACCCTGACCATTTGTAAACATTTGAGGTAGAGCTATCTTTATTTCCAAAAGCAATGAAAGTTTCATTGTTAATTAGAAATGCGGCACTTCCGAAACCTCCATCTGTTGGTACCTCCTGAAACTTATCAAACTTGCCGTTTTTCCACTTATAGATAACTGACTTGACATTGTTTGAAATATCATCACGCCAATTTGTAACGGCGAGAAAATATTCTTTTCCTATTTTAAAGAAACTAAACCTACTTGCTCCTTTAGTTGAAACGTTTTGGAAGACAACGAACTTTAGTTCATTCCACTGATAAATAACTGAGTTCACTCGAAATGTGGTTTCATGTCGATTATTAGCAACTGCCAGGTAATGTTTATTAGCAATTGTAAAGAATTTCATGTGATATGCTCCTGAAGTGTTTATGGCTTGGAACAAAGAGAATTTTTCAGTCAAATCGTTGAATTTGAAGATGAAGGACTTTGTGTTGACTCCATCAGTATCACTTCTATGATTGGCGAAGGCAAGAAACTGACTTCCGTTGATGGTAAACTGTTCAACATCAGCGGCTCCTGCGGTTAGAAAATCTTGGTATTTTTTAAAGTGTTTACTGGAACAATCTAAGAAAAAAAAAGGAACATTAATACAGTGAGCACTAAAATTTTATAAATTAAAATTAAAAAATTTCGTATAACAACCATCGAGTAGAGGGCTTAATTACAGACGAAAATACTTAGTTCTAACGGAAAAATACAAAGGGACTTGTGATAAAAATGCCTCTGGAAAGGAAACGGGCTTCGGGCAGAATTCACTGGACTTCGATTCTAGAGATGAAAAGCATTGGCTTTTCACGTAACTCATTATCTACATCAAGAGAGTATAAAGAGGCTAGTCTCTTGTCTAAATACATCAATACCCTGTTCAGCTTGCTTAACCGTATTGCAATTCAAGATTTGTACATGTTTGTTGCCCTTTTTTTTAACTAGGTAGTTAATAATAATAATAATAATAATAATAATAATAATAATAATAATAATAATAATAATAATAATAATAATCATAATAATAATAATAATAATACCATATTTAACCAGGGTAAACCCGTCAGCTGAAGCTGTTATAAATGGGTGCCCTGGTGAACTAAAAGATTAACAATTAAAGGAAAAAAAGTAACTATATCAGAACAACTGTCACAAAAATGTAAAAACTTAATGTACAATGTCGATGGTTTATAAAAACTTGCTTAAGGCATTGCTGCTAGGCATTCACTAGCAGGTCTTAGCTGCCTCATTCTCAGGGCCTACCTAAATGAGAAACATGATGGGAAGATTACTAGTTGGCCATCGAGTCCGTAGTAAGTTTGTTCCCAAGCTTCACTAAAGCTTGCCTACGATCCACATGGAGTGTGGGTACGAGGCAGAGGTTTTAGTAAACCCGGCTGGCGCTTGTAATTTAGTTTTTTACGAGAGAACTTGGAAAATTGTCTGTGTGTCTACATTAAAAAACTGATTCTGTTTGGTACAAGCAACAATGAAAGCTTGCAGCAGTAATTATGGATTGATGGCCTGCACAAATTTGCAGATTTAGGCAAACCTAAAAGCGGACTTCCCATGCGAATTAAACAAAACCAGATAACAGAGGAGAGATTTAAACAAACCGTAAAGCGAATGAACATTTACATCGTTTATATTATCAATATTGTGTAAGGTAATTAAGCTTTGCAAAAGCCCACGTTCTTTCTGCCTGGGTAAACACCGGCAAAAAGGCAGCAAATTCGGTCGAATTGGGGCCATGTTTGCATGCAGTACGTCGAGACTGACTGTAATATATTGAGTACCCTCTGAGAAAGCTGTCATTACCCACAATGCTATGAGGAATAAGAGATGTCGTTGGAACCCGCCATGATATGTCCTGCTTAGTGTCGAGTCATGCAGTTTGATTAGTACATTACATTTTGGCGACGAGGATGGGATCAAATTTCCTCAAACATCAACAGTACAACGTTTTGGGACAACGCTGTGTGTGTTGTGGAATACAGAATGACTAGCACTGCACTGTTTGATCGTGTCGGCGAGTTCATCACCAAGCGTGAAACGTTTAATGCATACGTGGAAAGAATGGAAATGTTCTTCACGGCGAATAATATCGTTGAGACAACAGGTGAGGGTAGCACTCAAGCAAATCGAATTGTAGCCGAGAGAAAACCAGCTATATTCCTCACAGAAGTTGGAGCCGAGGTCTATTCAACTCTCAGTAATCTACTGGCGCCCACTAAGCCCAAACATACACTATTTCTTGACATTGTACGTGTCCTAAAGAAGCATTATAATCCAAAACCGCTGGAAATTGAGCAAAGTTTCCATTTTAGAACGCGAAATCAGAAGTCCGGAGAATCTTTTGGGGATTACGTGTTAGCGTTGAAGAGATTGGATTACGGTGAATTTGACCCTACCATCAGTGAAAGCCCTCAAGTGAACCAGTTGACTGTGCAGGACAACAAAACACTAATCATGAACAATGTTTTTGGTGTGGTGGTAATAATCAGGAAGTAAAGCGAGTCGGTCATGTCGGCGGGCGCTCCGCACATGCCGGTTTAAAACTCAAAACGTACCAATGCCTTATATCGTAAACTAAAATGAGTCAAGTCAAAAATCTACAGAAGGAAAACCTTAAACTAAAGGGAGAGATTTCAGCTGCAAATAGTGAATTCCAGAAGCCTGAATCGATCATCGAGCAACAACGACTCCAAGCGGACAACGAGCAGGTTGGAGACGCTGCAATAAGACATGGAAACTGTCTAAAAGAGCGTTGATTTCTTATGTGAGGATCACCATGTAACGAAAAACTTTCGAGAGAATATCTCGAAAGAACTTGACAATCTAAGCCGTAAGCTTGAAGCGATTTCTACAAGAGTTGACAGTTTGGACGCCGCCAATGATGACTTACTGAAGTACAGCTTTCAGTATAACGTTAAAATTATTGGCCTTCCTGAGCAGGATGAGCATGAGTCTGCTGAAACCACCACGCAGTTGTGTTTAAAACATTTCCATTCTATCGGAGCCGAGGGAGTGACGAAACACGACATTGATATTACTCATAGAGTGATTAGCCGAAGGTCTGACAGCCATTATCCAAGACCTATTGTGTGCAAGTTTATCAGACGACTGGCCAAAGAAGAAGTCATGGCTCATCACAATGAAACTTCGATCTTAAACCCTGATGAACTGGATTTATCTGCTGATTTCGCACGGAAAATATCCGAATTCATGAACACCTCATCCAGAGATTACAGCAACTTCTTAGCGAGGCAAATAAACTGAAATCTACACATCAATTCCAGTACGTCTGGGTAAAGAACTCTGAGATTTTGGCTAGTAAATCTAGTAGCTCTCAGGTCTTCAAACTAAAACGCATGGCCGATCTTGACAATCTGAAGCAAATCTTGGTCAGTAATCCAACTCAGGATTAAGGAGTTGAGTGTCTTTGTGAATAAAAGCAGGACGAGTAGTAAAACAATCATTCCGATCACTGATCACAATTCGAGCACGTCTCTACATTGTATATTCCGCGAAAACGATTATTACTTCAATGATTCAACTATGGCCGACAAATGCATTTCTTGTAATCAAACCGTAACAACAAGACAACAAGCGATACAGTGCGATGGCTGTTTGAAGTGGAATCATTGCACTTGCAACACTGGTAAGTTGAATTTTTTTTTCATTCAATAAGCTCTTCAAGACCATTCTCTCCTACTTGCTCTTTTATGAAATACCCGTTGTGCTATACCAGTTTTGACAATTCTTTCTTCATTTTTTTGATAGGCGTTACTCAACAAGCTTACCGTGAAGCCGTACGGGTTGGTGTCGACATCAGTTGGTTCTGCTTGTTATGCCAACCTGGTTCACCAGTAGCCGAAAGTTCCAGGATTTCGGAGCATTCGACGGACATACTTGAGTCATCTGAGTTTAACCCGCGGGCCTACCATAGTGATTCGCTGCAGTCGACGATCTACGATGCACCGGCCCAGTCAACTACGGGAAGTCTTGAACGTTTTTAAGGGATCAATTTGAAGCTCGACATGTATCTTTAAGACTTAATGTAATTTACTTACATGTTCTGATATTTTCCTTGTTTTCCTGTTTCAGAACACTGCGGAGGACGAATCCTCTCATCGACCTATCTTGGACCCCGCCACTGATGAATCATTCATCACTGAACAAACACCCGAACCATCAACAGCTCCATTCGCTTTAACATTTAAGATCTTTGAAGACTCCACTTCAAAAGGCAGACCAAAGCTAATTGACAGCAGGGGATACAGCTATGGTGTCAAACGTCGTCGAGTCAACGCCACTGACTGGATATGCACCAGAAGACCCAAGGTGAGTATAATTTCATTCGCTTTTAATAACATTTATTAGTAACATTCAAACTACGGAATTGGACTTTTTCCGCACTAGCAGACGAAAATGTGAATTTTTTGTCTTGAAAACCTGGCATGGTTTACTCCGCACTGCAAATTATGTATTCTTATCAGGCAAAGGTTACATCTTTATTACAAAAAAAAAGTGCTTTTCCCCTAGTGCGAATAGGTCCTAATTGCCTTTTGTATATATCTTTTACCAGGTCAATCCATGCAAAGCAAGTATAATTGAACGGTCCGGCTCATTCCACCTTGGTTCAAACGCCCACAACCACGTTGCAGTCGGCGCAACATTAGCCAACAGCATGACAGCAAAAGTCAAGGCCAAAGCAGCAGTCGATATTTTCAGACCAGCATCCGCTATTGTGGAAGAGGTCCTTTTAGAAAACCTGAAAGAGGACGTCCCCTGTCCGTGTTTGCCGGAGCCGGAATACATAGCCCGAGTTGCCAACCGACACCGACAGCGCCTGAGACCACAAGATCCAACAGACCTTAACTTCGATAAAGAGGAAGACCACTTTCCAGACGGGTTCCTGCGAGGAGACAAACAAGTCCGCCGCCGTAGGCATCTGATGTTCGCAACCGATCAGCAGCTACAGCACCTTGCCCGAGCCAAGTCTTGGTATATAGACGGCACTTTCATATGTGGAACGAACTGACTTTTTTGTGGACGAACTGGCTATTTTGTGGAACGATCTGACTATTTTGTGGAACGATTTGACTATTGATTGGAACGATCTGACTTGGAACGATCTGACCATAAATGATGTGATACAGTTATTGGAAATGGCTTCGCACAAGGAGAAGAAAAATCTCGCTAAAGAAAACTAATTGCTGTTGATGGAATTGCCATATTACAACTGTAAAGATCTGAAAAATGCCCACCCGCAGTATAACACTTTACTGGACCCTAATCCAGCCTCCAGGAAATCGATCTATTTATTTAATAGCTTGTATGATCTTGGTCTTTTTCAGAACGATTCGGTAGATAAAGCGATTGATCCGGATGCTAACTTAGTGACAACGAGTAAAATTTGTTCGAGCTACTATTCGCCTCATAGGGATGTCGTATCTGATTTCTCTATTCTTCACACTAATATGAGAAGCTTAAGAAAAAATATTGAACATTTTCAATGTCACGTACTCAGTTAGCCTCCCACGCGGGCGTTTTTAGGGGAGCTCGTTTTTCATCCCTCCCCACAAACGCCTGCTCAACCGAAAACAACATTCCTTTCCCATTGTTTTATTTGCGTGGTAAGTGACCAATCAACAGTTGTGCAAAAAAGTGGTGACAGGTTAAACGCTACTAAAACGTGACCCTACAGTTACCGTTTTCCTTCTTTTCTTTCCTTCGTTAAGTTTATGAAGTGTATGGAGTATTCTAAAATTTGATTAAATCTTATTTTTGCCGCTATGAATCTAACATTTTTTGGAGGTTAGAAAGTTTTTCCAGTGTTTCATGCAGATCGAGTAATTATCAGATTACTTTGCGGTCAAGGTCAACTTTCCAGAATTTGGAAAATACAATGTGATTGGCTAAGCATGGGAAAGGAATGTTGTCTTCGGTTGAGCAGGCGTTTGTGAGGAGGGACGAAAAACGAGCTCCCCTAAAAACGCCTGCGTGGGAGGCTAGTACTCAGTGAGGTAAAACATACTTTCACGGTATTAGGTGTAACAGAAACGCGATTATGCGAAGCCGAATCTATTGATTTTATATCACAACTACCTGGCTATTGCTTTGAATGTGCTAAAACCCCGTTGTCTGCCGGTGGTGTTGGTCTTTTTATTAATGAAGGCATGACTGATAATATAAACAAGGCCTGTAATGCGGCATTTTATCATTTGCATAACTTGAGACGTATTAAGAAATACCTGTCGAGAGATTCTTTAATTAATTTGGTTCATGCTTTTATAACCAGCCGTCTTGACTATTGTAATGGTTTATTGTTTGGCTTACCAAAGGCGCAGATCACTAAATTACAGCGTGTACAAACTGTACAAAATGCAGGAGCAAGACTTATTCTTGGCATCGGAAAGTTTTCTCACATTACGCCGGCGCTTTATGAGCTGCACTGGCTGCCGGTTTTTTCGTGTATTGACTATAAGATTTTACTTTTGACTTTCAAATGTATTTATGGCCTAGCGCCAACTTATCTTAGCGATCTTATTAGTATAAAATCGAATTCATTATATAGCCTTAGGTCTACTGGTAAGCTCTTAGCGCCTGTTCACATGAAGGTGGCGGACCCCAGGTAGGTGAGGTAACATGTGGCGGGTTACCCCACCTAACATGTAAACGTGATCACATTAAAATGAGAGATTATATGGACAGGCGGGTTAACCCACCTAAGCGGGTTACCTCACCTATCTGGGGTACCCCACCTCCATGTAAATAGGCTCTTATTGGACCATCGCAAGGGAAAGATGCTTACAACATTGGAAGCAAGATCACTCTCAGCAGCAGCTCAGAAACTCTGGAATGGCCTACCTGTGGAGCTTCGTCAAGCAACATCACTTAATCGTTTTAAATGTCGACTTAAAACCTATCTTTTTAAGAAGTATTTTTATAGTTTGTAACTTAGGTTATTTTATTCTCACGGTAATGTATTTTCGTTTTCTCTTAAACATATGATTGTAAAGTGCTATTGATCAGCATATGTAAATACGCGCTATATAAATTGGTAAATTATTATTATTATTATTATTATTATTATTATCATTATTATTATTATTAAATATCGAGTCTTAGAACGCTCTACTATTAAATTCCTCTTATCAAACACTGTGGATCGAAATTTTACTACCAAATAACAAGAAAAATATCTGTGGCATTGTTTACTGACAACATAATAATGCAGATCAATTTCTTGACTATCTTTTGGATTCCCTCGAGTATTTCAGTAGTCATAATAATAATATTTATTATTCATTCAAAATATTTCCCCAATTCTAATTGGCTAAAAGCACACGATTAATTCACCATAACCAGTTACTGATGACCAAATTTGGAAGAAATTTGACTTTAACGAGGAAATGACGTCAAAAATGCAGCGTTCGTGCAGGTTAAGGCACCGTTAACCGAGAAGACCTGGGGACGAGGTTGAGTTGTTTTGGTTGTGAACTTGAAAAAATAGCGGACATTTCACTCGTTTCAAGAGTAAGAACTAGGCGAAAAAATAGCTAAAAACATGGCAAGAACAGCAAGAAGACAACTCGAAGGGCGACATCTGCTATTTGGAGAATATTTGCGGAGCTGGACAAACCTAAACATAGACTATCGAAGATGAATTGAACATCGATGTCGATCGATGGATCGATGGAGGTAAGCATGTTTTAGCTATGTTTTAAACTAGGAATTATTTTGAATGAATAATAAAACAGTTATTGAATTCGGCTTTCGTATCATATGAAGAATTATGGAGATCTCGAAAGGTGTTATCCGCCTCGGCCTACGGCCTCGACGGATAACACCCTCCTCGATCTCCATAATTCTTCCTAAGATATTCAGCCTCATTCATTAACTGTTAAATATCTCATGGGAGATTTCAATATAGACTTGCTAAAATATGAAAACTGTAAATTCTTCGGCAAACAAACCTAAATTGATCCCAGTATTTCACAGAATTGACAGGAGTTTGTTTTCAGTTTAATTAAGTGATTAAGTTGGCAAATAACGGATTCAGGAAGGACAGATTCTCACCAATGCCGGCAGACTAACATTTTGAGGCACTGAAAATCCACTGCCAATTTCAGTAGTCACCTACTACTCTTTCCAGATAAAACTTTCCTCCTTTTCTGGGAACTTAGCCAGCCGAAATTCCGTATGAAAGAATGACGATAAAGTGGGCAATCCTCCAAACCCTGCGATCTGATTGGTTGCGAGATTGGGCGGTTTTTTGTATAGGCTAGGTTACTAGCCTGCACTACTGCTATCGAAAATGTCAGTCCGAAACTGTAACTACATCACGCGATATATTGTAGCCAATTGGAATCAAGATCGCCATGTGCTTTCAACACGCTCTTATTGTCTGCTGGTTCTTCCTAATCGGTAACTGAAGAAGTGAAGTGAAGTGAAGTTAAGCAATGAATTTAATCAGAATTACTCCCTTTACCTACCACAACATTGACACCTTTAATCTTGGCCGAATAAAACGCATATGTTTGTACTTTGGAAAAAGTTTAATTGTTTCCTGTCTAGTGAAATGATCAAACAAGCCAACATGGCGAACCCATTGCTGTGAAACAAGCATCTATATCTTCTAACTGACGAATGAGCCTTTTCGAAGGATGGACAAGGAAACCGTAAATGCCGACCGAATAAAACCTCACTATTTCAGTTGCACTAAAATATATGTTTAAGTCATTTCGTATGAAGTGGAAAGGACCAACAAGCTGACAAGGCGAACCCGTTGCTCGCAAACACGCCTCTTCTGGAGATGAACGAACCTGTCCTAAGGATGGATGAGCTTCTTTTGAGGAAAACGGAGACTCTTCTGCCGGAGAATAACTAAGCAGAGAAAACCTAAGCCTCTTTTGAGGAAACCTCAGCATTTTGGACTGTTTTCAGATCAAAGTCAAGCTTAACAAAGAACATTGATGCTTTTTTTAACTTGTGTTATTTCCTAGTACCGCACAGTAATTTTCAAGGAGTTATAATAACTCCTCTACTGGGGTTAATTTAACTCCTTACAGTGGAGTTATTTTTTGAGGGGGTTATTTCAACTCCAAAAAGGAGTTCAAAGAACTCTTTTCCAGGAGTAAAAATCAGCCCAGATATTGAGGAATTAAAATAACCCCAAAAAAGGAATTATCCTGTACCTAAAATTTTTACTCCACTTTCAGAGTCAAAGTAACTCCAAAAAGAGTAAAAACAACCCATGTAAGGAGTAAAATTAACCCCATTTTCGGAGTTATTTTAACTCCAGATTGGGAGTGAAAAGAACTCTTTTTCAGGAGTAAAGATGACCCTAAATTTGGAGTTAAATTACGAGTTAAAGTAACCCCTAAAAAGAGGTTATCCTGTACCTAAAATTTTTACTCCATTTTTGGAGTTATAATAACTCCCTAAAAGTTACTGTGCGTGGCCTTTTTGTTACCGTTAAAGCACTGAAATTCGTGCATTAGTCCTTTGTTACATCTACTAAGAAAAATTGTATAGTGAGAATTCTCTACATCATTTCGTTGAATCAACAAATCGTTATGTTTTTTGAATAGGAGTTTTTCTAGGCCTTTCTGCCTCGACAATTCACGGGCAAAGAAAGTGCCTTTTCCTTTTAACTCTTAAAACGATACATTGATCATTAATTGTTTTTCCTCCATGCGCAAGCTGATCACGACGCCGCGCGGGAAGCAATTTCTTTGACGGATTAAAAAAGTGCTGTGTTATCCAACGATTTTGTCCTGCTGTATTAAATGCCGACGTAACTATTCGAACTGTTCGGTAATCGAACTTTATCCAATTCAATCGAACTTAATCGAACCGGTCAGTATAAAACACGGACTAGGTATAAAATGCGGACTAGAAACTAAGCACTGAAGCACACGTACCAACTCCGTGGTATGGCCAATACCCAATAATGGGGTTCATCAGCATGGCATAATCACAAACCCTGACTTTTACTGCCAATACGGACGCACAAGTAGCCCTTTAAAGGCCCATTGCCAACCTTAATGCAACCAGGTCGTTTGTTTTTATTTTGAAATCGCGCTTTTGTAAATGGCGTGCACAGATTGGTCAACACTGTTGCCAGGCTTTCTCGCTAAAAGACAAAATAGTGTGTTTCCCCATCTGACAAATGGTCGAACAGTTCGCCTGTAATGTCACTAAATAAGTATTATTTCTTACGGAAGTAGATGAGTTCATTGACATTTCAGGTTTACCTGAAAGAAACGTTTACAGCTCAAAACGAGGAAGAACCTCCGGCTCACTTTAAAAAACGCTTTTGTTTGTTTTTAACTCTTGAAAAGGTGACAATAGTTTTGAAAACATTTTAAAATGACATTGTAGAAAACCTTTTTTGCAGTTGTTGTGTTAGAATTTGACGATAGTTGTTACGTAGATGCGAAACAATATCGCTTAGCCTCGTTTTCAACTCGCAATTCCACACTTAATACCTCGCTTCGTTAACCAATCAGAATGCGCGATTTTAGTCAATTATGCGATTCTATACAGAAAACAGTCGTTGAGTGCCCCCGATGAAAAGGAACCGTTTATATTTTTCAGGTCTGTGCTTAAAGTGGAAACAGTCGCGTTTTTTTCTTAAATCGGTTTAGAGTAGACTGTTCGTGCGTACTTGAATAAGCAAAATACGGACTGTTTTGCAGTCTACAAACGACTCGGGTAAAAGTGATTTAGAGCAGTAATAGTGCGGCTTACAATTGTCTTGAACGGATAGCTCGAGCAGTTCGAACGGATGACAGTTTTTCTCGAACGGATAGCCTGAGTCGTTTAGACTGCAAAACCGTCCTTATTTTTGTTTATTCAAGTACGCACGAACAGTCAGACAAAGGCTGAAAACGGAGAGCGAGACTGCGGGCGTGTGAGGCTCGCGCACGAGGCTCTCACTCTGCTCTTACTCTACCCTAAACCGATTTTAAGAAAAAAACTCTGACTGTTTTGCAGTCTAGAGTCGTTCGAACAGATACCAAATCTTTGGAAAAGCCTTTCACAACTATCACAAATTTCGTGTAACGCGAAAGTAGCCGAATTTATGTATTCGTGGTGCAAAATGCATCAAGGTTGGCAATGGGAAACATTACAATTTTTTTTGAACGGATAGCCTGAACCGTTCGAACGGATAGCAAATCTTTGGAAAAGCCTTTCACAACTATCAAAAATTTCGTGTAACGCGAAAGTAGCCGAATTTGTGTTCGCGGCGCGAAATGCATCAAGGTTGGCAATGGGCCTTTAAGCGCCAGGTCCACACTACACATGTGCTAGCTGTTGGTTGAGAACTGAAAAACAGTTCTCCCACGGCATGGGTATGGAGATGGGATCAGACCCGTGTGTTGAAATAAATTCTTTGATCGCAAGTGAGACCGTGCTGGCTATGCCATGTTGATGATTTCTTTGTGTTGAGTGATTATTATATACTGCACAGATGGTTACCCTACCTAAGCGGGTTACCTCACTTATCTGGGGTCCCCCACCTCCATGTACACAGTTGGCTACCCTCGACAACAGTGGAGCATGGGTCTTGGGTTCAGGCGGGGGAAGCGTTAGCTTCCCCTCCACTTTTTCCGAAGAAAAGACTACTATGAAGAGTGTCTCTTCGGCCTTCCCATCGTAAGGTCACCAGGCGAGTCTCTCCACTTGGAAAAAATAATGTCCCTTGTTCTTGTCACCAAGCTTTCTTGAAAGGATCAAGGAGGTTGAGGAAGGGGGGGGGGGGGGGAGGGGCGGGGTGGGCTCCTTCGGTTGTCGTTTGACAAATGTAAAAATAATTATAGCTTCACCTGAACAATTTCTCCCGTTTCCAGTGAGACCCGGTTTACAGATGCAATCATAGTGTCCAGCGGTATTAATGCAAGTTGCATTTTGATGGCAACCATGGCTGCCGCTGCTGCATTCATCGATATCTGATCGGTGAGTAACAGAAGTAAAACAAAGAAAATGGTCAATACAGTATAGTTTCAAGATAAAGGCAAACACGTAGATTATGGAATAAAAGGTATTTTTTACCCTGACACAGACGACCATTTCCTATGAATCCTGTTTGACAGCTGCAATTGAAATGTCCAGCGGTATTTACACAAGTTGCATTTTGATGGCAATCATGGCTTCCGATGCTGCATTCATCGATATCTAAATAATATGAAGAGCAAAAAAAGTTAATCTGATACTTTTTACATCAAAGTAAAAGTGTTGTTCAAAAAATAAAAGGAAATTTAATTCACTATTGCACACTTGAGCACACTTGAGCACACTTGGTCGTTTCGTGTGAACCGTTGCTGATACGGCCTGGAATTAAAATGTGAGACGATTTTTTTTTGTACAGATTGCAGTTTGGTGGGAATCGTGGCCACTGCAGCTTGACGCCGTCTATGAAATCAAAAATGAAAAGGGCACAAAAAGCAATTTATATTGGGACACATCTAGCGTTTAACCTTAGAAGCTAGTTGCAATTGTTTTGACCTGCTGTGGCTTCGTGCAAGTTGAATTTTATTGAAATCATTACTTTCGTTGTGGAATTTACCAGAAGACTCAACATTCGAAGTTAAATGATAAAATTCCCACCCTATTGCCCGGTAAAGGAAACATTTTCCAGTTGAATCGGTCTGCTTGTAGATGAGAGTCGTTAGTATGGCCTTCGATATCGCTTTTGCAGTTTGCGAAGACTAGAAACCGATTTGCATTGATAGTGAAGTGTTCGACAGCATACACTCCTCTGGTTGGTAGATCTTGCTTTTTTTCAAAGAAGAGAAATTTTTGTGACCAGTCTTGCAAGAAAAATAAGTGATTGTGGGTTAATAAAGGATTCACTACAACCAATGCAATGTAGTGGGGTAACCCAGCTGACCGTATAATCTCTCATTTTAATTTGATCACGTTTACATGATGGTTGGGGTGACCATATGCGATATTATATGGACAGGCGGGTGACCCCACCAAAGCGGGTTTCCTCACCCATCTGGGGTCCCCCACTCTCCATGTAAACAGTTGGCTACCCTAAAGATCGGTCAGAGCCGGGGGTCTTGGGAGGAAGCGTTAGCTCCCCCTCCACTTTTTCCGAAGAAAAGATTACTATGAAGAGTGTCTCTTCGGCCTTCCCATCGCAAGGTCTCCAGGCGAGTCTCTGCACTTGGAAAAATATAATTGACCTCGTTCTTGTCACCAAGCTTTCCTGAGAGGATAAAGGACGTTGGTAGGGTGGGGGGGGGGGGGGACCCCGTCGATTGTCGTTTGACAAATGAAAAAAAATTATAGCTTCACCTGAACAATTTCTCCCGTTTCCAGTGAGACCCGGTTTACAGATGCAATCATAGTGTCCAGCGGTATTAACGCAAGTTGCATTTTGATAGCAATCATGGCTGCCGCTGCTGCATTCATCGATATCTGATCGGTGAGTAACAGAAGAAAAACAAAAAAAAGTAAATCCAGTAGTTTCAAGATGGAGGCAAACGTGCAGATTATGGAATAAAAGGTATTTTTTACCCTGACACAGACGACCATTTCCTGTGAATCCTGTTTGACAGCTGCAATTAAAATGTCCAGCGGTATTTACACAAGTTGCGTTTAGATGGCAATCATGGCTTCCGATGCTGCATTCATCGATATCTAAATAATATGAAGAGCAAAAAAAGTTAATCGGATACTTGTTACATCAAAGTAAACGTGCTGCTCAAAAAATAAAAGGAAATTTAATTCACTATTGCACACTTGAGCACACTTGGTCATTTCCTGTGAACCGTTGTTGATGCGGCCTGGAATTAAAATGTGCGAAGGTTTTCTTGTACAGATTGCAGTTTGGTGGCAATCATGGCCACCGCAGCTTGACGCCGTCTATGATATCAAAAATCAAAAGGGCAGATAAGGTAATCTATACTGGGTCACATCCAGCTTTTCCAGTTAACCTGAGAAGCTAGTTGCAATTGTTTTGACCTGCTGTGGCTTCGTGCAAGTTGCATTTTCTTGAAATCATTTACTTTTGTTGTGGTATTTACCAGAAGACTCAACAGGCGAAGTTAAGCGGTATTAACGCAAGTTGCATTTTGATGGCAATCATGGCTGCCGCTGCTGCATTCATCGATATCTGATCGGCGAGTAACAGAAAGAAAACAAGGAAAAAGTAAATCCAGTAGTTTCAAGATGGAGGATGGAGGCAATCGTGCAGATTATGGAATAAAAGGTATTTTTTTACCCTGACACAGACGACCATTTCCTGTGAATCCTGTTTGACAGCTGCAATTAAAATGTCCAGCGGCATTTACACATTTTGCATTTTGATGGCAATCGTGGCTTCCGATGCTGCATTCATCGATATCTAAATAATATGAAGAGCAAAAAGGTTAACCTGATACCTTTTACATCAAAGTAAACGTGTTGTTGACTGCAAAATTGGTCGCTTTCTGCGAAGCATTGCATTATGCGGCCCGTATATAATACCGGAAGGGTTTATGTACAAATTACAGTTTGGTGGCAATCATGGACTCCGCTGCTTGACGCCGTTAAGTTTATCAAATCAAAAGGACACAAAAGGTAATTTATACTTTGGCACATCAAGCTTTTCCAGTTAACCTTGGAAGCTAGTTGTTATTGTTTGACCTGCGCCTTCGTGCAATTTGCATTTTATTGGAAATCATTGCTGTCGTTATTTTATTTACTAGAAGACAGGCGAAGTTAAATGTTAAAATTCCCACCCTACAAACTGATTAGCCTGTTTTGATTCCCCTTCATTGGGGTGTTCTAAGGCTTTGTTATTCATTGCATATTGTTACCAGCAGTATGACCTGTCACAATCTGTTTTTCCACTATACCTGTTTCACAGTGTTCTCCTGTATATCCCGATATACATACACAAAGATACTTCTTGTCAGTAAACCCAAGGAGACATTTGGCGTTGTTCCGGCAAGGATTCCTGCAGCATAGATTCTATGAGAAGAGAACACGTTTTCTCTTAGGGTAGCAATGAATTGGCTCCAACGAGAGAGAAAAGAGAAGTAGTAAAGCCAAAATGTCTTGGAGGTAGACTGTTATTGCAGGAATACCACACAACTTGCGTCACCGTCGGCTTTGCAAGCCCGGTGCTTTTCAGGCTAAAAGAGCAGTGTGCGTAGCCCCCCACGCAGACTTGCTTTGGGCTTCGACAAGCGTTCGTCGTGTGGGGGAGAAACGCGTGACGAAGCCCTTAGAAGGTTTGTCTGGGAGGCTACAGTGTGCGTTCTGTTTTTTGTAGCGTGCCGGAAGGAAGAAGGAGACAAGGCAACCGATTAACGTCTCCGCCTAATGGCGCGATTATTTGAGCTAAGGTGAGGTCGGTTCCGCAGGTGCATCGTAGCATAATCTTCTGACCAGTTTTTGCTGAGATCCTGTTTGGTGTTTCGGCCTGGGTTTAAAACAACTGGGCAAAAGAACGCTTGACCAACTATGTCATAAGGATACGCTAAAATTCCGAAAATACGTACCATGTATAAGCCCCTCCAAAAGCCCCCCAAACTCGTAACGCATAATTAAACCTTCCGTTAAAGCGCCCCTCCGGAAATTGACGTAATTCGGTTTGGAAGCTTGCGTTATTTTATTTAGCTGACATGTTCAGAAGTAATCTTAAAACCAAATTAAATAGTTTTTTTTACAGAATGGTTTCAAATAAAAAAGAATTCATAAATCCTTTTACAGAAATTTTCCCATAATAGCTAAACAAATGCCTTGAAAAGTTTAATTTGTCGGCGTGCCAAAGTTTGTCGTTGGCGGCAGTAAATGAGTTTTTAAAAAATCCATGATTTTAATTTTGTGCTCAATGATCTCACTGCTTTCGTATATACTAAAACAATTATTCACCTCAGTGTCGACAGTGTCGACGGCCAGTGGGGGATATTTACCACCACTCACCACCTCACTTTAGTGAATAATTGTTATATATTAGCAAAACAACAACTTTGCACATGCCTTACTTTTCCAGTTTTGTACATTTTTTAGCCGTCGTTTCACGACTACAACGTGAAAGTGCCTTATTCAGTCACGTTTTATCGAGCACAGGAACACAAGACAACAACTTTTTTTCTTGAACTTTGATACAGTCCTTTAGAATTCAACTCCAAAGAAATTTACCAACATTTGACGAATTATACGAGATGGATGTAGGGCGATAAAGTTTGAGGAAGCGCGATTTCACTTTTTAAGTGACGTTTTCGTAGCCGTCGCCGTCGTTGTTGCTTAAGCTCCCTAATTATAGTGTTCTGGGCGATGCATTTCTTTATGAATTCAGTTGACGTGAAAAAAAAAAAAGTTTGAGCTTTTTAAAGAGATAGCAAATGGCTTGACATAGCCCCTTTAATAACCGTTAAACTTATTATCATTGGATGCAAATTTTCCTCCTTTTCATTGGCCGAAAGCCAAGCACGTGACCTACAAATAACTGCCTACAAATGATGGTCTGCTCATGCGCAATATCGTCTAACGGTGTTTGGCTTTGTAAATAATATACCCTGGCTGCCAGAGGCTTTTCATGCGCGGTTTCCGGTTTCGGCCGAAGACGTGTCGGCCTCCTACCAACGAAGCTTCTCGTCGCACGCGATAAACAAAACTCTGGTACCCGGGGTACAAATAATATTCTGCTCATGCGTAAAGGAAACCACGGTTTTCTCCTTCTTGCGATCGGTCTTGCTTGAAAAATGGCAGATCGCTCCGCTTCCCGAAGATATTAAAAAAACAAATTTGGTGATCGAATGTTAAAACAATTATTGGACCTCGGTTATCGCAAAATAGCGTTATTTGCCAGTGTCTCCTAGATCAAAATGAATAGGCTATTTCCGAGTTCCCCTGGGCCTCTATATCAAAACGAGGGCTCAGCCTTTGATATGGCAATGATTTTTCATTCTCATGCAAAATTACTCATTGCCACAAGAAATGTTGTGCACTTGGCCTCATTTTAAAAGTGGGGGTTTTTGGAACTCGAAAGTGGCCTATTTTTTGCTTCAGCCTTCGGCTTGGCAAATAATTGATCTGCTCGCCACTGACAGATCACGATATTTTGCTCAACCTCGTCTATTAATTGTTAAATATCACCACACGTACTAGCAAAAACAGCATCACGACACGACCTTGAACTCAATTACCTCTGCTCCTCTGTATGTCCAGCCGTGTCTTGGTTGAAGGTCTTCAGGGTGATGCCAATGATCAGAGTTACTTAACTCACATATCACTTTGTCGTTTATTGGTGGACCAACATTGATCGATACACA
This sequence comes from Porites rus, assembly GCA_964035705.1. Lineage (NCBI taxonomy): Eukaryota > Metazoa > Cnidaria > Anthozoa > Scleractinia > Poritidae > Porites > Porites rus. The sequence continues at coordinate 6,395,588 of OZ038000.1, forward strand.
TTCACTTTCCATGACGCATCGATGCTCGCACGATGCTTGTATTCCAATGGAAAGATTTAAGAACACGTGGTCCTTGAAATAATATCCACTTTCTGGAGGTATAAACTGGACCCGTCGGCATCCACCTACAAAAATAATTCAATTCTTTGTTGTAGATTTGCCCCATGAAACTAACTGTAGTTAGATTGTTATGAGAAAAAAGCCTAAAAGGACATAAGGATCAATCACTCTGATCCGGCCTGAGACAGAAAGGTACGATATTGCTCGCTTTTCTAAGGTGACCACTAAAGCTTTGTCATCGGTAACAAGCTTTCAGGAGTCAAATGAATTAGACGAGAGCAAAATTGCAGGCGAACTTTGATCCGGGTCAAGACGTGTGACCGTACGTCCGGGAACTTGAATAAAACGAGTGTAAGATAAAAGTCAAGAGGTGTCTATCTGCCAATAGGCTGAGTTTTTCCGGGTATTTGATGATATTTCGCTTGTGTTAAACATGAGAAGATTATGCATGGCTGTGGACAGTCGTATCAGTGCCGCGAAAGTGCGTGATTGTGTGATTTCCGCATGGTGTTGACAGGCAGGAACTCAGGTATGTGGTGGCGTGGTTGAGTTGTTGGACCAAAATGTTCTGTGCCAGCCATAAAAACGTTTCGTCGGTGTTTAGCTTAGCTGATTTTGCCTTGAAAAAGCAATTCTCGACTGAGGAAAGTTGGATCTAGGTTTATTTTTAGCGGACTCTTGGCTTTGAACCATTTAGGCCGGTTTTGGCAGATAAGAAGGTGGTGATGTTTCAATCAGTTTGTTGTGTATTCCATGCGAAATCCTGTCATAAATCGGAACGCGAAAAAAGTAGTGTTTTGCTAGGCTACTTGAGTTGATAAGTAAACCTTAACCAGGCACTTTTTGGCTGCAGTTCACGCAACCTAAAAATTTCTAGACTGAAATGACACCGGTTTGAAACTTCACGGAGTCGGATTACTGAATAGATGTTCCAAAATTTGCATCATTTTAAATTTGGAGTCGTTGAAATGCTTCTAGGGACCACTAACTTACTACCCGACGTCAGATAAAGGCTTAAAATCGGCCTTTGAATGATTATTCATTTTTTTAAGGTGCCAAGTAGTAGAATGAGTTGATTTTTCGCTTACTCGGTTTTCCGCAAAAATCCAGGTATAAATTGCACATATATCACAAAGGAGCAACTCTAAATTCGTTAAAAATCAGTGAAATGTCTCTTATCATTCCCTCATGCATGCATGTTCTTTGTCGGCAAGCTCATTTGGTAAAAAGAGCACTTTTCTAGGTATCATTATCCTCATATTCTTCGCATGTGCTCTAAGTCATTATGGAGAGAGGAGAGGCTACCATGTGACATTGAAATATCAGGCAAAACTCAGAAAAATGCCTGAAAAGTGTTGTCACTTTAAAGTGCCACTCGAATCTACTTAATTTTGCTTTGCAAATAACATAATTGGGCTTTATAGGCACTTACGTCATTGAGATAATAATAGATAAATAGAAATGAATGAATCATTGTCAGTTGGTGCAAGTCATTTGGTGTTTCATTAAGAGGAGCCTTATACTGCGAGAACGGACACGAATAAGCTGGCCATGGTTGAAAACGTTTCAGCCAATTTGCCCCAGCCAAAACCCTGCTAAAATCATTTGACAATATAACTATGGTGGTCAGTGTTTGCTATTGACTGTTGCAAAATAAAGAACAAAACTTTTAAAGGATGACTTCTGTTAATATTAGATGCTTTCTTGTGGGGATTGTTTTTTTGTACACCTACAGCGTGTAAAGAGAATAGTCTTTTATAGGTTAAAGATTATATGTTAAAAACACAGTTGTTTCAGTTTCAACTTTATAACTGTTACTGAATCAATGACAAGAAAATGAAAAAAAGGAAGACAAAGCAGACTAATAATAGGGAAAGAAACGAGAAAAGAAAGACTGAAGCATTTAAACGAATCCTACAAAAAGAAAATTTTGCAAAATTACATTTATCCTGATGCTACAGTGTTCCTACAGTCTCGCCGCCAGACATGCCATAAAAAAATATTCATGATAGTCCCCTTTGTGTTAATTAGTTTGAGCATTAAAAATGTATCATAATATAGATATATACATCTACAAGATATTTTTAAAGCGAAGTAATAGTGTCTTTTCAGTTGCAACTAGGTCATAAATTTCCGGATGAAACAGAACTTTGTAGGGGCATAGACTGAAACCTATTTCTATCACCGTATTCCAGGGTTGAACTTCTCGTTGCTTAAAGTTGTCGAAATATTGTGGGGTGGGATGACATATTAGGAAAAGCAATTACGTTTACAACAACTTATGGTAGTAAACTTCAGTGGCATAGTTGTGGCTTGGCACGTAAAGACAAAATTAAAAGCGAAATTTTGCGTTTTTGATCCATACAATATACGGTGTATTATATTAGATTTTAAACGGTGATAGCATGCAGCAAAGTAGCGGAAAAACTCTCCATCAGCTCCATCTTTTTGCTTGCAATTTTGAACATTCTCCCATCGTTACTTAGTATTTAATATTCCGAAATCATTTTGGCGATAAACCCACAAATTACATGAAATTACGGCGTAAAAGGTAGTGTTGTTCTCACTTTACTCAAACGCACGGTGACGGATCCGTAACTGAAATTAAACTTTCGTCCCGGTTCAAATTGAACCGCGTTGAAGTGTATACATGGGATAATTCCAGCTCGGTGGGACAAGATCTTAGTTAACCGGTCTAAACCGTTCTCCATTTGAACACACTACTTTTTTGACAATAGAAAATGGGGTGAAGCTACATCCTGGTTATCGTGGCTTATCAAGAGGTTCGCAGGAAGACAAAATCATCGCTCAATGGGAGACCGCCATCTTTTGATGGTTGTGTGAAGTTTTTAAAGCATATAATTTGTAACCAGCCTAAGAAAAATTTAATCCCTGAATTCTAAAGCTGTCATAAAGAAAGACGAAACTAAAAAAAATGAAACTGAGTGTTTCAATGAAGAGAAAGTATGGAGAACTCTATGAGCACCTTCAAAAGGATTTATTAAAAGAATAAACGGTAACAAAACATATGCTTGGCATTGTCACAGTCCCTTTCTCAACAAAAACGAAAAAAGCTTAATTTTTTGGTCAAATATGCTTTAACTTTCACAAAAAAATAACTAAATATACAAACTAAAAAAGAAATCGAAAAGACAAGAAAAAGGAAAGTTTAAATCTAATTGATGTGAGTTAAAAGTTTCCACCGTGAATGCAATTGAACGTCAAACTGTTAAAAAGATAAGGTTACCTGATATTTAGTAAGGCGACAAAACATCATAAAGCCTAAATGTTTAAAAATTGCATCCATAACCCATACCTTGATGAGCATCCGTATTGTATTGCAACCAAACTCCCCAAAGTAAACACAAAGCCAGGAAATCCAAAACGGACAACGAAAAGCTTACCATGCTTGAACTGGGACCTTGGAGAAGAACTGCCCACAACCTCGCTGATGACCCACTAAGCACGAATAAAGGGACGATCATACCTAAAGGGCTTAATATTCCTTCATAAGATAGGTTAAATTATTCATGAGTGCCACTCCGAATGTGGATGTTTAAGTTTTCCTATTGGTTGCTTGAAATACTGACGAAACAGCTAATAAAGAATTTTCTTCAAAGCGTGGGTTTCAATTTTGTCAATCGTGTTTCACCTGCTTCGCAAAAAAAGTAAAAACGTTTTTATAACAGCTAACAAGGCCTTCACAAGCATTTTTATGGTCTTTGTTGCTCTTGCTCGTTTTTATTTACTTCACAATTTCAATAAATGTTACTGAGTCACTGTAAAGAAAAATAAAATAGAAGACAAAGTAGACTTGTTGAAAAAGGAACGAGGAAAGAGAGAAGCATTCAGGAAAGACTTTTAGAAGATAAAATGTTATAAAACATCTCTAAAATATGTTATCAAAATAGCAATATTAACTCGGTAATAAAACGTTGACATTGGCTTCAGTTTTTTTGTGTTACTCAGTTTCGTACATTAAAAATGCAATAGAATATTAATGTATCCTTAATGCTTAGGTTTATATCAACGCAAAGGAAACAGTCCAGCCGGCTGGAGTCACGCCGATATTGTAAATATTCAAGTCCTAGCTTGTGTTAACCAGTTTGAAGCACTTGCAATGGAATTTAAGTGAATACAATGCGTTAAGAAACAAATTCAAGCGAAATAATGTATTACTTGACGTATTAGAAAAACATCCACCTGCCAAACAACTTTAGTTGCAGTTGACCCCCGCTTTGGCTTGAATCGACAGAATTGGCGGGCACAACTTAACGGATGATAAATTAATCATAAAGGGAGTCTTGTAAAAGAACTTTCAGGCACTAATTGGTAGCAAAAAAGATTAAAGTTATGTCGAAATAGATACCTTAATAATTTTCTGGTATATTTAACAATTATTCCTCGAGTCTGAATGGCCTCTTAGTCAATAGCGGCCGAATGGGCTATTGACTCAGAGGCCATGAGGGCGAGAGGAATAATTGTTTTAGTAAAATCCAACTAGGTGGTCAAAAATGTCGAGACAAAACAATTTTAGCTAGCAAAACGCGATTCAGCCACCATTGTTTTGGTTGTCAAAGCCGGCGCTTTTCGCTGCTAGTGGGCTATAACATATAGCCTCGTAGTAGCTCAACCAATCAGAACGCAGCATTGATAATAGACCACTAGTTGGATTTTACTGCAAGCATGCATTTATTATGGATTCGGTTGACCGTACCTACGCGTAAAGTGATAGCATGCACAGTTGAAAAGCTCTTAACTCAGTTCTTTTCTACGGCCCGGACGCGTGGCTCTGAGCGTGGGTCATCCACGCGGAACACATTCGCGCTATGTGATTGGCTTTTGTCTAATCCCCCTTGGGATCTGTGGTCTTAAAAATAACTCGAGACGAATTTCCTATGGAATAGTGTGTGTATGGGGGATGCCTTCTCTGTCCCCTTTATCCTCTCTTGGCAATAATTAATGCATCTGTCAATTGAAAGCCCGGCCCTCACGACCCCCACGGCATAGCTGGAGATAGCGGGGACTTAACGTGGACAATGCGGGAATTTAACACACATTTAACAAGGTGTTGTCAACCGGGGGGCTGTTGAATTTACAAGATGCCTGCCCCCCCGGGTCATGAGCGGGGATTTAACAAGCACGCATTTTTGAAAGCGGGGAAAGCAAAGGGGAACTGTATCCTTTTTCCGCAAAAACAGTTGTTTGAGGGCATCAACTCCCTTTGAGATTTGTGGATCTTTTAAAGTCTCTAGAAGCTCTATCATTGTATTTTTAAACCTTGCTGAGTGTGACATGCAGAGTTCTGATAATTCTGATTAAGTGACAGGTATTCTAATAGGTACACAGAAAATGGAAGTGCATGCATGTACAGGGAGGTATGGTTGAAATGAAAACGTTTCAGCCGATTTGCCCCAGCCAAAACCACGCTAAAATGACTTTTTTTTTTGACAATATAACTACGGTGGTCAGTGTTTGCCATTGACTGTTGCAAATATAAAAAACAAAACTTTTAAATGATGACTCCTGTTAATACTAAATGCTTTCTTGAGGGGATTGTTTTTTGTACACCTACAGAGTGTAAAACGAAGTCTTTTATAAGTTAAAGAGTATACGTTAAACGCAGTTGTTTTTCAACTTCATAACTGTTACTGAATCAATGACAGAAAGTTAAAAAAGGAAGACAAAGTAAACTAATGGGGGGGAAAGAAACGAGAAAAGAAAGACTGAAGAATTTAAACGAATCCGACAAAAAGAAAATTTTGCAAAATTACTTTTATCCTGATGCTTCAGTGTTCCTAAAATCTTGCCGACATGCCATGTAAAAAGAATACTCAATTCCTACAGTCTCGCCGCCAGACATGCCATCAAAAAATATTCATGATAGTCCCCTTTGTGTTAATTAGTTTGAGCATTAAAAATGCATCATAATATAGATATATACATTTACAACATATTTTTAAAGCGAAATAATAGTGTCTTTTCAATTGCAACTAGATCATAAATTTCCGGATGAAACAGAACTTCGTAGGGGCATAGACTGAAACGTATTTCCATCACCGCATTCCAGGGTTGAACTTCTCGTTGCTTAAAGTCGTCGAAATAGTGTGGGGTGGGATGACATATTAGAAAAAGCAATTACGTTTACAACATCTTATGATAGTAAACCTCAGTGGCATACTTATGGTTTGGCACGTAAAGATAAATTAATAGAGAAATTTTGCGTTTTTGATCCATACAGTAAACGGTTTATTATACTAGATTTTAAAAGGTGATAGCATGCAGCAAAGTAGCGGAAAAACTCTCCATCAGCTTTATCTTTTTGGTTAAAATTTTGAACATTCTCCCATCGTTACTTAGTACTTTATGTTCCGCAATCATTTTTGGCGATAAACTCACAAATTACATGAAATTAGGGCGTAAAAGGTAGTATTGCTCTCACTTTATTCAAAAGCGTGGTGACTTAAACTTTCGTCCCGGTTCAAATTGAACCGCATTGAAGTGTATACATGGGGTAATTCCTGCTGGGTTGAACAATTAGTTAACCGATCTAAACCGTTCTCCATTTGAACACACTAATTTTTTGACAAAGGAAAATGGGTAGAAGTTACATCTCAGTCAACCAAAAGCAAGCCTGGTCATCGTGGCTTATCAAGAGGTTCGCAGCAAGACAAAATCATCGCTCAATGGAAGACCACCATCTTTTAATGGTTGTGTGAAATTTTTAAAGTATAATTTGTAACCAGCCTAAGAAAAATTTAATCCTTGAATTCTAAAGCTGTCATAAAGAAAGACGAAACTAAAAATATGAACCTGAGTGTTTCAAAGAATGAAGAGAAAGTATGGAGAACCCTATGAGCACCTTCAAAAGGATTTATTAAAAGAATAAACGGTAACAAAACATATGCTTGGCATTGTCACAGTCCCTTTCTCAACAAAAACGAAAAAAGCTTAATTTTTTGGTCAAATATGCTTTAACTTTCACAAAAAATAACTAAATATACAAACTAAAAAAGAAATCGAAAAGAAAAGAAAAGGGAAAATTTAAATCTAATTGATGTGAGTTAAAAGTTTCCACCATGAATGCAATTGAACGTAAAACTGTTAAAAAGATAAGGTTACCTGATATTTAAAAAGGCGACAAAACATCATGAAGCTTAAATGTTTCAATTAAAAATTGCATATATAACCCATACCTTGATGAGCATCCGTACTGTATTGCAACCAAACTCCCCAAAGTAAACACAAAGCCAGGAAATCCAAAACGGACAAAGAAAAGCTTATCATGCTTGAACTGGGACCTTGGAGAAGAATTACCCAGAACCTCGCTGATGACCCAGAAGCACGATATGGGACAATCATACCTAAAGGGCTTAATTTTCCTTCATAAGATAGTTTAAATTATTCATGAGTGCCATTCCAAATGTGGATGTTTAATTTTTCCTATTGGTTGCTGGAAATACTAACGAAACAGCTAATAAAGAATTTTCTTCAAAGGGTGGGTTTCAATTTTGACAATCGTGTTTCACCTGCTTAGCAAAAAAAGTAAAAATGTTTTTATAACAGCTAACAAGGCCTTCACAAGCATTTTTGTTCTCTTTGTTGCTCATATTCGTTTTTATTTACTTCACAATTTCAATAAATGTTACTGAGGCACTGTAAAGAAAAATAAAATAGAGGACAAAGTAGACTTGTTAAAAAAGGAACGACGAAAGAGAGAAGCATTCAGGAAACACTTTTAGAAGACAAAATACTGTAAAACATCTCTAAAATATGTCATCAAAATAAGCAACATTAACTCGTTAATAAGCCGGGCTGCCGTTAGGTATTGACAAACTTTGACATTGGCTTTAGTTTTATTTGCGTTACCCAGTTTCATATTAAAAATGGAATAGAATATTAATGTATCCTTAATGCTAAGGTCTAAATTCAACGTGGAGGAAACAGTCCAACCGGCTGAAGTCACGCCAATATTATAAATATTCAAGTCCTTTGTATTAACAAGTTTGAAGCACTAAAAATGCAATAGAATTAAAATGTGTTCAGAACAAATTCAAGCGAAATATCTTAATATTTTTCTGCTATATAAGCATTTATTATGGGTTCGGTTGACCGTGCCTACGCGTAAAGTGATAGCATACGCAGTTGAAAAGCTCTTAACTCAGTTGTTTTCTACTGTTCTGAAAGTTCTTTCATCACTATATTCAATAACAATTTGGCGATTAACCCCAAAATAGGAGCGCGCCTGATTGGAACACATTTTTCCCAGTTAACTATGCTAGGCTGAGTAATATCCTCTAATGAGCTTTGTTTCCTCACCGCCAAGAGCAAAGAGCGCCACCCTGATTCTTAGCGCATGTTTAAGAGGGACGAGGTTTTGTACAAAAAAACAAACTTTAAAAATAAAATGATGGTGCGGAGAGACCTGTCTATCAAGCCACCAATGTCAACCCGGTTCGTGTGAAGGAGCCGCTTAAGGGAGATGAAAAAATAAAATACAGTGGAACCCCGCCATACGACCACCCCGTTAATACGACAACCCTGTTATTGCGACCACTTTTTTGTGGCCCGAACAAAAGCCCACTCATTTTCTTACCTGAAAACCCCGTTAATCCGACCACCCCGTTATTACGACCAACGACCACCTTTGGGAGTCCTGAGTCGTTATTTTCTTTATAAAATTACCCCGTTTATACGACCAGTCAAAATGCTTGGTGAGGCTGCTGAATGAAAACAGACACAATCTGACAAACAATAACCCATTACTAATATTATTTGAATGTCTTTAGGCAAAGGTGTTAGTGGTTAGCATGACATCAGGTAAATTGCTGTGTGCAGTGAAAAGGATGCATGAATAAATAATACAAAAGATCTGAAAGACTACACTTTGCAGCGTTTGGAAGCTCTCAAAGTTATTTTGCCTCTTATTTCTGCTGCCTTCCACTGTGGCTTTTCTCTTCAAGTCCATTTCTTTTTCTTTTCTCCCAGAACTTTGAACTTTGTGATAATTGTGAAAGTGTTTTAAGCTCACAATATAGAAAACGGCTCTTCGAGACAAATCACAAGCCCTTTCCTTTCATAACAAGGAACTGAAAGAAGTCAATGTTTTTTCTCATTACTCGGTTTCGTTTACTGTTACATTGTTCAGTTGCATTGAATTGCGGTTGTAAGGCTGTTAATTAACTGCAAAAAGGTTGATTTACAACGGATTAAAGGTATACATGTAGTAGAAAGTAGTTTAAAAGCATTTTGCACCATAACTTGACCCTACCCCAGTAATACGACCAGCCCGTTAACACGACCAAATTTCCATGGCCCGAAGGTGGTCGTATTAACGGGGTTCCACTGTAAAATAAAATAAAAACATAGAGTAAAGCACACGAGCACCAGCACTAATAATTTCCCGAGCCTTAATTTAGACAAAACGCGAGTGAAATTATTTACTAATTTCACAAGTATACCATTTGATTACCTATTAATATCACGGGTGACTGCGCAAAAGCAAAAGAAACTTGTCAGTACCCATGATATTGAGAGATAAAAGTTCACGACGCTTTCATAAATTTGTTCAAATATCCACATAATTGACTCTTCTTCGACTTTTATGCAAGGATGCTGTTAACCGTGTTTTCTAAATTTCGGTTTCTTTTTTATGTAACACAGCTGCAGACGCTATTAAGGTAAAAGTTATTTTCATAAAGTAAAAAATCTTCTTTTAATAACTTTATAGACAACCACTGAAAGCAGCTGAGAGCGTCAGTTCGACACCATGCACTGATGTATAACGACCCTAATTTGTTACATGACGATGGGAAACTTCAGAATGCTACAAAGACAATCTAGTCGAGAGTTTTTCTACATGTTTCTACCGCTTGAGCTTGCTATCACCGCGGATCAAAAACGCTCTGGGTCAGACTTTTGATTTATCTTCAACGTCGTTCTGGAAAATGCTACGTAATTTTTTATAAGTTGTGTCAAAAGTGATAGCTTTTTCTAACATGTCATGTCATGCCATCTCATGCTTAAGCAACGGGAATTTTAACCCATTTATAAAGTGACACTGGAAACTACAATAAAATTCTTTATCTTAGATAACAAGCCTTAGTTATGATGTGCAATTATGAATGCATTGTCAATTGAAACCCCGGCCCCTGATCCCCCGACCAGCACGGCATAGCGGGAGATAGCAGGGATTTAACGCGGACAATGTGGGGATTTAACACACATTTAACAAGATGCCTGACCCACCAGGGTCATTAGCGGGGATTTAAAAAGCACGCATTTTCGGAAGCGGGGACAGCAACGGGGAACTGTATTCTTTTTCTGCAAAAACAGTTGTTTGAGGGCATCAACTCCCTTTGAGATTTGTGGATCTTTTAAAGTCTCTAGAAGCTCTATCATTGTATTTTTAAACCTTGCTGAGTGTGACATGCAGAGTTCTGATAATTCTGATTAAGTGACAGGTATTCTAATAGGTACACGGAAAATGGAAGTGCATGCATGTACAGGGAGGTATGGTTGAAATGAAAACGTTTCAGCCGATTTGCCCCAGCCAAAACCTCGCTAAAATGACTTTTTTTTTGACAATATAACTACGGTGGTCAGTGTTTGCCATTGACTGTTGCAAATATAAAGAACAAAACTTTTAAAGGATGACTCCTGTTAATACTAAATGCTTTCTTGGGGGGATTGTTTTTTGTACACCTACAGGTTATAGGTTAAAGAGTATGCGTTAAACGCAGTTGTTTTTCAACTTCATAACTGTTACTGAATCACTGACAGGAAGTTAAAAAAGGAAGACAAAGTAAACTAATGGGGGGGAAAGAAACGAGAAAAGAAAGACTGAAAGACTTAAACGAATCCGGCAAAAAGAAAATTTTGCAAAATTACTTTTATCCTGATGCTTCAGTGTTCCTACAGTCTTGCCGACAGGCCATGTAAAAAGAATACTCAATTCCTACAGTCTCGCCGCCAGACATGCCATCAAAAAATATTCATGATAGTCCCCTTTGTGTTAATTAGTTTGAGCATTAAAAATGTATCATACTATAGATATATACATCTACAAGATATTTTTAAAGCGAAATAATAGTGTCTTTTCAATTGCAACTAGATCATAAATTTCCGGATGAAACAGAACTTTGTAGGGGCATAGACTGAAACGTATTTCCATCACCGCATTCCAGGGTTGAACTTCTCCTTGCTTAAAGTTGTGGAAATAGTGTGGGGTGGGATGACATATTAGAAAAAGCAATTACATTTACAACAACTTATGATAGTAAACCTCAGTGGCATACTTATGGTTTGGCACGTAAAGATAAATTAAAAGGGAAATTTTGCGTTTTTGTTCCATACAGTAAACGGTGTATTATATTAGATTTTAAGAGCGCCTGTCTATAAAAATCAGACAAATTCAAAATTTCGCGGCAAGGGTGGAAAATTCGATTTCTTTCATATTTTAATGTTACATAGGCTAGGGTATAACTAAAACCACTGTATAGTTCTTTCGGTGAAATATCCTTTTATTTCAGCGATAAATGCAAATGAGCAAAATCTGTTAAAATCATCATTTGAGGGGCTCATTTATTACATGGGTTTGAAAGCCTCGCGTGCAAAAACCGATTACTCTACCGTCTTTAAAACATCACAGCCTTCTTTTACAACTTCTAAATATCAGGTAAAATGATTTGGGGAGATAGTGCTCTGTTCTTTGTATACAAAATAATTTAATTTCGAAAGCATACAATTTACTTCAGTAAAAGTAATGCCTGAAGAACTATAATTTTCACCATGTGCGAAACCTTCAAATCTATTAAGCTGCTGGTGGTTGAATCTTAGAAGGATGGTCTACAGATTCCTGTAAAAATTTCTTTGGGCAAATGATTACTAGCGACGCGAGAGCTTTACAAAATCTGTTAAAAATGCAGATATTTGACCTTCTGCGGTCAACTTTGAAGTTGCGAGTCGGACATAAAATTTAGTCCCTTCACTTGTCTAAACTCACAGTAGATTAAAATAAGCAGATAGGAAACCGTTTTGAAATGTTCTTACCTTAAAATATGCTGTAAAAGACGAGTCCAAAGGCCATTTTAGCCCGATTATGGAGTCGTTTGAACTTTGTCTTGTAACGTGTAATTGTACACCGCGCCAACTGTCAACGTCTTCACAGGACGAATACAATTCTTTGATCAACTTTCGGGGCTTTTCAAGACGACTGCATCTTTTTCGACGGCTCAGTTATTTGTTAGACATAGCTTAGAACGTAGTATCTGAAAATATCACCAGATATTACATCTGACTGCTACAACAGAATGACACAAAAATGCCTGTGCTCACATCTTGAATTGCAGGCAGCTGTTTGTAAGTCACGCAATCCAATTAAGAGGGGTGGAGAAGGGTGAAGTAGCAAACGGCCACAACGAGAACAAAGGCAATAACTAAGGCTAAGTTCACACTACACTGGATAACTTTACGTGCAGACACAAAAAGCTATCCGGTCTTTCTGGTAAAGTATGAACACCTATCCGGTATATGACTCTCCTGTTTAGTGATCGGCGCGTCGCAGCTTTGCTTTTTCGGGCGGAAATCACCCTTCTTTGCGTGAACAGAAGCCCTATCGGGTATGCTTTCTTTTTGTGCCTGCACAAAAGCTATCCGGTTTAGAGTGACAGAAGACAATCTATAACTTAAGATAGTGATGCCCTTAGACACGGTCTTTCCCTGTTAAAATCCAAATACTGGTCGTTTTGTTTATTCACAATTTTGGTTGTCAGCTCCCGGACTGGCCAATTTTATTAAACGGTACCAGGACCGTTATCAGTGCCATAACCTGCCCAAACAAGTCGTACTTGGAACTGTTGAATAATTTAGGAGAAGGCTGCAGCTGCAATTCTGTAGAACAAACTCCAACGTAAGCATGCAGTCGCAGTCTAGGGACCTCTGGCATTAAGGTCATTTCCCAACCCTAATTCTCTTAGAATCATAGTAGTGGTGGCGTTACGAGACAGCTCTTTAAAACTTCGTTATATTTTGCAAGCTATGTAAATATCGTATTTCCTCGAACAAGCGCCCCAGCGCTTATTTAAAATTTCGGCTAAAAGGAGAGGCGCTTATATAGGAAGGCGGACGCTTAATAAGGGAGGCGCTTATTAACTTTTCCTTTCAACAAACGGTATTTCTATTTTGGCTAAATGCATCTTAACGCGTTTGGCGGTCTGTACTGTGTGTTCATTTTAACTCTTTTTTATTTAACCTGTTACATATCTGTGTACCGTATTTCCTCGATAAGGGCCCACGCTCAAATAAGGGCCCGTCCCCGAATAAGCACTCACCCAGTTGGCCATAATATCAAACAATTGCCCTCTCTCCTCCTCATAACTTTCTTAAATAGTAGGAATACAAGAGGAATGGGACGATCTGCTTATTGATGACGAGAATAATCTCGAAGATAAAGAGCAAAGTGCCAGCGCGTAAATAGCGCGCGCACCGTGAAAGATCGTGACGTCCTTACTACAAAACCTCTTGCAAACACAACTTCAAGCTGATTTAGCAGCAAAACGGAAACGTCAGTTGACGGCAGCGGGCGCAAATCAAACAACAGAGCGGCAAATTGGCAACGAAAGTGGCGTTTAGTCCTTTCCGCGCGCTCTTCCGCCGTCAACTGACGTTCGCGTTCTGTTGCTAAATCAGCCCATGTAAAAGTCGGATTTGCATTAGCTGTGACGTCACAATCTTTTGCAGTGCGCGCGAAAAATTTGGTGGGGATGTGCGGCACGCCTCCTGAAACCCTTATCCTATTTCAGACCAAAAATCTGTGATTTTCCCTACCGTATTTCAGACCTGATCAAAAATTTGATACCCTATTTCAGACCTGACCCTTAAATCAATACCCTATTTCAGACCTGCCTTATAATCAGTTTCTTAGGTCAGACCAATGTTAAAGGCAATGTTTATACGATTTTATTAAGTAGGATACAAAACTGTACTGTTACGGAACGTACTCAGTTGGCCTAGAACCCAAAGGGAAATGGTCTTATCGCCTAATGATGAAGAAGTAGCTTTTTCTAAAAAAAACATATCCAGACCAAACTGGTCGAAATTGATACGTTTTTTTGGACCAAAACGGCTAAAAAACCATTCCCTTTGGCGCCGCACACACCTATATAGCCTATGTAAGGGAGTAACCCCCCGCCCGTAACGCAATCACTATACATTTGTGTAAAGTGTTTAATGGGACTTCGGTACTCTTGATTATAACAACCACTGTTTTAACGAATAAAAGGCACATGTCTCAAAGCATCTGTACAGAAAACTTTGATAACCTTTTTATACAAACCAAGAACTGATTACGCTCACAAAAATTCGTGTACAACAGGTCGCAACTAGCAGCATATCCCTTTTGATTAGCGCCTGCAACAATGATTCTTGCTTCTTTTTCATTTTTGAAACCCTGTTCGCAAATGAGACACGCGAGTTTTTAGTGTAACCAATAACGTTAATTGGTAACGTTCGCGAAATAAGATGACCCAACGAAGGATAGCTGTCAAAATAAAAGGAACAGAGGATTTTGTTGCCTGACAAAAAGCTGTAGGCATCTTTAAAGTTTTGGTAATTACGAAATTTTCCATTTTTTGGCAAAGACCAAACTCTATTTTCTGTCGCAGTGCGAACAGGTTCAGTTTTTTGTCGATCTTTACTGTCGTAACTAACAACAGCGCTAGATTGTAGAGTGCCAGAGTGGTTAAAGTAGAAACTATAGTTCAGCAAAGATGAAGCAAGCAAGAAGAAGAAAAAGGCCATTGGCACGATGACGCCATTTTACGGGTACGACCAGAATCCTCAGGAGTTTCGCTTTCTTGTACAGATCAGGGCTTTTGATCTCGCTGGGATTACCAACTTTAAAAAAAAAACATGAAAGGAAAATACGAAAAGGATTCTGGTCGTAGTAGTAAAGTAACGCCATCGTGCAAGTGCGAAGTATTCGTTGATAAAATGGCTTTAAAAAAACTCTTTAGTCGTGTATAAAGGGTTTCTAGGTCTACTACATGTACTTTCAAGCACCACCACTCCTCTCCCGTGAAAATGCACCTGACAGTATTGCGTGACGAACAGCGTCGACACTTTTGTGTCGTTGTAGCACCGGTCAGATATGTACTTTCGTGCAGTGTAAAGCATTGTTTAACAAAGGGCTAAGCCGTCGAAGAAGATGCAATCGTGATAAAATTCGCCTAAAACTGATCAAAGATTGGTATTCGACCTTTGAAGACGTCGAAAGTTGTCGCGGTGTGTCGGGTGTGAGGTGTAAATTGCACACGTTACAAACCAGAGGTCAAGCGACGAAAGACCCGAAAATCGTGCTAAAATGATCTTTGGACCGGTCCTTTACTGCTCATAATAAGGTAAGAACATTTCAAAACGGTTTTCTATCTGCTTATTTTAATCTACTGTGGGTTTAGACAGGTGAAGGGACTAAATGTTATGTCCGACTCGCAACTTCAAAGTTGACCGCGGAAGGTCAAATACCTGCATTTTTAACAGATTTTGTAAAGCTCTCGCGTCGCTAGTAATCATTTGCCCAAAGAAATTTTTACAGGAATCTGTAGACCATCCTTCTAAGATTCAACCACCAGCAGCTTAATAGATTTGAAGGTTTCGCACATGGTGAAAATTATGGTTTTTCAGGCATCACTTTTACTGAAGTAAATTGTATGCTTTCGAAATTAAATTATTTTGTATACAAAGAACAGAGCACTATCTCCCCCAAATCATTTTAACTGATATTTAGAAGTTGTAAAAGAAGGCTGTGATGTTTTAAAGACGGTAGAGTAATCGGTTTTTGCACGCGAGGCTTTCAAACCCATGTAATAAATGAGCGCCTCAAATGATGATTTTAACGGATTTTGCTTATTTGCATTTATCTCTAAAATAAAAGGATATTTCACCAAAAAAACCATACAGTGATTTTGGTTATACCCTAGCCTATGTAACATTAAAATTTGAAAGAAATCGAATTTTCTACCCTTGCCGCGATATGTTTAATTTTTACGGACAGGCGCTCTTAAACGGTGATAGCATGCAGCAAAGTAGCTCTCTTGAAGTGTATACATGGGATAATTCCAGCTGGGCTGGACAATTAGTTAACCGGTCTAAACCGTTCTCCATTTGAACACACTAATTTTTTGTCAAAGGAAAATGGGCAGAAGTTACATCTCAGTCAACCAAAAGCAAGCCTGGTCATCGTGACTTATCAAGAGGTTCGCAGGAAGACAACCATCTTTTAATGGTTGTGTGAAATTTTTAAAGTATAATTTGTAACCAGCCTAAGAAAAATTTAATCCTTGAATTCCAAAGCTGTCATAAAGAAAGACGAAACTAAAAAAAATGAAACTGAGTGTTTCAATGAAGAGAAAGTATGGAGAACCCTATGAGCACCTTCAAAAGGATTTATTAAAAGAATAAACGGTAACAAAACATATGCTTGGCATTGTCACAGTCCCTTTCTCAACAACAACGAAAAAAGCTTAATTTTTTAGTCAAATATGCTTTAACTTTCACGAAAAAATAACTAAGTATACAAACTAAAAAAGAAATCGAAAAGAAAAGAAAAGGAAAATTTAAATCTAATTGATGTGAGTTAAAAGTTTCCACCACTGAATGCAATTGAACGTAAAACTGTTAAAAAGATAAGGTTATCTGATATTTAATAAGGCGACAAAGCATCATGAAGCCTAAATGTTTTAATTAAAAATTGCATCCATAACCCATACCTTGATGAGCATCCGTACTGTATTGCAACCAAACTCCCCAAAGGAAACACAAAGCCAGGAAATCCAGAAGGGACAAGGAAAAGCTTATCATGCTTGAACTGGGACCTTGGAGAAGAATTACCCAGAACCTCGCTGATGACCCAGCAAGCACGATTAAATGGGACAATCATTGCCTAGTCCCTGTACGGCGTCTTTTCAGGCCCTCTCGGTCAATGCATTTCGGTGACGTATCCGAGACGAACGGCCGGGAGACGCCTAGACAATCTCGGAGTGCGCATGCGTGAGCATTTTTGAAAAGTTCACACGGTCAACTGAAATAATCTAAAAATAATTTTGCGCGTGAGTATCCTTCGCTAAAATCGGCACTATTGACACTATTACAAAAATAACTAACCTAGTTCGTCTTATAAAAGAACAAAAATATTGCTTTGAATCGGAAAGAATACTACAGTATAACGTGCAAGTAATTTCTCTTTTAGTCCATCTTCATATGAACCATTAAAGTGATACTCTTTATTGATAAAAAGATTTGAAACAGTAGTTTGTTGACATTCTACCAAATTTAGAGAGCAAATTCAACAGCCTGTCCAATTAGTTTGATAAGCTTCCAAATCCAAAAATTAAATTACATACAGTATTTCGAAGTGAAAACGAGAAATTTATAGGAGCAAGCGAAAATAATGGAGAAACGAAAGATAGCTTGTCATATCCAAGAATAAATATAAACTTATTTCTCTAGCTTACCTTCCGATTCTTGATCAAATAATTTTTTTTGCGACGCTGTTTTGCTTAGCCTACAAATAGTTTTTGAGATGAAATAAAGTTCAAATTAGTTTAATGAGATAAATGAAAAAGAAAAGACAAACGACTTTCAACAATGAAAACGTGCATAGAGGGCGAGAGGAATAATTGTTTCAGTAAAATCCAACTAGCTGGTCAAAAATATCGAGAATAAAAACATTTTAGCTAGTTAAAGCTAGACTTTAATCCCTTTTGCCGCCAAAGAGCCCGCGCTTTTCGCTACTGGCGGTCTATAACATATAGCCTAGTAGTAGCTCAACCAATCAGGACGCAGCATTGATAATAGACCACTAGTTGGATTTTACTAAAATCCAAAATTTTACTTACTTTACGCGTAAAGTGATAGCATGCGCAGTTGAAAAGCTCTTAACTCAGTTATTTTCTACGGTTCTGGAAGTTCTTTCATCGCTATATTCAATAACACTTTTGGCGATTAACCCCGAAATAGGATCCAGCCTGGTTGGAACACATTTTTCCCAGTTAACTATGCTAGGCTGAGTAATATCCTCTAATGAGCTTTGTTTCCTTACCGCCAAGAGCCAAGAGCGCCACCCTGATTCTTAGCGCATGTTTAAGAGGGACGAGGTTTTGTACAAAAAAACAAATTTTAAAAATAAAATGATGGTGCGGAGAGACAATAACACTTTTGGCGATTAACCCCGAAATAGGATCGAGCCTGGTTGGAACACATTTTTCCTAGTTAACTATGCTAGGCTGAGTAATATCCTCGAATTATTATGAGATTCGTTTCCCCATCGCCAAGAGCCAAGAGTGCCACAATGATTCTTAGCGCATGTTCAAGAGGGACGAGGTTTCGTACAAGAAAACAAATTTTTAAAATAAAACGATGGTCAACCCGGTTCACTTAAGGGAGACGAAAAAACACAAAAAAATAGAATAAAACACACGAGCACCAATACTAATAATTTTCCAAGCCTTAAGGGACGGACCATTAGAAAAGTTATGGGGAGGGGGGAGGGGGGAGGGGAATATTATTCGAGCCGCAGGAATTTTTTTCCGTTATCAAATCCCTTGTATGAATTTTTTTTAGCCCATAACATGAATATTTTTTAGGATTAATTGGGGTGCAAGAATTTTTTTCATTTCATTTTCCCTTGCGCGAATATTTTTTTTTGTACTTCGCCCGCCCGCCCACCCCCCCCCCCCTCCCCCCACAAGTTTTCTAATGGTCCGTCCCTTAATTTAGACAAAAACGCGAGTGAAACTATTAACTAATTTCACAAGTATACCATTTGATTACCTATTAATATCACGGGTGACATTGCGCAAAAGCAAAAGAAACTTGTCAATACCCATGATATTGAGAAATAAAAGTTCACGACGCTCTCATAAATTTGTTCAAATATCCTGATAATTTTACTCTTCTTCGACTTTTATGCAAGGATGCTGTTAATACTTACCTAATATCCACTAACTGTTCAAATATAAAAGGCAACAACATTTGGACATACACATCACCATGTGAACGTCGTGCGGCTTCCATTTACTGTGCACCTCTCGTGAAAGAAGGTGGCAAGGGGATATCCAGATGCCATTTTCAAAATAACCAGAATTAGTTCCATGGCACTGTTACAAAACACGTCACTGTTCCAGGTCTTAAGGATGGATTTCCTAACCCTGCATGGTCTTTCCCTAGTGTTCCTCGGCCTTATGCACGCATACCATGATCGAATTTGAATGTAGGTCATATAAAGAGGTCCAGTTTCACTGCCGTTGGTGAGTATAGTTGAAAATATGGTTGAATTTAGGAACAAATACAGTTGAGACCAAACAAAGGCAGTTACTGTAAATCCGAACTGAATCGTGTTTAAAGGGACTGGTTCACGATAATGCGCATGCGCGCCGTTTGTCTCTTCAGAATAAATTTGTCGGGTCAACACTAAATTCGAAAACTAGTAATGCCCCGCTATACGGGGCTTTGAACAAAATGTTTGGCCCCGGGGAGCCGGGAAATTAGCGGTGTTTTAACACGCGGCCAATTTTAAATTCCCTGCCAAGTCGCGGGGGTCGGGGGGCCCGAGTTTCAATTGACTGATGCATAATGTCATGCCCCTTTAAAAAAGTTATGTTTTATCCGGAGATGTAGCTTAAAGTAAACAAGTTGCAACTGAAATTAAAGATACCATTATTTAACTTTGAAATATTTGTCGTGTAATGCATGTATGACTTTATATTGTATGTTGTCGCAATAATAGCCCTTGCACGTTACGAGCCCATTAAGCAGACTCAAATATATTATATTAACTAGTAACAACCAAAGGTTACGGAGTGCGGGCGACAACGATGGAAGGTCAAAATCACTTTGCTTTGCGTACTAAGTTTCACGTGAGAGATAGTCATAACACGCGTAATCAGATTACGAGTGATAGAAGGTCCAGACGCGCCTGATCATATTCTGTGCATTACATTCATTCTTAGTGGAAGTCCAAACCAATGCTGGCTACATACATGAGACGCACGCGCAATAGCAACCTGAAGATTAGGATTGCGGGCTCCTCTTGTCCCCCGCAATAAATTCGTACCAGTTTTAACCGGTAACGGTATTGAGAACGCTATCAACAACGATTTAAAAAGGATGATTGTGCTCAAAATAAACATAAGTAAAACAATTGCTGGACATTGGCCGATTAAGGCCCGTGTGCTATGCAATGCATTGAATTTTATGATATTTTCAGGTGGAGTTATGCTACATACGCCATGTTTTACGCCTGTGTATGTGAATCGTTCGCATTTAAACAAACACAACAAGCTAAATTATGAAAGAGACAGTGTTTTGGAGGAAACATCACGTGGTCTAAAATCAGGCTATGTTCACATTATACCGCACACTAGCTTTTAAGCCGGCACGAAAACCGGGTAGGGGTAGCCTTCTGTTCACAAATAAGAACGGTTATTTCGGAGCGATAGTTCTGTAAAGGAGCGAAGCTGTGCGCCGCACCGATTTCTGAAGTGGAGAGTCACGTATGGATAAGTGTTTATACTATGCCGGATGGCTTTTCTGCAGTCCGGTGTGAATATAGCCTCAGGTTCTGTTTCGAAGCCAGGCTAAGTGCTAAGCCATTGATATGAAAATGAAGTTGTACTCTTGAAAGCTCACTTTCACTCAAGAAAGGGTTTCCATTTAGCCTCGTTTTGAAAGTGAGAGTTTCATGAACTCGGAAATGGCCTCAGTAATTATTTTACAGGGGGTCTTTACAATTCCTTGGGGCTACTCCTAAACGCTTATAATTACTACTGGATGGGGGGTTGTTATAATCCCTTGAGGCTACTTCTAATTGTTTATAATTACGACTGGTTTAATTTTTTACACTTCGACTAGGACTTTTAGTTTATATCCTTATAGCAATCTTTATTATGGTTAAACTATTCACGTAAAAAGCTATATACATGCTCAATCGTTTCTAATTCTAATTCTAATCTATTTTTCTTTGTACAGTGTATAATTACTAGATATTCTTAAGGTGGCTCGATACAGTTTTTCAGGGTCAATACCTCCCAAGTTTGAGCGTAAACTACGTCGTCATAAACAAAGATTTGGAAAAATTGACACCACAGTTGTATTAGATAAAGATGAAAATTTGTTATGATCAGGGTTAGAATGACATCGGAGTTGTCATAGCAACGAAATGACGCCATTACCTATTTTACTTCCAGCAGTATTTCTTGACACTGGGAACTGTTCTTCCCAAATCGTTTACTGGAGCTTTTACCTACGATAGCTGCCTCGATGTTCGTGAAGTTTAAGCGAAATCTGTAAGAGCGTTATCGAGATATTTTGGGATGAAGTTTTTCTGGTTAGAAATATGGTAAAAAATTGACAATCTTGATGTTCGACTGTTATCTGTACTAAACGAAGCCCTTTTGACATGCAATTTTACCTCATAGTAGTTTCAATCTTTTTAAAAACGTGTGTGAAAGATCATGGAGATACCTCCAGCCGATTGCTAGAAAGAAGGATTTGATTAGTACGTGTCGGGGCGCTCTTGTTAGCCGTAATGTAAACATTTCGGTCTACTTTAACAAATTAGCAAATAATTTTTAAACCGCTCGATAAATTTTCTAAAAAATTTAAGAGTGTTGAGATAAACCGTCCTTTTATTTGACCTCTTAGTTTCAAGATCATTGATATATTGTAAGATAGTAAAATAAGGGCTACAATTTGCTAATATTTTGTCAGAAATTTTGTCTTTACAAGTGAGAGCCTTTTATTATTCAGGGGTATTGTCTCAAAGTTTCATTTTCACGTGAACAGCAGTAACTAACAATGCATTTGACATATGCAAAACTGCTAGCTATTGTTATGCACGAAAATGTGAAACTTGGAGACAATACCCCTGAATAATGAGAGGCTCTCACTTGTAAACACAAAATTTCTGACAAAATGTTAGCGAATTCAAGCCCTTATTTTACTGCCTTACCATATATCAATAATCTTGAAACTAAGAGGTCATATAAAAGGAGGGTTAATTTCAAGATTCTTAAATTTTCTAAAAAATTTATCGAGCGGTTTAAAAATTATTCGCTAATTTGTTAAAGTAGACCGAAATGTTTACATTACGGCTAACAAGAGTGCCTTGATACATACTAATCAAATCCTCCTTTCTAGCAATCGGCTGGAGGTATCTCCATGATCTTTCACACACGTTTTTAAAAAGATTGAAACTACTATGAGGTGAAATTGCATGTCAAAAGCGCTTCGTTTCGTACAGATAACAGTCGAACATCAAGATTGTCAATTTTTTACCTTATTTCTAACCAGAAAAACTTCATCCCAAAATATCTCGATAACGCTCTTACAGATTTCGCTTAAACTTCACGAACATCGAGGCAGCTATCGTAGGTAAAAGCTCCAGTAAACGATTTTGGAAGAACAGTTCCCAGTGCCGAGAAATACTGCTGAAAGTAAAATAGGTAATGGCGTCATTTCGTTGCTATGACAACTCCGATGTCATTGCTACCCTGATCATAACCAATTTTCTTCTTTATCTAATACAACTGTGGTGTCAATTTTTCCAAATCCTTGTTTTTGGCGACGCAGTTTACGCTCAAACTTGGGAAGTATTGACCTTGAAAAACTATATCGAGCCACCTTAAAAACGCCACCACAACAAAGGTATCATACTAATACCTGACAAAGAGTGTGTTTTATCGGTATCAGATGGGTATCTCACTATATATCAATATACGTTTAAGTAATTGTCCATAAAATATAGATTAGAATTCAATAGAAATGTTTGACTGATTTAGCTTTAATTTGGTCATTCGAGGTTGTTGTTACAAATTCTTCATTCTCTATTATTTTTCTTGTAAAATCGAAAACCTAACAACGATTTATTTGCATGAGGCGCGGCTTCTCCTTTCACTACTGGGTTCGGCACGTTATTTTCTTCTGGGGTTTAATTTTTTAAGGAGAGTTTAGAGTTTTTCACCGGAATTGTTCATAATTATTTTAATTTAATTTTATATAACATGGTCTATAACAGAATGGACCAGTGAAAGATGCTGTCTGTTCGTCAATTTACAATAATGAAGTGAATCCAATGGTTGCAACAGACAACAATTTTAATCAGATTGTCTGTATACTCTTATAGATGCCACTGCAAACTTTTGCTTATTTTATATCTATTTTTATGATCTATATTTAGAAAGGAAAATTGGTGTGTATTTGTTTAATTATATCTAATTATTTCCCGCTGGAAGGGGTTTACAATGTTATATATAGGTTGGAAATGATTTTTTTTTAATATTGGAATTACAGGTCATAAAGCATACACGCTGCACAATAGTAGTCTGCCGAATACAGTCAGCAGTTTTCGAAAAAAGCAACTTCTTAACAAAACCGTCAAACACGAGAAAGAGTGTTTCTTTGGAAATTAAATAAGAGTAAGAACACCTGGTAAACTAACTTAAACGTAAATATAAATCATTCTCTTCAAAGTTTGGTCAAATCAATTAAGCCCATCCTATGGGATTCCTTCAATGGAAGGGTGAAAAGCTTGGGCTTTGATTTTTCTCTCTCTCCGCTACGTCTCGCCTTGCTCGCGTGGGGTGATTTTCACGCGCGCTCGCGTTTCGCTCGTTCTACTATCCCTGAGGAAAAACGGAGACTTCTCGTAAGTCTACTCAGCATTCATATAGAATGGTTTTCATTTAAGCATTGCGGACTCTTTTATAATGATTGTAATATCTGTTTTTAATCGGGCTCTAAACCTACTTAAGGGGGCTAAGTCACACCATTTGCCATCTTTTTACATAACGTGTCTTTCGTGGGACGTTTGTTGCTACGGATGGTAATGGTGGAAATTCATCATTATAAATTTGCCTTTTATCTTCTTCATAACGCTACAAGAGCATTTTGTGTATAGCACTACTTGATAACGACAGCATAGAATTGACCTAAAACAGCAATACACTACCGGTTACATGATCCCCTCAAGTTTAATTCTATAAAGGGTTTTATACAAGTTCACGCCGCGTTCAAAGAGCTGGCGTGAATTTTGCTCATTAGGTGACTGTCGTAGAGATAGACGTCATCCGAGCCAGCTGTCAATCGGATGCGGACTATCTGATTAGAGCCATGCGGCCTGGCCTGCCATACTTCACCAAACTTGCTTCGAACGAGGCAGGTGATCAGTTGAAAGTCTTTTCTTGTCCATTGAGGCATGTTTGAGTATCGATGAACACCTTAAAAAAAATAATAAATCAATAAGTTAATAAGTTAATAAATAAGAAAATAAGCACAATTTTGGTTTGGCTTCCACCATGGGCTGCAGAAGAAAAGTTGTTGTAAAAATCCGCATCGTTCTGCCAAGCTCTGCTATTAAAACTTATAGCTCCTCATATTCTTCTTTTTGGGGGCTTGGGGGTCGAGTTGTTGCTTCTATTGTTTGTTTCTAAAATGGCCTCTTCAGGAGGCCATTTTACAATCCAGGAGTCGTTGTTATGACGTCTGGTCTAATTTTGGTGAAGGAACTGATTGAAAAAGTAATAGGAACTCTTTATTTATGGGTGGACACAAAATTCTGAATGAAAAATTTTGGCTGATAGTTGCAAATCTGACATATTGGTTACTTTATTTACTCAAAACTATCCTGATTTCAGCGCTAATAGGACAGTGTAATAAGTCAGTACTCGTCGTGCCTATGTAACTCGACAGTACGGGCTATTGCACGCTCGCACTTGAATGGCTTTTTTTCACTGCTAGCAAATACTCTTGGAATTTGTTGTGTTTTAATTTCATAAGCCTTAAATATCACAAATTTTGTTAGAGTTATTATTAATCAATGACAGAACTTCGTGTCGTCCAATTCGGTCTGTAATCATACTCGTAATGAAACAAATGGGACGACCACGTAGCGTTTATAACTCGCATGATTAAAACCTTTATTGGATTCCACTCTTTCCCATTCCATTTCCCATTATTATAGACGACTCCTATAGAATGAGAAAAGTAAATCGTAGTACTTTCTGACTACAGACATACCAATTTTTTTTTTCATTAAAAACGACCGTGAGACGTAGTTCCTTACCCATACCCCCAAAGACTCTTGATTATATTTCTGGACTTTAGTCGAATGGCGATTTGCCCCAGTTACCATAAAAACATAAAATTTATGCCCT
Source organism: Porites rus (assembly GCA_964035705.1). Classification (NCBI taxonomy): domain Eukaryota; kingdom Metazoa; phylum Cnidaria; class Anthozoa; order Scleractinia; family Poritidae; genus Porites; species Porites rus. The sequence goes on from OZ038000.1 coordinate 6,420,856, forward strand.
GTTTGTAGTTCATCAGGCACCAGAGGTAACGTCAAGAGAGAATACTGGGACTGGGATATGCGAATTTCACCAGTTATTTTAGACCATTAATTGCCTGGATTAATCGGAAGTTGGTCTCCGGAGAGGTCCGCAAACTTTCATCAAGCGTTGCCAAGAGAGAATTCAACAGTCGCCATCACAAAATAATATTCTGCATTTTTTTGCATTAAGGACTTGATTTCAGGGTTTAATTTAAATGTGTCAGCGTCTCAGGAATTACACCTCCGTTTAATTAACCTCTAAAAATAGCTTTTGTAAAATTCACATATCCCGGCCAACCCCCTAAGATTCCCTTCTCCGTCCTAATGGTCTCTTGGTAACCTATGATTGTGGCCTTGGAAAACTTGGCAAAGAAATCTACCTATCTCTATTACCTCTCTCTATAAAAATCTAGATTTACAAAATAGTACATCGGTGATAAAAACGACAAACCTCTATTGCAGACAACTTGAGTCAATGGGCGCCGTCTTCTATTAGAGCTCACTTTGTGCAGCATATACGCAATCGCGATGAGAGAACTTAAAGTCGTAACGGCAACAATCTGGGCCCAAATCAGTAACCTTAACTTTCTGATCGACTCTTCAATTTCTAAAGAAAGGTGACAGAAAGACAAAAACAAATCGAAAGAGCTATGGTACAATTATTCAGCTACCTTAATTGTGGTCTGTTTTGATATTTTCTCATACAGAGACGATTCTGATCTGCTGTTAAACTCGGTTGCTTGAGCATCCGATTTAAGGTATCGCTATTTTTCATAAATTTTATTGAAGTCTCGGAGAGGTTTAGTCGATTAGGCCTCGGCTGTTCAAACGATGGATTGGGCTATCCACTGGACAAATCACTATCCAGCGGATAGCTTTTTCGTTAGTTCAATAACTACACAATAACCACACAAGTAGTTCAATGACCACACATTAGTTCATTGAGCGTAAACTACATGTAGCTGGGGGAAAAATAGCCAAAAATACGATTTTTTTAATATGAATGTGTAGCATTAAGTAAGTGGTAAACACTCATGAACACAGACTGATGGTAATTTAAAAGTTATAGTCTGCTCCGAAGGTCTGTCATTCTCATCAGGGGCACGGTAAACATACGTGGAAAGAGAGTCAGGGCTGAAAAGGGAAAGCTAACTCTGTCAGAAGGAAACTACACACTTAATAACCCGACGAAGCGCGCGTTGAGATAGCAGAAAACATAACGGTTAACGGTGGAGCGGAAACCTTGTTCTCTTCTTGTTCTGACTCTCTTTCAGCACGTTTCAAACTGTGGTACCACAGCTGGCCCTACGAGCCTGAGTCAACTAACACCAGTCCATTTTTAATAAATAGATAATCGGTGTCTCATAAGTCAAGAATTTTCCAACTTCCCTGGCTGTTGTAACTTGACGTTAAAAAACAATTGCGTTATTCAGGGGCACCCATCGAGAGTATAGTTCAAAACCACTTAAACATAGCATTGCTTAACGTATTTTAGTATTTAAACGGTAGATATAGGCATATTTTTATCTCCCAAAAAATTTTCATCTGTTCGGATTTCCTAGCTGAAAGCCTAGTGATCCGAAAATTATAGGGATCAAAACTTACCTTTTCGAAAATTTCAGCCAGAAAAAAGGCTCGCGAAAATTCTAGGTGACCTTTTTAGGGTAAAAATCCGTTAAAAATGGGCAATTATACCATTTTTTACATGTTCGAAATCATAGGAGAGGGAGGCAAGCAAGAAATTTTACAACAAATGTTCAGAAAATTCTAGATCTCCAATCGTCTCCCGAACAGATATTTTCCCAAAATTGACGTTGGGTGCCCCTGGTTATTTATTAGATAGAAATTTATCCAGTGGTTAGCATGATCCATCTTTTGAACAACTGCCTAGCCGATAAAGTAGAAGAAAGAACCCGGCAATAAATTAGCTAATCATGCCTAACTGATTGAGAATTGGAACTAATTCCTACCGCTGTTTCCCTTCTCTTCCTCAACAAATAGTACCAAGTGGCGGTTACATCTGTCCTCAGTACAACAGTAGAAGTACTCTTTGGCCGCTTGTTTGGGAGAGTTTCTTTTCCCTGCATAAGTAATACACATTAACGATCCACAGTCGAAGCTATTCTTCTGCGCACAACCTTGCATCACAATACTCGGTCCAAGTCCCCTTTTATTTCGCTCGAACAATACACAGCATGCCGGCTTGACTCCAGGGAAGTGAACACACAGCTGAAGTTTGTAGCACGAAGAGTTTGTGGGTGCTGTAGGATCGGACTTTTTGCATTTCGGGTCAAACAGGGCGCAGTCTAATGCTTTGGTTGCAGAAGCAAATACTGCAATGAGATCATCAAATAATCTTTAGTCGTTTCGTCAAGTTATCTTCAGTCGTTTCTGATATCTCTGAGTAAATTCTTCATTAAAGGCTCGCTTAGTAAATCGTAATAAGCAACAACACTGGATGGGGTACTTAAGCCAGACAGCTCAGGGAACAGTTTAAATTAATTTAGTTATGATTATACGAATCCCCCTTGATGTAAAAGTGAATTTGAGATAGACCACCACACAGGGGACTACATCCCTACTCCTTACGAGCAGTACGTGGGTCCTTTAACGTCCTACAGAATTTCATTAGTAAGGGGGCTGTAAGACAGGACCTACACGGCTTTCGTCTTTATCCGAGAAGAATAGACAGGTTAACCGTTTGCAGATAACGTTACATATGGAGTACTTTATCCTCAAAAACCCTCAGTGTTGGTCTGGCCGGGGTTTTGTTGGGGTTTGCTTAGCAGACGAGTGCTATAATCGAACTGCATGAGTTTCTTGGTACCCAAAACTTCTGGTAAATTATACTCATCTTACTATTGTAGACTGTATGAGTCGCACGTTATCAACCGTTTATTATCCTATGTAAAGATTCCGGTTGCCACAAGTTCGAGATAGCTCCAGGTCCAAACGCTAGCCTGGATGGTGTTATAACCTCATGTAACCTAAACTAAAACACCCCTCTGTAACAGAACTAGTGGAATCTATATCTTCTCACTGGGTTCTAGGAGAAAATGTCACTGGGTTGGATTATTTTCCACTGGGTTTTTCTTCTTAGTTGTATACTTCCTATAAAAGCGGAAAGGGATGGTAGGCCTTACATTTTTACCAGCATTAAAGCTTGGAACACCTTTTACTTTGCTGTAGCGAGAAGAACTAAACTATTTACAAGTTTTTTATGCGAGATTGATTACCTGTAGCCTCCTCTGTTAATAATGTCTTGTATTTTTGCTCGTTTTAAACAAATATGAACAACGAAATACACTGGTCTTGAAGAAGTGATAAACAGAAAGTGACCGGGAACGCAAAAAATCAGCTGTGTAGATACAAAATATTCGCCGGGCATCGGGTAAGTGAAATTTTTAGGGTTTCACTGCATGGGTCTGTTATAGACCGAGGCGTCTCAAGCGGTTTGGTTCTTTATATTCATTTGATCGTAATTAAACCATTAAAGTTGAGACCCAGTGGATTCATTTGTATCAGATTGCAAATTCAAAGTGCTCCAGCGTACATTATTACGAGCTCCTGTGCATTCCCTCAGGTTCTAGAGATTTTTGCAACTTTTCTGAGCATGTTTGCTCAGAATAACTCTTTACAGTGCATGGTCATATTGTTGCAAAGAAACCAGTGTTTCAGTAGTTTATATCATAACAACGATTATAACTGATAAATTAGCTCGTAAACGTAGATTTCCAAAGTCTGCCCTGGCAGTGATCGTCAAGAGCGAGACATCGAGCCATTAACAGTTGTGGAAAATCGTCATCACAGAGGTTTTCGTTTACTGAAAACTATGACAAGAGACGATAATGCCTTTTAAGCATAAATGACATCCTACGGGTGGCCGCTATTTGTTTCTCGGGTCTTCTTTTTACAACATGATCATGTTAAGTATCTGGTTAATGTGTTCTTTACGTTATCATACAGAAGAATTGTATCACTCAAGTACTGTTATTTAACTCTTTAATCCATACTGTAGAAGAGAGAAGTTTAATCTAAGGTACTTACATGAAATGTAGATACACCAAAACATTTTAAACGTCGCCTTAGCTGACTTCGTCCTCTCTGCTCAGTGGAGACAGAATACCCTATTAGTTAAGAGCCTAGATTGGCCATTTTTTCCTGGTAACTTAAATTAAAGACCAAAATTATGAGTCTGACCAATTCTAATCCCAAAGGCTGAGTCACTTTTGCTGATAATTGAATCTCGGAAATTCGTCTTTCGTCTCTCTGCAGATAAAAATCTCGCTGTCGCCTTCGAATATTCAATTACCTTTTCGGGCGTAAAGAAAAATAGAGAAATGGGGAACTATAAGTAAAAAGCATCATTTCGACCCAAATTTTCCCTCACTTTCAACTTTTAATTTGTCGGTGTCACTTTTCTGAAATGCTGTGGAGCGTCACGTTATCTATAGCAATACCAATTAGAAAAGTCGATTCGATGGCTGATATAAATAAACGCTGGAAATTAAGGCTACCGGTTTGTATTTCAGCCTGGAGGCGCATTCCCGATTTAATTTTCTTACTGAAATAACCTGAAGCGGACTGATAAATGAAATCCATGATATTGGTTCTGTTTATTTTAGGTATTAAATATTCTGGTTTGGAGGCAGATTGACGTAAACAGGTCATGTTCATAACAGCGTCGTTAATTCTTGCTACAACTACAACTACCATAAGCAATGTCATAGTTTAACTACTGATTCAAATTTACCTTTTGATTCACACGAGAAAATGAGAATTCTGACAGAGTAAAATTGGACGCAGTCCGGTGGCGCGAAAACAAAAAAATTGTGGCCGGGGTTTTTAATGAAGGTAAAAGTGTTTGGTACAAATGCAACGGTGTTTGTTCACTTTCTTGGGCGGGACAATTTTCCTATAGATTATAACCAAAAAGCACAGTCTACAGAGTATACGCAATACTCACAACAAGAGATATCTAAAGGAACTCGCTTTATGGAACATACTACCATCGCACTACATGGAAACAAAATCTGATACGGTACGAGCCCGACCTAAAACCAATTTCCACGAAACACCTGCATTAGGTTCTTCAAATCAAACCTTGCCAATAAAGAGGATAAAATTACGCTTTCCGGAGGACGAATTTTTACTGAAATACTCCTCATGAAAAGTTAAATTTAAAGAAACGAATCTAGATATTCTGCATGAAAAAATCGACAGCAACAGCACAAGAAAGTCTTAATGCATGGTGACAAACCGTTTACCAATTCGTAAACCGATCTATAAAAGACAGTAAGCTTTTAACAAACTTTTTGTAAAGAGACGATTTAGTGATTGCTATCCAAATGACCTGCTCCACTGTTTGAAGAAAACTGACTTCTAGCAGTCCAACAAACTGTCGGAGAACACATTACTAGAGCTAATTCTTGCCATTGAATGGTTCGTGTTCCTGATAACCACATCACACCCGTCATAACCAGCAGTAATTCATTTTCTATGGATTTTGGGCTCCCACAACAACTACCAACCCAGACCAGACTGTTCTCTGAAGAGGCATGGGCTGAAATGAACGTCGTGTAACCATATTGGAGGAACAAAAAAGGCTTCTCGCTCTTTTAAGTTTTCACGATTTTATCTGAATTTAAATTTTAACCTTATTTTAACTGATTCCTACAGATTTTCGTTTGACAGTGCTAATGTATCGTGTCTTTAAATTCTCGGCAGATTTTGCATCGATTTGGTCGAGAAAACTCCCCCTATTGGCTTCACGAGCCCAGTGGCGAATAAAATAAGTCAGAATTAGTTCCAAAACGAATCCTGGTCATTGTTACGGCACAGGTTCGGTTAAAGAATAAACCATGCAATCTTTTCAAATGGGGTTGACCTAAAATATCCTTGTTTTACGCTTGTTTAAGTGAATCTGTGAAAAGTTTTGAAAAGTGGCGATATACAAATCGCCCTAAACATGCCTTGTGTTCAAACCAGCGCCATCACTTGAACTGTACTCGGAAGCCTGAATATTAGAGGAATAAACTGAAACAAGTGAAACGCAATTTCAATTTTATTGCAATGTAGTAGTTGCTCTTTAAATCACGAAGTCAGAAGTAAGATTACGTTAGAATGAAACAAACTGAGCAACATAACTGAGTGGTTTGAGAAACAAAACCCACTGTTTTGTAATACACTGTTTTTTGCAGTATTTGTTTCTTTGCAGAAGCTGTATCTCACCGAGTCGCATCTCTACTCCGGTTACAAATTGAATCTATCTGTGAGAATAATATTAAAACAAACAGATCGAGGAACAAAAACCGCTGCTTGATATATGTGCGGACTAAACACTGAACTTACAATGCTCATTTTCAATCATACTAATCACTAGCCTTTATTATAGTAATTTAAAAACAATGCTGTTTCTATCTTTTTCCTTCTCTTAAACTGCAATTGGTCACAGAATCCATGTGAATTTTCCAAATAATTTTCCTTACGTGTATATTGACTCATATCAGAAACGAAATTGACGACTATGAACAATAATACATGTATGTTAGTTAATGAGTCGTGAACTCTAGATAAGGAAAATTAACATAAGTGAAGTTCATACTTAACTATGAAAGATTTGGAATTTTCTGTACATGAACCTATCATAAAATTAAAGAATTCATTCATGTGAAAACATGTTAGGAGGTTTATGTACTATGAAATATCGTGGAACGGCCTACCTTTTCAGCCTTTTTCCGATTTCTAAGAAGGCGCTCGGTTAATCCTACTTGTCACTTCGTAGAGTGGTTAACCGCCAAAAGCTGACTAGTACGTAAAACCACTCAGCTAAAATATGTTTAGAGCTATATAGTGTTTTAAACGCGCGTCAAAAGTAAATACAAGCATTTTGTGGTGATCTTGAAGGCAAGATTCAAATGTCTTAATTGGTGTCAGCACTGCTAAAATGCATTAATAGATGTCACTCACCATGAGATACACCAATCAAATCACCAAATACCACCACCAAATCCTGTCTGCAGCCTGCTTCTTTTAGCATTCATGTCTGGTAAAAATTCAAATCCGTACGTGTTCTGTGGAGAATCTTCGAAACTACTGTTTGTTGTAACATGCATCTGCGTTAACGCCTGGTCTACCGGTTTATCAGTGTAAAATTAACATTAACGGATAATCCCTTAAGGGTATCAGAACTAACAATTTTGAATTATTTTAACATCAAAGTGTCAGTAGAATTTTTCATCTTCTTTATCTCCAAGGTGCTAGTGAACTCACATAAATGGTAAAGACTAGTTATAAGAGCGAAAGAGGTTGAGCACTCAAATGAAACTTCTAACAGCAATTCAAAACTTATGTACACCCACACCGCGAACAGCAGAAGACAAAATAATATAGTACCACAACACCTTGAATGACAGAATGAACCCTTAAAAATATAGTGATTTCTACAGGTGGTGAGAAGAAAGTGCTACTAAACAAGGAGTCTTTCCTTTATTGAAAACTTTCTTTGTAAACTTTTAGCCATTAGCCAGCAGGTTGCTTTTTTTGCAACCTGCTAAAAGCCAATGAAGGGCGATATAACGGCTCGTGATCGATCGTGTGCTTGCGCACGCCAGGACCAATCTGTAGACCATGGAATACACATGTCGAAGTCTTCAGGCAATGTTATCATTATACCGGATATTGTTCGTGTGGCTCGATTTATTTTGGCTTTGTATTAACTCACTAGACTCCATTTTCAGCCCGATTTTAGTATAATGGGGCCCAACTGCGATTCTACTTTCCCAATCGTGCTTCGTAAATAGTCTAGGTTATAGCGGATCGATTTCTGTGCTGGAAGATAAAACGTGCACGTATAGCGGTATCCACTTCAGTAATCTTAACATCTATTTATCGGTCTGCTAATTCAAATTTTGACAGACCTTTCCTTTGTCATGGTCTGGTGTTTTTGTCTTCACTTGTGGCTCGGCTTTGGCCGGTCGGAAACATTAACAGGTGTTGTATCTCAGTCTTTATAATTATTCCTCCTTCTCCTTTCTCAAGTCAAACTGGATGGATCACTTTTCTTTTTCTCAGGCATCACGACAAGCCTTCCAACCTCACGGTTTTTTTTTGCGGAAAATCATTCCGAGGTGAAATGTTACCTTGCTAAATAAAAAGGAAAATTTAATGAGGAATTCTAGTGTCTCTCCTTTTTGTTTTGTTTTTTTTTTTTTTCGCACGCGTCTCCAGTTTTTCCTTTATGATCTAGGCCGGCGTTGGCAGGTCTGCGATTTCAGTACTCTACTTTGACCAAGTCACTTTATCACTCGGACAAGGTTTTTCTCCTTATATCTTATCGCAAAAATGCTTTTTTGTACAAAGCTCATAAAACATTTAAAAAACGTTCGTTGCGATTTTTTTAAATAATTTTCATGTCGGAAACGTAAGTTGCTCATACAAAGCCTTTGAGCTGTTTTGTCTGAGTCACGCGAGGGGTCTGATTTCTGACAAAGCCTATTTTTGGTATTGAAAATATGGAAAGCGCTATTCAAGTAATTCTCTTCTATCTAATTTAATTCGTCCGACCTATTTTTATCGAGAGGAAAAGTTAGCCAAAATTAACCTGTTATTTAAGCATGTGGTACCGAATATAGTTCGTCGAACACATGGATAGTTGTTCTTTAGAGTCCCAGGAGATGTTTTTGGGGGAGTTTTTTTTAAAAGTTGGTTAAATTTCGGTGTTTCAACCAATCACGTGATTGACTTGAATTACCTCCAGCCGAGTCTACTGAAGCAGCTTCAATTCTGGGCAATATATATACGTTAAATCAAGAAAATGTCATGGAAAAAAAAATAATAAAGGCAACCGTGGGATCTCTGTAGTAGTAGGAAAATCTCCATCGGAGAAGACCAAAAAAACAAACAAAAACAAATAACAACACGCGGACACGCGGCTTCGATTTGCTGCAAGGAAATGATTAAACAACGTCTCTTTAGATCAAGAGAGAACCTTACTAGAGTGTTTTGTTTTGTAACGTGAGGCGTCTAAATCGCCTAAATTTCCACTTAAAAAGCGGAATATTTACACAGAAACTGTTATTATCGATTTTCTCGAATAGTAATCGATAATTAGCAAAACGAACCATACAGTGTTTTTTTTTTACATTAAGGTATACCTAATCTAAGATTAGGGGCTACTAAATTGATTTTTAAGCCATTGCCACGAGATGTTTGACCGACCGATGGTAACATCTGCTCTTACCTCCTCACTGCCAGAATGAATGTTGAAGTCTTTAGGTAGTTCTAACTTTTGAGTCTGAGAACAAAATCCTGTGACGTGGCCATTCAAATGAAACCTCTCTGCCTGTAATTTCAAATGATCCTATTTGTTTTCAACATTCTATAAAACAAAATTTGGAAATTTTTGTTCAATTTTGTCCCTGGCTACACTTGGCACTGAAATGGTTTAAACTCAGTGTAAGCGGTCACGTAGCCTGCGTTGCAAGTGGCACGAGTCTGCCGGCCCACGCACCGTCTAGACGTTGGTTTTAGCTACAAATATATAGGAAGCCAAGTCTAAAGTATCGTGCGAGCAGAGGTTTCCAGCTGTCTCTCTTGTTAATAAATTCTAAATCATTGGCCACGTACAAAGATAGTATTGCTAATTAAACCCGCCCGAAAAAAAGAAGCTGTTTTTTCTCTCGTGCATGGCTTTTAGCGTTTACCAATTCGTTCGCGTCGCTTGTTGTCAGTCGCGAAGTTGGTTGGTTCGTATAAAACAAACCAACTCAGGAGCGTAGCGTTCATATACGCACATACGCATGCGCAGCTAAAATTTGTAAAAAAAGTCTTTCTTATTTCCTGAAAAAACATTTTTTTACTATCAAATCGGGATGAATGATATATTTTTGCACTATGTTGGTGTGTTTGAATTAGTATTTTCCTTTGTCCTTTTATTATTCCATAATTCTGTTGTCGTTACTGCCTCTTCTTTCCCTTAAACACTGTACCTTACCGACGACACTTGAGGTGGGTAAAATAAACAACTAAGTAGACCCTTTTTCTACGTATTACTTTACTGAAAATGTCAAGTCCAAGACCTTTAATTTAAAAATTTCTGGGGGAGCATGCCAGACCCTCCTACAACCTTGAACAAAATAGATGGAAAATTTGCCCATCCACACTGGCGCTCCTGCGATATACATATGCTTCTTAATTACTATCTAGCAGGCATGCGCAAATCGAGCCCACGATGTGATTTCGCGGGGCAGCTATTTCCCGGCATTTTTGTACATTGTTGAGCTATTTCGAGCACAATGGTCGTATATTTCCTTGTTCCAGCGCTATAAGCCAACATTCGTCAACTTGTCAGAACACCCGAGTTAATAACATAGTTGATTTCAATACTATCCGGTTTCAGTCGTCCACCGGTACGAATTCACCAAACCCGTCTGATCCAAAAAATTCCACTGTGGAGAGCGGTTTCAAAACTATGCGGTTTCGGTGTGCGGATTCACTGGTTTCATGTGAACGAAAGGCCGATTCGTAAAAAAAAACTATGCGATCTCAAAAGTGTCCGGATTCGTGTTGATTTACTAATCAAATCACTGAATGCCGCCACCAAAACATGTCCGCAGCCTTCTTAGGTTTAGCCTACGCAGCATGGCGGTTTTGTCGGGCGCACTAATGAGCGGCAAAGCAGAAGCGCGCGCGAACGAGAGGCGAAGACGCGAAAAAAATAAAAATCGCCCCAATCTCCTCTCAGTTACCAAAAGCGCCATGCTACACAGTAAAGCAGACTAACGTAGTTTAGCATTCAAGTCTGGTAAAAATTCAAATCCGTGTTCAGTCGAGAATCTTCGAAGCAATTCTTTGTTGTTACATGCATCTGCCTTTACGCTGGGTCAGTACCAGTTTAACAGTGTATAATTAACATTAACGGATAAGCCCTCAGGGGTACTGGATACTCTGGAAACTAATAATTTTCAATTATTTTAATTAACACCAAAGTGTTTTTCATCTCACTTTTTTTATCTGTTCTCCGAAGTGTTAGAACTGACATGAATGGTAATGACTAACTGAATTATAGTAGCCAAAGAAGTTGAGCAGTCAACCGAAATTTCTAACAGCAATTCAAAACTTATATAGATGAACTTGATAACAGACATGGCAGAAGACAAAAGCTGAATATATGTACGCCACGACACCTTGAATGAACCCTTAGTGAATTCTACAGGTGGCGAGGAGAAAGAGCCACCAACAAGGAGCTTCTCTTTTTATATAAAATTTTTTTGTGTATGTTGAAGGAGACGGTGTTGTCAGTATTTTTTAGTTTTCTTTTCTCCTTTGAATGTAGAACATGGCCTGTTTCGGGAAAAATCCCGTGATGTTTGAGTAAAATGATCATGGAACACTGTTTAGTATCGTTAACTAAAACCCCGTTATATTCGTTCATGTCCAAAATGCTAAGAACAAACTGATTTTAATTTTGCTAAATAGTTTAGGATAAATTTCGCCTGTCTTTAGGGAAAATATAATGTAAAAGCTGGTGTCTATTCATCCGTATCATCATGCCATGCCATTTTCCAGAAACATCGACGTGTAACAGCAAAGAAATGCTTATTTTAACCGCCATTTCAGAAATAATGGATGTTTATGTACTAGACTTCACGTTAAGATGAAAGTAAGAGGTAAATATTAAGGCTTAAATTTCAGCTGCTTTATTGGAACAGATAATCAAAGAAAGACATTTTCCAAACTCAGACTTTGTTTTATTCTCGGTAAAAAAACTCGAACGGAGATTCAAATGAGACACATGTTGAATGGAATCTGAGGCGAAGATGAGAAGGATTTTTAGTATGTGCCTTTCCTAAATTATCTGGACTTAAACCATGGTGTGCGAGACTGGCCGAAAGCGTCAGAAGTTCTTACTCTGCGTTCATTTGTGCGACGAGACTTAAACCATGCAGTTCACTACGAAAATCTGTTTTGTGTATGCGCTACATTTTTTTCGTTGGTGTAATGATGAACTACTTTCTTTCCTCCTTTCCATCGTGACAAAGCTTTTCTACACTGTATTCAACACTGAACAGCCTCGTCCGGTTTCGGGATTGCCTGCCGGTGCAAAACAAACAGATTCTTGATGGAAACGATGAAGATAGACAATGAAAGTTTCGTAACATTTATTGCTTCTAGCATTTTCTCTTCTTAGTTTCCTTTACTCTAATGATCAATGTTTTTCTTCTCGCAAGTTTGAAATATTATTAAATTGACCTAATTTTCAACTCTTCGTTTAACAATGCATTTAATGAAAATTAAACAGCTCTGGATAGAAACTGTTTTGATTCATGTGCTTTGCCTTCTCTTTTACTGTATTAGATGAACCAATTTTCCTCCTCCATGCCTGAAAATCAGGACTAAAAAAAATCACTCACACTCTATTAGAGAATTTCGGACCTTTTTTGGAACTTAGGGGCCACACACTGTTTCCCGTGGAGTGCCCAAGTGATAGATTTTTCAGACTGTGCTGGACGTATGACAATTTAATTCAACGCTGCTAAAATTTGTTTCGTTTCTGCTTTACTCTAATGTTAAAATAAAATGAGCAAATTGTGAAATCTAGATTCAGTTTTCGTACCACGAGCCTTGATTCTCTGAAATTAAGTTATAGAATAAATTCAATGGAGAAATGTGACTCCACTCGTTCTTTGTTAGCTAAGAAACATCTGTTCCTCCGACTAATGTGAAAGTTTATGCTATAAGATATATTATTTAAGAAAAAGGTAATTTGTTTTGAGATAAACACAGGAATTTTTAGCTATTTTTCACCCGTGGTTGTCTCATTCAATTGCCATTTATACAGTCATTTCCCAGCCAAAACATTCGGAATATCGCAATTCATTGTTTAGTTATATAGTGTTCACTGGCCATGAGGAAACCTTTCCTTTAAAAAAGCCAATTATGTTTGGCCTTCTCTGGTAAGTAAAAATCAGTCAGCCACTATTGCAAAGATCTTAAAAAATTCGCATTGAATTCGATTATAATCCTAACTTGTCGTACATCACCAACCTCTTTTACGAGCGCAGAAGATTCCGCGGCGTTGGTATGCCAGTAAAATCCAGGGAGAGAAAAGACAGTAATTCACATCTTGTTAGCAACTTCTTACACCAGAAAACATCTATAAATAAGCACCTATCTGTCAATCATGTTTAAATGGCTTCTATGTTCAAGTTTATTCAGCCTTTTCAATTAACAGGTTCTTGGGGGAGACAGACACTGCGTGTAACAGACACAGTGTGTACTCCAAATTGATGATGAATCGCATTGGGCGGAACAACAGTATAACAGTTACCTTTTTCGCGATAATTTGTTTCCTGATCTGAATACGGATGAATTTGTGGCCAAAAAAGCAAGTTAACTGTAATGGTTAGATCTGCAAATAAGCGGGATCAGTTGCATGTTTGGGTCTAAAAGTGGAAAGTAGCTTACGAAACGTAGCCCATGCACCAAAAGCCAAATTTGTAGCTTCCTCGGAATCAAGGACGAATCTCAAAAAGTTAGAAAAGTCTCCATTCTAAATAAGGAATACAATTTTAAGGTAGCAGCAACACAACTACCTGTTGACTGAGTGCTTATTAAATTCGACAAGCCCGCTCCTGCTTTGTTTTGACAATAACTCGGGAAAAGTAGTCAAGCAGTCTTAAAGCAACGTTGAGCGGACGTAAACGCGTGCTTTTTTTTTAGTTTGTGGAGCTGAAATCATATGTTAAAAAAAATCTTACACAAGAAAATGGTCTGGCCGTCACACCAAATGACGCCCTACGACTTCCTTGCGAGGATGAACAAAAGAGCGAAGAGCCAGATGGAACGATTTTTTTTTCGCGTTCAAGCACGTGTTGCAAATTAATGATGGAGTTTATTGTTCGCTGAACTCTCCTTTCAAGTCGGAGCAACCCTGATTTCTCATCAACATTTATCTCTTTTTACTTTCAAGAATTTCACAATCGGAAATTCGGTTGTGCTGCTGTGTTCAACGACTCGGTCGAGTAAATGGACGTGTGAAAGGACACAGCACTAGTATGAATGCATCTCTTTGTGATTTCCCTGCTTTGAAATGAGTGCCTAAATTGGTTTTTATGAAAAGAAACCGCTTGTGTGGTATATCATTTTTTTTTCTGTGAAAGACAAAGCGTTCACTTAGCTAAATAATTTATGCTGTTTTGCTTTGACAAATGAGCTAATTTTCAATCAAGGTAAACCCCAAACGACACCTTCCAATGTCAACGGTATGAATATAGGCACCCTTTATTTGCAATCTGTCGCGACACATTTAGCAGGTATCTTGGCAGAACGCAAAATGTCGTGTACAAGGCCAATATTCGGCCAGAATATAGCCTTTTTCTGGAAACTCCTAGAAGCTTTGTTCAATTTGTTTGTTGGTTTCACGTTGCAACCTGCCTACTTAGATGTAGGGGCCCTCAAAACATGGAACATAAACTGAATTAATGTTCTAGGATCTATTCTCGGTCTGTCTTTCCTGAAATCTCACATCGTTTTTGAACTTCAAAAAGTGATCATGTAAAAGTAGGAAGGGAAACAAGCTTTCTCCTGCAAGCCTAATGATAGGCGGGGCTGCAAAGCCCTAGAACTTAACTTCGGCTTTCAGGCGAAAACAGATTGACTGTAAATTTTTTAAAACAGCTGAAAATTAGCGTAAAGATCTTCAGCTTCTAATAAGGAGAATTTTGGATATTACTTTGAATGACTGATTTACGAATTTTTCAGGGGATAGGCCGCCCAAAGAGAAATTTTATGGAAAGTTGTTCTGGGTCATCATAACAGAATTATACTGCGTTGGCCACCAAACGGAAGCAAGACACCGGCGGGATGAAAGAGCACCGATTTTTTTATCATTATTCTTTGTTTTTGTTCCATTCGTTCCGGTTAAGTCGAGAGCCGTCTTTGAATTTTGCAACACATCAGAAAAATGACTGTGTACTTCAATCGAGGATGGTGAAAACGGTTCCGTCACAACGTATCGACGTAAGTGACGTAATCCAAACCTTCGATTGACTCTTTTGTAGAAAGAAACCAACGTATTAACACCGTTTTCTAGATTGAACACAGTTGTCATTTTTGATATCACCATAAAATACCGTCTGTTACCAGTAAAACACTGTATCATCTACATGTAGCTAATTTGAGTAGGCCAATTTTGCAATTAAGTTCCGGTTATGAAAAGTTTCTCCTTTGAAACCACCGCTTAATTTCCCTATGTGCTAACTCCATGGTTTTGTTTTTAATGTTATTTATAACCTTTAACATTTTTTCAGGTCCCTACGTAATGGAACATCCACTTACACTACAGTAAAATACAAGAGGATAAGCAAACAAAGGCTTTATTTCTGCCGTTTTGTTTTTACTTTTGGTACGGGTGCATTGGGGTTTTCTCCTTTATAAAACTCTTTTAATAAGTGGACAGCTGTGTTGCCTAAAATGAAGGGAACACATTCAAATGGCTTTCCAATCTTGCTTGATGGGACTCTAAAAATGCACTCATGTGGCTTTTCTGACTCATCATAACCGACTTGAAGTGAGTTTTCTTTTTGGATATCGTTCACATGATTTATGGGATTAGAAAGCCTCTCTTGAGCAAAGTCAGGTGTACCATCAGTATTTTTCTTGCACGAGGCCCGGTCCATTAATTTCTCCTTAACACTGACACTGGAAAATCTTTGAAGAGATTCCACATTACATTTACTACATTGTGCCGTTTCCTCTCTTGGTGAAATGTCTTCTTGTACAGAATTTTGACATATATCCTTGGAATAATCATCGGTGTGGATGTTCAGGATTGAACCACATCCACCAAATCGTTCATTAGCACATCCAAATACTACTCTTGGAATGCCCAAAAATCTCAGTGCTGCTGCGCACATAATACAGGGTTCAACAGTCACGTAAAGACAGCAGTCATGCAACACATCTTCAAAACTAAGACATTTTGACATACACCATGTCTTTACTTGATCAATGGCCACTAATTCTGCGTGTCTTGTGGCATTCTTTGTTTCATTGACTTGGTTTCTTCCTGTACCAATAACTTGGTTCTGATACACCATCACACAGCCCACAGGTACTTCTCCTTCTTCAAGAGCATCTCTGGCCTTTAGAAAAAATCCAGTGAAGACCCACTAATCATTTACAGTCTATCAGTCTTGGGGGGGGGGGGGGGGGGTACTCCCCATAATGACCTATAAGGGGAAACTCCATCCAAAAGGGGTACCTTTTTCAGGCTTGAGGTATATGAAAGTGTAGGGATTTCAGTAGTTGAAGTATATGAAAGGGTTGTAAAATCTGTCATTTCAGTATGTAATGACCTAAAAGGCCTACAAAAGGATTTTATGGCTATAAAAAAGTCAAGAAAATGTCTAGTTTTGTGATTTATTCATATTTAAAAGAAAGTGCATTTTCAGCAGTTAAAAGGGATGTAATGTTCTAAACTAGGTATGTGAAATGGGTACCATCTTGTCAATGACAGGTATACAAAAGGGGTGCCTTTTCTGTCAAAACAGGTACAGTTGAGCCTCCACTAAAGGCCACCACTCCACAACGGCCATTTTTTTTTGGTGAAAAATCCATACATTCAGTCTTGTTTCAACCTCTCACAACAGCCATCTCTCTATAATGGCCACTTTCTTCCTTCCACAACGTGGCCGTTGTAGAGAGGTTCAACTATATAAAAAAGGGTATAGGTTTGGATCTCAGGGTGGGACCCCCCTGTATTTGTTGAGTACCCGCTGGATATCAGTATAGGGGAGGGCAAACAAGTGGCATTTTCCTTTCATTTTTGTTAACAGACAACAAATTAGAGAAAAACCTGAATATACCATTTCCGAGTTCCAATGACTCCAACTTTCCAAACGAGGCTTACTGCAAAACTGTTTTGGAGACAATTACTTTAATTTGCATGAGAACAGATCACATCAATGGCTTTGCACTAAGCCTCACTTTGAAACAGAGGCTCGGGGCAACTCGCAAACACCAGGGAGCCACACAACAGACTGAGAGCTCTTTCGTGATTCTATGGGTGGTGGTGCATGGCCATTCTTAGTTGGTGGAATGATTTGTCTGGTTAATTCCATTAACAAACGAGGGGGTTGTAATGTTTAAATTTAGAGGAAATGTACGGGAATATTGAAAAGGTTCATATTTAATATCATAACATAATGCGATGAACTTTTATATATTATTATAATGTCTTTTTATCTGAAATGTTGTGTACTGCCATTCTTGCAGCTGGAAATAATTTGAAGCACTTTACATAATTCGACGTTTACCTGAGCGTATAGTAGAGAGACAAGGGAGGAAAACTCGGCGACCGTTAGTGCTAAACCGGTCCAGCTCTGAGCCGATTTTCACCAACAAATTCCCATGGCACAGCTTCCAAACCACACACCAGGCAACTGAAAGCCAAAGGATTCTTCTCGTGTCACTACATTTGAAATCTGTCCAAAGCTTGAAGTGTCAGAGCTCAAATAATTTAGAGTTATCCAGCAACTGAAGCTCGATCAAGCTGTTCCTAGATTTCCGTGTGCCAGCCTGTAACAGTTACACCACTAGCTCCTTTCTGATATTTGGATGACAACAAACAATACCCTTTCATAAATGCATCCCACGGGAGGGAAGCAGGGGCAAATAAACAGTGGAAACATCCATAATACAGAAAGTCTCTATTAAAGATGGTAGGTTCGTAAACGTGTAAAGTGGACGTTGATCGATTGATAGTGTTAACCATAACTCTAAGAAGCTAAACTTATTTGATGTGATTGTTCGTTGACTGGAAAGTACACCGCTGTTCATTTTACTCTGCTTCCCTCCCATGGGATGCATCTTGTATATAAAAATTCATCGCATTATGTTACGATAATATGAACCTTCTCGATATTCCCATACTGATACATTTCCTCTAAATTTAAACATTACAACGGTCACACAGTTTGTGTGGGTCGCCTGTGCTCGGAAATGGCCCATTATTGTATAGGTACGACATTTAACTAAGAACTCCTCAAAGCTCGGATTTTCATTAATAGAGCTATTTATAGCGAATACGAAGAAAAAATCACTAAAGGGATCACAAACTGGAAGAATTAAGAGTTTCCAAAACCCATCCAAGTCCTAACGAGACTGTCAGGGTTTAACTTGAGTGGCACATCGAGTCTCGCGAGGGTTTGCGAAACGCTTATTTCTAGTAAATTGGTACAAAGATTATTGTTTCCTACCAATCTTATAGCTTCTTTCATCCACGTTTCGTCGGCTTCGTCCGCCATCTTGTTTTTAATCTTCTTTCCCAGTACCTCTCTGATTGGGAAAGAGCGCTGGGTAGCCTAGCCTTTCTTCTCGAAACTCGCGCGACTTCTGTCTTGTGGATGTAGTTCCTTGTTGTATGACGGCATGCTGTTCTTTTATTTCTGGGAAAGATAAACTTAGAATATTGTACCACGACTCCTCCATAAATCGTTTAGGGATTTAACCGCTCAACTGCAATGGCAACTGAAGAGGTTGGTTCTTCTGTTGAGTAGATTTCATACTAAATCTGTAAATCAGCTGATTTTGGTTTAATGGACTACCACGTGAAAGAATGAATCAAAATTAGATGCAAAGAGAGTTGAAGCTAATGAAGTACCATCCAGGATTTTAATGCGCTAACAGTGTTTTTGCTAGCAACAGTACAGAACCCTTTTTACATGACTGTATTTATTATAACGGTTTTATTTATAACGTGTAAGAGATTCCTACTAACTATTATGCCTAAACCAGTAAATTTGGTGATCCAGAGAACTGCAAGAGATTCAAATAGGCAATCAGACAAGTTTAATTCGTAATGTTTTTCCCTAGAAAGATCCACACTTCTGGCTAGGAGCAGTGTAGGTTGGTCTGGCAGGGGGAGGGTACAGGTTGGAGCGGTGCACTGTAGGGAGAATAGTTGATTTCCCCTGTTACACCTGCTACCCACTATTTTAGGAAGATAAATGAACCTCTGCTTTGCAATGGCTAAATACTAAACTGGGTATGACCCCACCATGGTTTCACCCCTCCCCCCCACTTTCTGTATAAATAAATCAATACAGATTGACTTCATCATTGGCCTTTTACTCCCTGAAGTGTACTCCACTCAGTCCTATTACCATTATTATTCTTCAATCTGAATGTTTACAGTTCAAATGCTTACAGCAATTTAGTTCTTTATGGCTCTAGAACTTGCTTTTGATCCAAGTGGTCCTTACCCTTGCATTATTTGTTCAAAATTAGAAATATATGTAACTAACAGTAATTTATCAGTGTGCAAAGAAAATCATTTTTACAGCTTGCCTTTCGGGCAAGCTGAAGCTAGCATTTACAAGCCCTGTCGTCATTTCAACTAGCCCCAAAAGATTTTTGACGAGCAGAATTGATTTCACAGTTCTTCTGTCATTCGAATTCCTCAAGAAACGTAACTTGCCCGTCAGGCAAGTTAAAAACAGAATTCATTAGCCCGGTAGCAAAATCCACTAGCCCCAGGCTATTGGACACTACTTTCTTTGCATGCTGTTTATTACATGACTCGCTCCACAAGCAGACAAGTTGAAGCAAGTTTAGTATTCCGACTGGCTGCGCAAGCAGAAAAATAGGCCTATCTTGCCTGTGTTTCCACAAAAAAGAAGTTGGCCAAGATCCTTTGATTATTATCATTAACAAATGAATGTCTTTAACACAATATCTTCATTTGATACAGGGAAACAAGCTTTGGGGTGGACGATTTTCTGGTAAAGTCGATCCAGAGATGGAAAAGTTTAATGCATCCATTGGTTTTGATAAAAGAATGTGGAAGGAAGATATAATGGTATCTGTAGTAGATATTGTTAAAAGCTTTATCCTGAGTCTTGAATGGTCAATGATCACAAAAATTG